>JAFVLP010000041.1:0-218470 GCA_023758145.1 Alternaria sp. BMP 2799 | reverse complement strand
ATCAAATTTTTTTTTTTTTTTTTTTTTTTTTTTTTTTTTTTTAGAGTCTTAAGCTTTTACTTATTAGAGTATATTGCTATTCTATTATAATTCTGTGTTTTAAGCAATAATTAGTGCTTTACTTTACACTTGTAATTAGTAACAAAGTAATTAAAAAAATCTATTTTTTGCTATTAAGCTATATTTAAATAAGTAAGAGCTTACTACTATTAGTATTAAGTATAGTTAAACGCTTATTTAGACTATAATCTACTTCTATACTTTAGATTTACTAGCCTAAACCTTACTAAAGTATACTAATTATACTAAATTTTATAGAATTAGTCTTAGTAAAGTAGATTAATACTTTTACTACTTTAGAGAGTATATTTAGAGTTAAAGAGTAGTTATAATTATATAATTATAGATATATAATTACTTAGCTCTTAGGTATATAGCTAGAGAGTTTATTATAACTTTCTTTAGTAGTATAATAATTATAAAATACTTAAATATCTCTAATTATTTATTATCTCTAGCTCTAATAGTTATATATAATAAATATAAGTTAATAAGCTTATTATAATTATATATATAGTAATTATAATAGAAGCAGTATAAGTATTTATATTATAAGTTATAAATCTAGACTTACGTTAGAGTTTTTAAGTTTACTAATAAGTTATATTTCTTTTTTTTTTTTTTTTTTTTTAGAGTTCTAAGCTTTTACTCTTATAAGTATACTACTATTCTATTTTTATTCTATGTGTTTACCTAATAAGTAATATAGTAACGCGTTATTTTATATTTTAGTAATTACTTATTTCTATAAAAAGGTACGCTATAGACTCTATCTCTTAGAACTAAAGAGAAAATCTTACTTATTATCTTTAGAATATATCTAGATAAATTACTTTATACTAAACTATATAAGAAAATAAGGTAGTTTTAATATTTCTATAAGTAAGCTCTAATAAATAATATCTTATAGCTAATATATATTAAAGTAATTACACTATTACTAATAAACTCTAGCTAAAGTAAAGCTTTCTACTCGAGTACTAAAAATAGCTTTTAGAATACTTATAATTATTACTTAAATATAGAGCTACTATCTTTATATATATAGTACTATAGAGAAGAACTTAAAGAAAATAGCTTTTATAGCTATAGTACTATAAATATCTATTTAGTATATAGTTATTTAAGCTATATAGTGTAAAATTAGAATAATAATATTAAGAGAAAAATTAATATATAGTTAGTAACTCTATAGAAAAATTCTTATAAAAATAAATTTTATAAAAAGCTTTTACTTAGTTTATAAAACTAGAGAGTTTTATTATACTCTTCTATTATATTAACTAGAATATAGTTCTTTTATAAAAGTAGTAGTTATATACTTAGATAAAGTAGTAGTAATAAAATAAGATTAAATAAATATAAGAATATACTTTAAAGTAGTAATAGAAAAGTAATTTAGCTCTAAAAAAGCAAAAATAAATAATTTCTAGTAGCTAAAGACTTAGTAGAAATAAGCTATTTAAACTATATACTAATAGTAATTATAAGAAGCTACAAAAATTAACTACAGTAGAAAGAGTAAGGTAAAATTTAGAGTAACTCTATAGAGTTAAGCTACTCTACTTTTAGCTAACGCTAAAGGTAGTAACTAGATTTTTTAAAGTATAAGGCTACGTAAACTTTAGAGGCCTACGCTAGCTAGTGCGTAGAGCTCTTAGTAATATTATATTACTTCTATCTAATTATTTTATTTCTATCTAGAGTATTATATATACTATACTTTATAGTATATATAATTATTTAAAGTTTTTGTATTTCTTACTAAGGCTTAAAGAGTAAGTAAACGTAATAAGTTATATTAACTTACTAAAGTAGCTAATCTAAACACTAACCTTTATAATTACTATAAGTAAGTTAGCTAATTATATATATTTCTAGTTAGACTAATTAATATATATACTTTTCTTCTATCTATAATAACCTTAAGAGCTCTGTAAGTAGAGTAACAAAATATAAGTAAACTAAAGCTATTCTTATAGCTATATATAAACTAAATATTAAAATAGATAAATAAATAGAAAGCTATTATAAAAGTAGTACTAAATAATAGTTTTATAAGAAAAATAATCTATTCTTATAAAGAAAGTTAACCTTAGATTAAAGATATTGTTTATTTATAGTACTATAAACTAACTAAGATTATAGATAGATTAATTATAGTATAGAGTAAGATAGCCTAGATAGAGTTACGTAAACTAAATATATATAGAATACTTATTTTCTTATTTTATAATATTTAATAATTCTAAATAATCTTAAAAATAGCTTAACCTTAATTAAAGTACTTAGAATTAAGTTATAAGCTTAAAGCTAATTCTAATATTACTATAAAAATCTTGAACTATACCTTTTTTAGAATATATACTATCTAAGAAGATACTATTAGCTTTAAAGTATTTAATCTATATAATAAATACCTAATACTACTACTAGACTCTTATAGATCTAGAACTAGTAATACTAATATAATTATTTATACTTTATATACTAGTAGTTAGATATATAATAGAGACTTAAATTATTAAGTTACTATAGACTATAAGCTTATAAAAGAGTAGACTAAGATATAATATCTCTAGATAATGTTTAAAACTAGTCTATAAAAGAAAGATCTAAATATAAAAAGTAAACTTTCTATATAAATTCTAAGATTTTTTATATAGCTTTTAAAAAAAAAGTTTTAATAATGCTAAATTTATATACAAACGTATCTAGTTCTAATTTATACGTCTAATTAATAATACTATATAAAATATTCTTATAGTAGATTAAAATTTTATTCTTATTAAACTTTATTCTTTAAAGTATACTTAATTAATATAATACTAATAATTATATATACAAGAAAAAAAGAACTTAATTTTTAAGATTATCTAGTAATTAATATTCTTTAGTATAGACTCTAATTATAAATCTTATAAAATAAGTAAAAGAAAAATAATTACTATAGTCTTAACTAATATAGAACTTACGTTTAGTCTTATAAAAAGCTTATTAATAGAATCTATATACTAGAAACTCTTAATAGAAGATTTTTATCTCTTACTATAAATTCTAAGGCTTAGAATTTTGTATAAAAAAAGAATATTATTAAAGAAAAGTTCTTTTAATAAATCTTATTTAATAATAGGTTTATCTACTATAGAAAATTAAGAAATTAAATCTTAATATAGTAGTAAGATAATTATTAGATTTTAAAAATACTTTTATTATTAAATTTGTTTTAGAAAGAAATCTAGAAATAAATAAACTTAAGTAGTATTCTGTAAATATTTTATAAGCTTTAGTGTAGATCTAAGTATAGAACTTAGATTATATATATCTAAACTAAGAGATATTCTATCTATTTATAGTATATTTCCTTTATATTACTACTAATTACACTTCTCTAAATCTTAAATAGTTTTATTCTTAAGTAATAGAAATTCTCTTTCTTTAGTAGCTAATTTCTACTATAACCTATAAGTCTTTACTAAATACTAGTAGTATTAATATTATAGCATATTCTCTTTCTACTAAGCTAATTAGGTATAGAAGTAAGTATTTAGAATTCTAGTCTTTAGATAAGAAATTATCTTTAGAATTAAGAATATATATATTCTATTTTACTAACATTAAAGTAAAATTATCTTTTACTAGACTCTAATTATATATTCTTAGTTTGTAAGTATATAGACTTTTAATCTACTATAGATATAATTTATACTACTATAAATAATTTATACTAATTAGAACAATCTAGAAGTTATAACTTTAGATTATTATCTAGTACTAAAATCTTTGCTAATAAACTTAAACAAAGTATAGTTTTTCTTTTATCTATAGACCTTTACTACAAAAGAGAAATTTTAATATATAGTAGAGTATAATAGAATATAGTCTAGTAGCTTTTTATTCTATTTACATTAAAGCTTATTATAGTAAAGTGTTAATATAGAGTAGAGTAACAAAACGTAGTTAGTAACTCTATATAGTAATCTTAATATAGGTATATTTTCTAAATATCTTATATTTGCTATATATAACTATAGAATTATTTTAAAGCTTATTATATTAAAAACTTTAAATATACTAAAATATTATACTAGATATTATTCTTAAAACTCTCTTAGTAATATTTATAATTAATCTAGTACGTTAATACTCTACTTATAAGAGTAATAGTATTAAAGATCTTTCTACTTTAATTTTAAGTAAACTTAAAAATAGACTTATAAGTAATTAAAAGTGAGCTATAAAGCTATAAAGCTAAAATCTAGAAATAGCTTTATGTATAGTGCTAAAAGACTTTATAAGACTAGCGTTATAAGCTTTTAGAGTCTACTATACTAGCTAGCTAGCGTAGAGTTTTTTAAGCTACTTTCTTACTTATATAAGTAATAATATTATACTTTATACTACGCGCGTTCTATTTACTTTTATTTAAAGTTCTAATATATTAAACTTTACGCTATGCGCGCGTTATTTTAGTTCTATTAAATTATTATACTTCTATTTAAAATATTATACACGTTATATCTTATAGTATATATAATAATCTAAAGATTAAATTTTTATTAGCTCTACTTATAGTAGTAATCTAGTATAACGCGTTACGTAAATCTACTATAGTTAGTCTAACTATAAGACGCTAACTCTCTAAGCTATTAAAAGTTTTAATATTTCTTACTATAGCTTAAAACACTTACCTATATAATTACGTTATTTTTAATAGCTAATTAGATCTTATAGACTTAACTAATTAGCTCTTATACTTCTATCTTATCTTATTTAGCTAAAAGACTCTACTTTATAGAGAATTAAGCTATAAAGCTAAAAAGATATTAGAATTCTTTTAAGATAAGTCTTAGTAGTAGAAACTTTAGCTAATAGAGTAGAATATAAAGTATAGTGTACTATTAAACTAAAGCCTTTCTATTAGCTATAGAACTTAATAAGTAATAATAGTAGTATATAAATAAACTCTAGATCTAGAATAAGATTTAATTATACTATTTATATTTTATTAATTATTACGTAGGTAAAATATTATTTTTTCTTAGGCTATTATACATAATATTTGTATAAAAGAATTATATTTACTTTCTCTTAACAAATTCTTCTTTCTATTTTATATCTAAGACTACTTCTTAGAACTTTTTTTTAAAGCTTATTACCTTAAACTAGAATTATAATATTATTATTATAATAGTTTAGATTAATATAATAGTTACTTCTATATTTTAAATCTATATTTAATAATATTAAAATCTAGTATTTAGCTCTTAAGTAGAGGTATTATAGTAGTATAACTAGTACATTAATAATAAACTAAATAGCTATTAGACTAAAGAGATAGTGCGCTAGAAAAAGCTAGATCTAAAGGCGTTTAGACAAGAATGTATAAATATATAATATTAATTACTATATTAAATATACTTTCTAATAAAGATACTACTAATTCTACTACTATAGTATATATTATTAAAGACTTTTAGAAATAGTTCGCAATCTCTTTTCTATACTAATTAATTTATAAAATCTTAGTAGAATTAGATATAGTAAAAGATGTAAGCTTAGTATAATGTTATTAATCTAAGTATCTTACTACACTTAATATATTTAATATAGTTTATAGTATTATTATAGTTATAAGTTTAGTTTCTACTTTTATTTCTATATACTATAGCTACTAGAAATAAACTATTAATAAAATAAAAACTAATTAGATAAAAAAGCTTTAAATACTACATAAAAATTATAAAAGAAACTTTTTTAAAAACTAAAGAATACTAAAACCTTTAGCTAAAAGTAAATAGTACTACTATTTATATTACAAGTATAAGATTAAAACTAATAGATTAAATAAAATACTTTAATAAACTAGTATAAAAGATAGTAAAAATATAATCTAAAAGATAACTTGTAAATTATTATAAAGTTTAGATACTTACTATATATAAAATAAAGACTAATTAGTATAGAAAAGAATAAGTAAGTAGGTAATAATAGATAAAGCTAGTAGAAGTTAAACAATATAGCTAGTAATATTAGAGTATAGTAGCTATTTATATAAATTTAAAAGTTTTAATAGGTTATATAAGTTAAAAGTGTATCTAGAAGAAGTATAATATAAAAAAGATTCTTTTCTCTAGATATCTAATATCTAAATTCTATTAATACTTAGAATTATAAGTTTAATTCATAAATTATTTCTTTAGAGTATTTTTAGATCTAAGTTATTTAGACATATACTACTATAATATAGCACTAGACGCTAATAGAGTAAATAAAAGTTTTAGCTTCTATAAGTAATAGAATAGATAAATTTAATTTTATAAGTATTACTAGTCTAAGATATTAGTCTAATCTTATACAGACTAAAGATATCTTTATTACTATTACTCTCTATAAGTATATTAGTAAATATACTATAATTAAAGTACTATCTTAATAGTAAGTAGTATATAAAAATAATATTAATTATCTTAGCTAAGTATAGTAACTATAAACTATATTAGAAAATATACCTTAATTAAGATTACTATATAGAGTTACTAATAATGTTTTATTACTATACTCTATATTAATACGTTACTATAATAATACTTAGATAATAATAAAGAATATAATTTAATATATATAAGTAAATAAGAGTATCTACTCTATAATCTAAGTTTTTTTTTTATTCGATCTAGTAAAATGTAAGATATAAATATATATATAGATATTAAATTTTTCTAAAAATTTAATACTCTATATCTAAAAGGCTTTTAGAAAGATTATATATTAGAACTAAAAAGCTCTTATAACATTACTCTACTATTAAATATACAAACCTCTTTCTTTTACTTTTATTTTTAATCTTACTATAAATTATAAGTTATATAATAAGTAGAGATTCTAAAGCTAGTAGTTTAAAAAGTAATTTAGAATATAAGTAAATAATAGAAACTATTTTAAGTTATAGAAGAAATAATAAGATTTTATAATAAAAAATAAAACTAGAGAATTAGAAATATAAATATAATATATAAATCTAATATAAATAATAATTAGAGAAATAAATAAGAAATCTTCTAAGTATCTATAGAATAGAATTATCTACTCTATATTTTTATTAAAATTTTTTTTTAAGAATTATAAAATAATAGAACAATCTTAAATATATTTTAGAATATATTACTAGTAATATATTACTATTAAAGTTAGAGAGTAGTTATAATTGCTTAATCTTAGATACGTAATCGCTTAGCTCTTAGGTTATATAGCTAGAGATTTTATTCTAACTTTCTTTTATAGTAGATTAATTATAATATACTTAATTATTTCTAATTATTAATTATCTCTAGCTCTAATAGTTATAAGCCTAGCTACTTAATTATAGAACTAATTCTTACTACGTATTAAAGCTTACTAGAAGATAGATTAGTTAATCTTATTTCTACTCTACTCTTTCTAAATATTTTATAATTAGAACCTCTTCTACGTAATTACTTAATTACTACTTACCTCTTTATTATCTTTTATATTTCTATATTAATTCTATACTCTAACTTTATAGATATAAGTAATTATAATATAGCTATTATAGCTATAGGTATACTTCTTAAGAAGTAATCTAACTAGAATATCTAGTTTACGCTTCTTAAGTAATACTATAATAAAAAGAGTATCTAAAAAGAGATTAATTCTAATCTTTTAAATATTAAATATATAAATACTTAGAAGTCTAAGTTTCTTAACCTTTTAGTTCTAGAGTTTACTACTCTAGCTTCTCTCTTTGTAGAGCTAACTAAGAATTAAAAGAATAAGTATAATAAAGCTACTTATAAGTATAATACTCTTTTATAAGATTATAACTATAAAACTAAAAATAGCTTTATACTTATAGCCTACTAGAACTATAAGTCTAAGTAGTAGTTAAGAAAGAGTAAGAAAATTAATAATATTAAGAACTAGATTATACTTACTATTACGCTAAATTACTTATTACTTATAACTATAAGTAATAATAAAAGAATAGTTTAGTCTTTTATAAAAACTCTTAAGACTATACTTACTTTTACTAATTAGACTATATAATATATAGTTTACGTAAAGTATTACACTTATCTTAAGAAGACTTAGAGAGAAACTACTAAAAAGTAGTTTAATAACTAGCTAATAATCTACTAAAAAGTAAAAATTTTTAAGCTTTTAGAAGTTAAAGAGCTTTTTATAATTACTAACTTTCTTACTATAATTAAGAAGTTTAATTCTAAGTAGGCCTACTAGTAGTAATATAATTAATTATTTACTATAGCTCTTAGAAAGAACACATTAAGTCTTAGTAATTTTAGTAAAGTATTTAGTATTATTTTCTAGAAGATATTAATTACTACTAAAAAAAGAAAAGCTAATATAATCTTTAATACTATTATAGATTAACTCTTTACTCTTACTAAGTTAAGTAAGAAGTAGTTAAGTTTACTACCTAAGCTCTACTCTTATAAACCTAACGTAAAGTATAAGTAAAAGCTTATCTTATATTTCTAATTATAGACTATAATTACTAGATCTAAGCTACTAAGTATTCTACTAATAAAACTCTTAGCTTAAGATAAGTAAAAGATCTAAAAGCGCTATTATAAAAAGAAGTAGAGTAGTTTATATAAGAAGATTAAGTAATTTAGCTAAAAAATAAGTACTCTAGCTTCTAAGTATTTAGATAATATAGTCTTAATAATTATTTGCCTAAAAGAGCTAATTACTAAGTTTAGGCCTTCTATTTTTAGTATAGGCTTTAAGCCTTACGCGCTCTTAGCTAGTATAATTCTTAATAGTAGAGCTATAGTTTACTTAGTTAATAATAAAGTCTTAATTAAGCTTAGCTTCTTTATTAAAACTAATAAAGAAATAGTTAAGATAAGTAGCTAAATTCTTTTAGTAATTAGTATTAGTAATAATATACTTTATTTTATTCTTAGTACTTCTAAAAAACCTAAAAAAGCTAATCTTATACTTACTAGCGTTAAGATTATCTTTAGTTTCTATACTAATATTATCTTAGAGAAGCTTCTTAGAAATAGTAGTATATAGTATATAAGCTATAATTATATAATTAGAATAGGCACGCTAAAGGCATTTATTATTCTTATAACTTTTAAGTATAGATTTAACTTCTTATTTATTAAATATAATACTTTTATCTATTCTTTTAATTCTATTATTATAAATACTATTACCTACTTATAAGTTCTATAATTACGTACTAGTAATACTAATCTTTAGTACTAAAGATCTAGCTACTTAGATAAGAGAGCTCTTAAGGCTCTTATTAAAGCTACTTAGAATATAGAGATTATAGGTATATAGCGTAGTAAATATAATAATTACACTACTACTTATATATCTTAAAGAATCTTTTATTATTTTTATAAGCTATTACTATATCTTTTCTTTAAAGTATTATAAAATCTATTTAACTTCTCTATAAGCTATACGCTTAATAAATAGGCTCTAATTATTAAAAAGGATTATTTAAGTAAGCTATATAATTATAACCTAAAAAATAAGATACTAAACTCTATAATAGAAGTTATTATAAGCTTTATAGCTATAGTTAAGTACTACTATTAGAAAAAGATTATAAAAATCTATTAGAATAATAATACTATAATATTATCTTAGAGAGAGTACTTAAGATATAAGAAATAGGCTAAAGAGAAAAGAATTATAATTATAACGCCTTTACTATATATCTATAAGCCTAATAGCTTAGTAGAGAGAGCTAGCTAAGAGCTTATTACTAAGTTAATTAAAATACGTATAAGCGCTAATCTTCTAGCTAGACTTTAGCTAGTAATTATAAATATAGTAGCTTAACTTTATAAAATAAGTTTATTATAGCTTTATAGCTATTAATCTCTAGATTAGATATTATATAAATAGTTTAGAAAGTATTTCTAATATTATTAGCTACTTAAGATTAGGCACTAGGCTACTAATCTTTACTTAGATTAGAGTAGAATTTATACTTATAGCTATTAAGCATATTTACTTAATAGTAATTACGTAACTAGAAAGCACTATTAAGACTTTAAAGTTAAGTCTTATAGCTATATAGAATATCTTATTAGCTATTAAGCTTCTAATATATATTATATATAAGTACTAGTAATTAATTAGGTAATTATAACTTATAATATTACTTTTAATAAGTAGAAGTTCTATTAAAGTAAGCGTAAAAAGAAGTTAACTAGAGATTAAGTAATTAAGTAAGTTAAAATACTTAATAATAGTAAGCTTATTAATTCTATAAAGAAGTTTAATATTTTTTTTATTAATTAAATAGTAAGTATAGTAGAGCTATTAACTACTAAGTAAGATCTTAGAGGTAACGTAGACTATAATTAAAGTAATAAAGTTAGCCTACCTATTAAAGATAATTAAAGCTTTATTAATTTAATAGAAATAGAATATAAAGCTAGTATTCTATTAGAAATTTCTAATAATTAGTAGCTTTCTACTAGGCTTACTACTCTAGAACCTACGCCTAAGTATAAAATTTTAGAAATAGATAATTAAAGTAATTATAAAGCTTTTAATAGTTAAAAAGTAGTATATACGCCTAAAAGAGCTAACTTATTAGAGCTTAGAAGTAGAGAGCCTTCTATATATAGATTAGAAAATCTAACTCTATTTATTAAGTTTATTATAATAGACTCTAGTTTTATAGAAATAGATAAAAAACTAGCTTAACTAAAGTAAGCGCTAAAAAGACTAAGAGGTAGACTACTTAAATTAGTAGCCTCTTCTTAATAATTAATATAGCTATAGAATTAGCTAATAGCTAAATTCTCTAGAACGCGCTATAGTAGAAGAGTTATAGATAAAAAGCCTAAGCGCTTTCTTTTTATAAATATTTATTAACTATTAAGATACCTAAAAAGTAAGAGTAAGTAGCCTACTTAGCTTAGTAATTAACTAGAAAGTTATAGCGTAAGTAGCGTAAATATAGTAATTATAGGCTTAGTTAATAAGTAAGCCTAAATTAACTTTTATAAGACCTACCTCTTTAGTTTTTAAGAAAACTAAAATAATTAAGCTAGCTATAAGACTATAAACTTTATTATTATAGCTACTACGCTTAGTAAGTATAAGCTAAAAGCTACTTACTAATACTATAATAATCTTTAAGAGCTACCTAGATTATAGAAATAACTAATTTAGTATCTAATATATATACTCTTTAAAAATACTTTTAAGAGAAAGATTAATTAGCTAAGTAAGAAGAGAACTTAGATAGAAATCTATAAGTTAAAAGTCTAAGATTAGCTACTTTTATTAAAATAAATATAAACTTATAAGTATAATTAGAATAGCTATTTTCTTAAATATAAAGCTTAAATTATAGTTTATAGTAATCTCTAAAAAAAGAACTTAATTAATACTACTTATATAGTAATACTTACTATAAAGTTCTTTTATACTATAATAGTAATTACTACTTAGAGTAATCTAGAAATTAAATAGTTTAATATTATAGAAGTGTTTCTTAATATAAAGATTATAGTAAAGAACTTAGTAATTTATAAGATACTAGATAGCTTTAAAAAGCTAGAATTATATATATAGCTTAACTACGCGCTCTATAAATTATAAGACTCTCTACTATTATAGTATAAGAAGTTTTTAGAAACGCTAAGAGCTATTAGTATAATAGCTTCTTAAGAAGAGCTTTATCTTTTCTTTAATTAAGAATGTAAAATTCTTATTTTTTTTTATATTAATAATATTCTATTACTCTATTATAGAAATATAGAGTAATAAGTAATAGCTATATAGGTCTAGATCTTTAGTAAGTATAAGATCTAAGATTAGAAAGATATAAAGTAGTTCTTAGATATTTATATAATTAGAGACTAATATCTAAAGATAATTATACTTATTTATAATATATATATAGATAAAATACTTAAAAAGTTTAAGCTTAGAAATAAATCTTTCTTTTTAATATCTTTACTATTAGAAAAGCTAATTAAGAATACTAGAGAAGTAACTAAGTCTAAGATTAAGAGATACTAAAAAATAGTTAGCTTTATACTTTATATAGTAATTATACTCTAACTAAATATAGTATATACTACTTTAAAGCTCTTATACTTTTTTATAAATCTAAGTAATAAGTATAAAAAGACTATAAAGTAAGTAATTATATATCTTTATTATACTTACTATAATATAATTTAGTATAGTAACTATAATAGGCCTAATCTAATAATTACTAAAGACGTATTCTTTACTAATAATTTAAAGACTTACTAATTATCTTATAGCTATATTACTATATTATATAAAAGTATAATTTTTTAGAAAGCTATAAAGTAAAGTATAGTTACTATTTTTACTATAGAAGTAGAGCTACTTACTCTTAAGTATACTACTAAAAAAGCTATAGCGCTTAAACGCTTTCTTAAAAAGCTAGCGCTTAATTTTAGAAAACTCTAGACTATTTAGTATAATAATTAGTAGATAATTAGGCTAGTTATTAGAAATAATAAGCGTATTAATACTTAGCTTAGATATATTAATATCTAGAATATATAGCTATAGTAAAAACATACTAAAGAATTATTTAAGATTAAGTATTTAGAGACTATAATTATATCTATAAATAGATTAACTAAATTACTTACTTAATAATAGTTTAAGAAGTTTAAATAGCTACTTAATTTATAAGATTTATAATATTTAATTCTTAAGAAGTAGATAGAGTAGAGAGATCTTTATTTAGACTACTACTATAAAAATTAATTATACTTAAGCTAGATCTTAGTTACTCTAACTAGCGCCTAGTTATAGAGAAGTAATTACTAATAATTAACATAAGTATAAAGTAGATAAATTACTAAACTTTTCTACTAGACTAATCTATATAGCTACTTACTTACTAACTACTATAGCGCTAATCTCTTTAATTATAACTTTTATAGTTATTTTTATTAAAGGCTAGCTTACTATCTTAGCTATTCTTAAAGTTTTTAACTTAAGCTTATAAATAAGTAGTCTTAGTAGCTTAAGTTTATATATAAATCTTAAGCTATATCTAATTATACTTAGTATATAGTAGTGCCTCTATATACTTAGCTTTAGCTAGCTAACACTAAGTATAGTAATAGAATTTATTACTTATAATACTAGATATAAAGCTATTAGACTAGTAACTACGTAGCTAAGAATTATAATACTAAAAATAATTATTATATAGCTAAGACTAATAATTACGCTACTAAGACTAGTAGTTATACTACTAAAACTAATAATAACTATACTAATTCTACTACTAATTTTATAGTAGCTAATTTCTAAATTAAGAAGCCTATAGCTAAAAAGTTAGTAGTAGTAGCTACTAAAATAAGCTTTAATAATAATATTCTAAGTATTATAGTATTAGATTAAAGGCTATAAATAAATAACTCTAAGTAGAAAGCGTAGGTAAAGCTATCTAACTACTACTTATATTAATCTTTCTTATTCTCTTACTTAGTATTATAGACTTACTATAAGTACTATATTAATTAGAGTTTTAGAAAGTTATAAATATAGTACTCTTTAAGCTCTTCTTACCTAAAAACTTAGAAGTTCTACTTAATAATTTAGCTAGAGTCTTAGAACTACTCTTAGCTTCTTTCTTCTACTTCTTATAAGTATAGAGATCTTAGTAGAGCTACTTATAATACTTAATAGTATTCTTAGTACTTTAGTGCTATTATTAAGTTAGTAAAGAATTAAAAAAACTAAAAAGAAGAGAAGTATAAACTTACTTTAGAACTATAGTAATTTACTATATCTATATAGTAATTATATAAATCTTAATTAGTAGAATAGTAGTTATAAAAGTTATAGAATAAATAATATATAACTTAATAGAGTTACTTAAAATAATTAGCTTTCTAAATATTATTAAGAAGCTACTAATAAATATAATACTTATACTAAGAAAGTTAAGAAGTATTATAGTTAGATTATACTCTAACTTACTTATATAGATAACTAGTATATATTAGGTATAAATAATCTAGAAAAGTCTTAAATATAGAAGTATTACTTTTAGACTTTTTATAAAAGTAACTATAACTATAACTATTACTTAAAGATACTTACTTCTTTTAATCTTAAGCGCTTTAGTTCTTAATATAGTTAGATTACTAAAGGCCTAAATTCTAAGTTTAGAAAGTATTATTAGTAATAAAAATACTACTTTTAGAAATAGGCTTAATAGTCTCTTAGATATTCTTATTATTAAGATTATTAAACTAATAACTTTTATAATCTAAGTAAGTATACTTAGCGTATAACTCTAATTACTTATAATTCTTATAAAGATTATTATTACTAAAGCTACTAGTTACTTTAAAGCTTTAACTTAGTTAATTATTAGAATTTATAAAGCTCTAAAATAGTTAAGTATTAGAAGTTTAATTACTTTAGGTAAAGCTACTAAAAAATAGGCTATTAGCTACTATTATTCTAGAAAAAAAAAGTAAAATTTAAGTAGTAGCGTCTTTAAGTTAAGCGTAGTAAAAAGATTAAGTACTTAACTATAAAGTATTATTAAGTAGAGCGCTATTACGCTAAGCGCTATTATACTAAGTACTAGCTTATATATTATAATTACTACTACTAGAGGTATTATAATTAGAGTATAGAACGCTATTATAGTAGAAGCTAAAGCGCTAGCGCTTATAGCTAGAGTTAGAGTTAGAAGTTAGATTATTAGACTAAATTATAATAGTTAGCTATTAATTTAAATATAAAAGTAAGAACTTACTATAGTAATAGAGAGAATAAAGAAGTAAGTAGAGTAGTATATTAAGAGAAGTAGTATATTAAGTAGAGTAGAGAATTAAGTATAAAGCTTAAAGGCACTAAGGCTTAAGAGCTAAGAATCTTAAGTAGAAGAGTTAATTAAATAGGTAGCTTATTAGCTTATTAGCTTAAGCGTTTTAATAATATAAAAGAAGATAATTATAGTAGAAAAAAGAAGAATTAGAAAACTTATTATTATAAAGTTTCTAATTCTAGCCTAAGCGCGTACTTATATAAGTAGCTAGTGTAGCTTATTAAGCTCTTAATTATACTATAAACCTTATCTAAAAGAGACTAGAAGCCTAGATCTTACTATTAAAATTGTCTTTTACTTATTAGATACTTAGATTTTTATAGCTATTAGCTATATTCTAGACTATTATAAGGTAATTTCTAAACTAATAAAGTTAATTTTTAGGCTATTAGGCCTTATTTAAATAAGTAAGAGCTTACTACTATTAGTATTAAGTATAATTAAATACTTAGTTAGGCTATAACTTACTACTATACTCTAGATTCTTAAGCCTAGACTCTACTAGAGTATACTAATTATAGTAGATTTAATAAGATTAGTTTTAGTAGAGTAGATTAATACTCTTACTACTTTAAAGAGTATATTAAAGTTAGAGAGTAGTTATAATTACTTAATCTTAGATATATAATTACTTAGCTCTTAGGTTATATAGCTAGAGATTTTATTCTAACTTTCTTTTATAGTAGATTAATTACAATATACTTAATTATCTCTAATTATTAATTATCTCTAGCTCTAATAATTACTATACTAGTAGGTAAGGTAATAATAATAATTAAAAATAGATTAAAAGAGCTTCTTCTATAAAGATTATAATAACTTAGTTATTATTATCTTTTTATTATTAAGCTTTGTTAAGATTATACTTATTATTATTTCTTAATAAACTAGAATAATTCCTAGTAAATCTAATTACTTACGTAATTAAGATTTTAGTAGCTAGCTTTTATCTACTATACTAGAAAATTCTAAAACACCTTTATCTATCTAGCCTAGCTATTATTAGAGTTATTACGTAAGATAATAACTTTTATCTTTTTTATTTTTCTTTCTATAATTACTAAAAGATCTAGTAATAAACTAATTATTAGTCTATGCAATATAACGCATAAACTAATATAATTAGTACTAGTCTAGATTATAAATCTAAAAAGATAAGAAGAATTTAGTAGACTTAGATTAAAAATCTAGAAATTAAGTAGATTTAATTATAAATTCTTATCTTTAGGTAGAAATAGGTAGATATTTACGTAATTATTTTAGTAGCTATTTTTTATAAAAGAAATAGTAATTCTTTATAGTTATTTTTTACCTAGTAATAATATTATTATCTTTTACTTATTATCTACTTTGTAATTACTTTATTATAATCTTTGTTAGTTATACTATTTATTATAGTATTTAACTACTTTATTCTAATAAAGGTATATTCTATTATTAGAGAATAGTTTCTATTATCTTTCTATTCTTTACATCTTCTATAGAGCTTTAAACTATAATATTAAATTACTTTTATTTATAGAATTCTTTTAACACTTTAATATATATAGCTATACTTAGATTTTAAGTATATAGTAGAAATTTTAGTTTATTTAATACTTTTTATTACTTATCTTTATATTTAAACTTAAAGATATTAGTATATATATTCTAACTATAAAGTAATAGAATATATTACTCTATAAGTTATAAGCTAATAAGCGCGCATAAATAGACTAAACTAATTTTTAAGAATTTAGTGTTAAGATTCTTTTATAATATACTTTAGTATTAGAATAGCTTTTTTACTAGCTTAGAAACTTTAAAAGCTTTAACTACTTTAGAGATAGTAGCGCTAAGGCCTAGGCCTTAGTATATTTTCTACTCTATCTCTAAAAGTAAGAAAAATCTTTTATTGTATATTTTTTAGTAAACTAGTAATTTACTTTACTCTATTAGAACTAATTTATAGACTATAGAATAGATAGTTTACTAATAGAATATTTAAAGTTAGATTAGAAGATTTATTTACTTATTATAATTTATTAAGAATATATACTTACTTAGTAAGCTAGTCTATTTAAGAACTAGCTAGAGAAATATTTAACACTCTATCTTAGAGTTCTCTCTTAATATTAAGTAAATCTTCTATCTTCTATAAATTTTATTTTTAAGATTCTTAATATTATAAATTTTTTATTAAAATTTTTTACTATTATACTACTAATTTTTATTTAATTCTCTAGTATAGATTTATTCTATATTACTATTTATTCTTTAAAGTAGTTCTTTTATCTCTAACTATTAGATTCTTACTTATTATCTCTAATGTTAATATTTTTATATTATTTATTATATAGTCTTTTAAAAGTTAACTACTATAATTGTATTTTAAATTTAGAAATAACTTAAGATATCTAAATTTATACTAAGTAGAACTCTTACTACTTTCTATAAATTATATTATTAAGTTAACTAGTACTTTAAGCCTATTAAAGTTAGAGAGTAGTTATAATTACGTAATCTTAGATACATAATTACTTAGCTCTTAAGTATATAGCTAGATATTTTATTTTAACTTTCTTTAGTAGTATAATAATTATAATATACTTTAATATTACTAATTATTAATTATCTTTACCTCTAATAGTTATAAATCTAGCTACTTAATTCTAGAACTAATTTCTACTATATATTAAAGCTTACTAAAAGATAGGTTAATTAATCTTATTCTACTCTACTCTTTTTATAGTTGTTTAATAAGAACTTTTCTATAATTATAATTACCTCTTTACTTATATTTATATCTATCTTAGCGTAATTTTATATATTAATTAACTTAACTATACTCTAACTATATAAATATAAGTAATTATAATATAGCTATTATAGCTATAGGTATATTTCTTAAGAAGTAATCTAACTAAAATACTTTATCTACGCTTTTTAAGTAATACTATAATAAAAAAAGTATCTAGAAGGAATTTATTCTAATTCTCTAGATATTAAATATCTAAATAGTTAGAAATCTAAGCTTTCTAATTTTCTAGTTCTAGAGGTTATAGCTCTAGCTTATCTTTCTAAGAAACTAACTAAGAATTAATAGAATAAGTAGAATAAAGCTACTTATAAGTATAATACTTTTTTATATAATTATAACTATAAAACTAAAAATAGCGCATTACTTATAGCTTACTAAAACTATAAGTTTAAGTAATAGCTAAAAAAATATATAAAGATTAATAATATTAAAAACTAGATTATATCTACTATTATACTTAAGTATTTATTACTTATAACTATAAGTAATAATAGAAAAATAGTCTAGTCTTTTATAAAGGCTTTAAAGACTATACTTATACTTACTAATTAGGCTATATAGTATATAGTTTACGTAAAGTATTATACTTATTTAAAGAAAACTTAAAAAGCTTTAGCTAAAAAGTAGTTTACTAAATAGTTAATACTCTACTAAAAGGTAAAGATTTTTAAGCTTTTAGAAGTTAAAAGGTCTTTTTTAATTATAAACTATTTACTATAATTAAAAAGTTTAGCTTAAAGTAAATATACTAGTAATAGTATAATTAATTATTTACTATAGCTTTTAGAAAGAATATATTAAGTTTCTAAAATTTTAGTAAAGTATTTAGTATTATTTTTTAGAAGATATTTATTACTTTTAAAATAAGTAAAGCTAATATAATCTTTAATATAATTATAAGTTAACTTTCTACTTCTATAAACTTAGGTAAGAAGTAGTTAAACTTACTACTAAAATTCTACTTTTATAAGCTTAATATAAAATATATATAAAAGCTAATTTTATACTTCTAATTATAAACTATAATTACTAGATCTAAACTACTAAGTATTTTATTTATAGCGCTCTTTACTTAAAATAAGAAAAAAATTTAAAAGCACTATTATAAAGAGAAGTAAAGTAGCCTATATAAAAAGGTTAAGTAATTTAGCTAAAAAATAAGCACCTTAGCTTTTATATTCTTTAGTAATATAGTTTTTATAATTATTTACTCTAAAAAGCTAATTACTAAGTTTAAGTCTATATTTTAAGTATAAGCTTTAAGTCTTACACGCTCTTAGCTAGTATAATTCTTAATAGTAGATTTATAGTCTACTTAGTTAATAATAAGGCTTTAACTAAGTTTAATTTCTTTATTAAAACTAATAAAGAAATAGTAAAGACAAAAAGCTAAATCCTTCTAGTAATTAGTATTAGTAGCTATATACTTTGTTTATTTTTAGTACCTCTTAAAGACCTAAAAAAGCTAATTTTATACTTAGTAGAATTAAGATTATTTCTAAATTCTATACTAATGTTATTTTTAAGAAGCTTTATAGAAATAGTAATATATAGTATATAAGCTATATTTATATAATAAGAATAAATATACTAAAAGTGTTTACTATACTTATAATATTTAAGTATAAATTTAACTTTATGTTTATTAAATATAATACTTTTATTTATTCTTCTAATACTATTACTATAAATACTATTATTAAATTATAAGTTTTATAGTTATATACTAGTAATACTAACCTTTAGTACTAAAAGTTAAGCTACTTAGATAAGTAAGCTTTTAAGACTCTTATTAAAGCTATTTAAAATATAGAAATTACTAGTATAAAGTGTAGTAATATAATAATTACGCTACTTCTTATATATTTTAAAGAATCTCTTAATAGTTTTATAAACTATAACTATAACTATTCTTTAAAGTATTATAAAATCTATTTAACTTTTTTATAAGCTATTTACTTAATAAATAAACTTTAATTATTAAAAAGAATTATTTAAGTAAGCTATATAATTATAATTTAAAGAATAAGTTACTAGACTCTATAATAAGATTTATTATAAGCCTTATAGCTATAGTTAAGCGCTACTATTAGTAAAAGATTATAGAAATTTATTAAAATAATACTACTACTATATTATCTTAGAGAGAGTACTTAAGATATAAGAAATAAGCTAAAAAGAAAAAGAATATAATTATAACGCCTTAACTATATATTTAAAAGTCTAATAGCTTAGTAGAAAGAGCTAGCTAAAAGTTTATTACTAAATTAATTAAGATATATATAAGCGCTAATCTTCTAGCTAGACTCTAGCTAGTAATTATAAATATAGTAGCTAAACTTTATAGAATAAGTTTATTATAGCTCTATAGCTACTAATTCTCTAATTAAGTATTATATAAGTAGTTTAGAAAGTATTTCTAATATTATTAGCTATCTAAGATTAGATACTAAAGAATAAATCTATATTTAAATTAAAGTAGAATCTATAATTATAGATATTATATATATCTACTTAATAGTAATTATATAGCTAAAAAGTACTATTAAGACTTTAAAATTAAGTCTTATAGCTATATAGAATATCTAATTAGCTATTAAGCTTCTAATATATATTATATATATTATATATAGATACTAGTAATTAACTAGGTAATTATAACTTATAACGTAATATTTAATAAGTAGAAGTTCTATTAAAGTAAGTATAAAAAGAAGATATCTAAAGATTAAGTAAATAGTAGATTAAAATATATAATAATAGTAAGCTTATTTATTCTATAAAGAAATTTAATATTCTATTTATTAATTAAATAGTAAGTATAGTAGAGCTATTAACTACTTAGTAAAATTTTAGAGACAATATAGACTATAATTAAAGAAATAAGATTAGCTTACTTATTAAACTTAATTAAAGCTTTATAAATTTAATAAAAATAGAGTATAAGGCTAGTATATAATTAGAAATTTTTAATAGTTAATAGCTTTCTACTAGACTTACTACTCTAGAATTTATACTTAAGCTAGAGGTTTTAAGAATAAATAATTAAAGTAATTATAAAGTTTTTAATAGTTAAAAAGTAGTATATATACTTAAGAGAGCTAACTTATTAGAGTCTAAAAGTAAAGAGCCTTCTATATATAGATTAGAAGATTAAACTTTATTTCTTAAGTCTACTATAATAAACTCTAGTTTTATAAAAATAGATAAAAGGTTTACTTAACTAAAGTAAGTAGTAAAGAGACTAAGAAGTACACTATTTAAATTAAGAGTTTCTTTTTAATAATTAATATAGCTATAAAACTAGCTAATAGCTAATTTTATTAAAGTATACTATAGTAGAAAAGTTATAATTAAAGAGTTTAAGCGCGCTTTTTCTATAAATATCTATTAACTATTAAAATACTCTAAAAGTAAAAGTAAAAGTAAATAGTCTACTTAGTTTAGTAATTAACTAGAAAGTTATAGCGTAAGTATTATAAATATAGTAATTATAGGCTTAGTTAATAAGTAAGACTAAATTAACTTTTATAAAACCTACCTCTTTAGTTTTTAAAAAGACTAGAATAATTAAGCTAGCTATTAGAATATAAACTTAATTATTATAGCTACTATACTTAGTAAGTATAAGCTAAAGACTACTTACTAATACTATAATAATCTCTAAGAGCTATTAAGATTCTAGAAATAACTAATCTAGTATCTAATATATACGCTTTTTAAAGATACTTCTAAGAAAAAGATTAATTAGCTAGGTAAAAAGAAAATTTAAATAAAAATCTTTAGGTAATAAGTCTAAGATTAGCTACTTTTATTAGAATAAGTATAAACTTATAAATATAATTAGAATAGCTATCTTCTTAAATATAAAGCTTAAATTATAGTTTATAGTAATCTCTAGAAGAAGAACTTAATTAACTCTACTTATATAGTAACTCTTACTATAAAGTTTTTCTACGCTATAATAGTAATTACTACTTAAAGTAATCTAAAAATTAAATATTTAAATATTATAGAAGTATTTCTTAATATAAAAATTATAGTAAAGAATTTAGTAATTTATAAAATACTAGATTACTTTAGAAAGCTAGAATTATATATATAGCTTAACTACGCGCTATATAGATTATAAAACTCTTTACTATTATAGTATAAGAAGTTCTTAGAGATACTAAAATTTATTAGTATAATAGCTTCTTAAGAAAAGCTAAACTTTTTCTTTAATTAAAAATATAAAATTCTTATTCTCTTTTATATTAATAATATTTTACTTCTTTATTATAAGAATATAAAGTAATAAGTAATAGCTATATAAGCTAAGATCTTAAGTAAGTATAAAATCTAAGATTAGAGAGATATAAAGTAGTTTCTTAGTATTTATATTATTAAAGACTAATATCTAAAAACTATTATACTTATTTATAATATATATATAGATAAAATACTTAAGAAGTCTAAGCTTAGAAATAGATTTTTTTTTTAATACCTCTACTATTAAAGAAGTAAATTAAGAATACTAGAAAAGTAACTAAGCTTAAAAATAAAAAATACTAAAAAGTAGTTAACTCTATACTTTATATAGTAATTATACTTTAACTAAATATAGTATATACTATCTTAAAGCTTTTATACTTTTAAATAAATTTAAGTAATAAGTATAAAAAAGCTATAAAGTATATAATTATATATTTTTATTATATTTACTATAATATAATCTAGTATAGTAACTATAATAGGCCTAATCTAATAATTACTATAAATATATTTTTTACTAATAATTTAAAGACTTACTAATTATTTTAAAAATATATTACTATACTATATAAAAGTATAATCTTTTAAAAAGCTACTAAGTAAAGTATAGTTACTACTTCTACTATAAAAGTAAAGCTACTTACTTTTAAGTATACTACTAAGAAAGCTATAGTACTTAAGCGCTTTTTTAATAAGCTAGCGCTTAATTTTAGAAAGCTTTAGATAGTCTAGTATAATAATTAGTAGACTATTAAGCTAATTATTAGAAAGAAAAAATATATTACTACTTAGCTTAAATATATTAATATTAGAAATATATAGTTATAGTAGAAATATACTAAAGAAATATTTAAAGTTAAGTATTTAGAGGCTATAATTATATCTATAAATAGATTAACTAAATTACTTATCTAGTAATAGTTTAAAAAGGTTTTAATAGCTACTTAACTTATAAAATTAATAATATTTAATTCTTAAAAAGTAGAAAGAGTAAAGAGAACTTTATTTAGACTACTACTATAAGAGTTAATTATATTTAAGCTAGATCTTAGTTACTCTAAATAGTATCTAGTTATAAGAAAGTAATTACTAATAATTAATATAAGTATAAAATAGCTAGATTAATAAACTTTTTCTCTAAATAAACTTATATAGCTACTAACTTACTAACTTCTATAGTTATAATTCTTCTATGTATAATATTTATAATTACGCTTATTAAACTTATTCTTATTAGCTTAGCTATTTTTATAGTTCTTAACTTAAGCTTCTAAATAAGTAGTTTTAGTAGTATAAGCTTATATATAAATTCTAAGCGCTAAATACTTATACTTAGTATATATTAGCTTCTTTTTATACTTAGCTTTAGCTAGCTAATACTATATATAGTAGTAGAATTTACTACTTACTATACTAGATATTAAACTATCTAACTAGTAATTATAAAGCTAAAAATTATAATACTAAGTTTATAAATCTTACTACTAAAACTAAAAGTCTTACTACTAAAAGTAATAATATTTATACTAATTACGCTACTAATTCTAAAACTACTAATTTTTAAAATATAAAGTTAAAGACTAGAATACTAGTAGTAGCTACTACTAAAATAGACTCTAATAATAATACTTTAAGTAAAGTAATAATAGATTAAAAGCTATAGATAAATAACTCTAAGTAAAAATAATAGATAAAAGTATTTAACTACTACTTATATTAATTTCTCTTATACTTGTACTAAGTATTATAAACTTACTATAAGTACTATATTAATTAGAGTTATTAGACGTTATAAGTAGAGTAGCTTTTAAGCTTTTTTTATTTAAAAACTTAGAAGTTCTATTTAATAGTTTAGATAAAGTCTTAGAACTACTTTTAGCTTTTTTTTTCTACTTTTTATAAGTATAGAAATCTTAATAAAGTCTCTTATAATATTAAAGAGCTTTATCTATACTTTAGCGCTATTATTAAGTTAGTAAAAAATTAAAAAAGCTATAAAGAAAATAATTATAAACTTACTTTAAAACTATAGTAATCTACTATATCTATATAGTATTTATATAGATCTTTATTATATATATAGTAATTATAAAAGTTATAAGAAAAATAATATATAACTTTATAAAAATAGTTAAAGTAATTAATCTTTAAAATATTATTAAAAAGGTACTAATAGATATAATACTTATACTAGAGATATTAAGAAGTGTTATAGTTAGATATTACTCTAACTTACTTATATAGTTAACTAGTATATACTAAGTACTAATAATTCTAAAGAGTTTTAAGCTAGAAAGCCTTAGACTAAGAAGCTTTAATCTTACTAGAGTAACTATAACTATAATCTTTACTCTTACTTAGAAACTTTTACTCTACTTAATTATAAAAGTCTTACTTCTTAATATAATTAGATTACTAAGGTTCTAACTTATAAGTCTAAAAAATAGTATTAGTAAAGTAGATACTACTTTTAGAACTACGCTTATTAGTTTTATAGATATTCTTATTATTAAAACTAGTTAAGATAGATAACAAAATCTAGATTAGAAGCTTTAAATTTTAATTTTATTTACTTATACTAGCTTTTATATAGATTAGTTTTATTAATTACTATAAAGTTTTAAGTTACTAAAGTACTTAAAGTCTATATAGTAGAAAAGATAGTAAATAAATTATTACTTTAAAGTATTATTTTAAAAAAAAGTAGTAAATATTAATTAGTAGTATTAAGAAGTTATAAGTATAGTAAAGCTAGAGTAGCTATCTATAAAGTATTATTAAGTAGAGTACTATTTTACTAAGCGCTATTACGCTAAGTACTAGCTTATATATTATAATTACTACTACTAAAAGTATTATAGTTAGAGCGTAAAGTACTATTATAGTAAAAGCTAGAGCACTAATTTTTATAGCTATTATTTAAGTTAAAAGTTAGATTATTAAACTAAATTATAATAGTAAGCTAATAATTTAGATATAAAAGTAAAAACATACTATAGTAATAGAAAGAATAAAAAGTAAGTAGAGTAGTATATTAATTAGAGTAAAAGTTTAAAAGTATAAAGCTTATAAGTATAAAAGCTTAATAAAAGTAGATCTTAAGCTAATAAAAAAGTAAGATAGTTAGCTTATTATATTAAAAGCTTAAATATTTTAATAAAATAAAAATATAGATAACTATAGTAGAAAAGAAAAGAATTTAAAGAATTATTATTATTAATAAAGTCTCTAATTCTAGTCTAAGCGCGTACTTATATAAGTAGCTAGCGTAGTCTATTAAGCTATTAATTATACTATAAACTTTATCTTAAAGAGATTAAAAGCCTAGATTTTACTATTAAAATTATCTTTTACTAGTTAGTTACTTAAATTTTTATAACTATTTACTTATTTTAAAGCTATTATAAAGTAATTTCTAACTTAATAAAGTTAATTTTTAGACTATTAGACTATATTTAAATAAGTAAGAGCTTACTACTATTAGTATTAAGTATAATTAAGTACTTATTTAAGCTATAATTTACTACTACACTTTTAATTCTTAAGTCTAGACTTTACTAGAGTATACTAATTATAGTAAATTTAATAAAATTAATCTTAGTAAAGTAAATTAATATTTTTACTACTCTAGAGAGTATATTAAAGGTAAAAAGTAGTTATAATTATATAATCTTAAATATATAACTACTTAGCTCTTAAGTATATAGCTAGAGTTTTTATACTAACTTTCTTTAGTAGTATAATAATTATAATATACTTAAATATTACTAATTATTAATATTCTCTAGCTCTAATAAAGTCTAATCTAGAGTTAACTTTATAATTAAAAAATACTAAAAGATATTAAAAAGTGTTAAAAAGCTCTAAGCTAGTCTTTTTTAGAACTACTAGAATATTTTAAATATTAATTTATAATATATTACTACTTATTTTAGAATTATTTATAGTCTATAGTATAAACTAACTTTGTACTTACTTATATAGCTTTCTTTATACTATAACTAGAAATAACTAGAAATAACTAGAAATAACTAGAAATAACTAGAAATAACTAGAAATAACTAGAAATAACTAGAAATATTTAGTAATAATATAATATATAGTAATAGAAATACTATAAATAAAACTTACTATATATATACTCTATAAAAAATAACCTTATCTTTTTTTTTTAGTAATATTAATATAATAATAGCTAATACATTTTATTTTAAGTAACTATAGAATACTACTTTAGTATCTATCTAAGTAATAGTACTAAGTAAAAGAAGATATACTATAAATATCTTATTTCTAGTATTCTATTTCTTATTATTTTTTATACTTAGAGTTCTAGTAATAGTCTTACTTTACTAGTGTATAGCTTATACTAGATATAGAAATAGTAAAGACTTTCTAGTTTAAAGCTTTACTATATATATAAAATTATAGATATAAATTATAATAGTAATTAATAGCTCTTTTTAAGTTAGCTTTCTAATTAGATAATCTTTACTAAGTTTTTTTAATTTAGATTATACTTACTATTCTAAAATAGCTTTTAAGTTTTATTAGTAAGCTTCTTAAATATTAAAATAGAGAAATAAATAAATATACGCTTTATCTTAGCTAAATATATTTTAAAAATAATAGAAGTATTAATAGTATTAATAGTACTAGAATATATATACTTAGAGTAAAAGACTTAAATTATATTCTATATTATATAAATAGTATCTTATTCTATAGCTACTAAAATAGTTTTAAGAATAGTTTTTTTAATAGTCTTTCTTTTAGTAAAGAAAGAGTAACTTATAGTAGCTTTATAAGAGTAATATAATTTAGAGAAAAGTAATTTAAGTAGTAATAATAAGATAATTTAGTTAAGTATTAGAGAAAAAAGTAATATAACTAGTAAGAGATTAGTTTTATTTTAAAATATACTAAAAAGAATTATAAATTATTTAATAAGCGTAGCGTTTAGTATTTACTATAAGCTACTTATATTTTTAATATATCTTTAAATCTTTAAAAGTAGTAACTTATAGAGAAGAAAAAGTATAGTTTTACTAAGAGAGATTTTAGTATATATATTTTAACTATAAATCTTTAGAATATATTACTTTATTAGTTATAAGCTAATAAGTATATATAATTATAAAATCTAAAGTACTTCTAAATAGAATTAAGATGCTCTACTTTCTAGACTTTACTAGAAAGTATTAACTAGATTTTAGTAGAGCTTAGTAGTTACGCAGGCCTTAGAGCCTACACTACTTAGTATTACTAGACTTTTATTAGCTATAATTACTTACTTAATAAGTAATAGTATTATACTTTAAACTATATATATATTATTTTACTTTTATCTAATTATTTTACTTCTATCTAGAGTATAATATATATATTATAATATTATACTTTATAGTATATATAATTATTTAGAGTTTTAATATTTCTTACTAAAGCTTAGAGTAGTAATCTAATATAAGTATTATATTAGCTTACTACTATAGCTACTTTAAAACGCTAACTTTTATAATTACTATAATTAAATTTTATAGCTAATTAGATAGCTACTTCTAGTCTACTAATTAGTAGCTATACTTTTATCTAGTATAAGCTAAGTATATATAGCTTTATAAGTAGAGTAGTTATAGTTTTCTTAGAGATTAGTATTAAAATTTTCTTATAAAGTACTTTAGTATTAAAATAGCTTTATAGCTAGTTAAAATTTAAAAACTTTAACTACTTTAAAAGTAGTAGTACTAAAGCTCTAAGTTTTAGCTTATTTACTTTTAAAAGTAAATAAAATATTTAGTTATTTATTCTTTACTAAGCTAGTAATAGACTTTACTTTTTTAGAACTAGATTATAGACTATAGAATTATTAGTTTACTAATAAATATTAGATTAACTCTTTAAATAATATTTACTTTTACTTAGATAAGATAAAGTAACTAATAGTATTATATAGTAAGAGATACAACTTATCTTATAACACAAATTGCGTTGTAATCGCCTAGTTTGCTATTAGAGAAGCGGGATAAGCTTCGCTAGGTCTTGCAGTTTGATCGGCTTACTAAGAAACATGTTAAAGCCGCTACCGTACGCTTCAGCCCGTGCGGCCTCTGACTGCAACGCAGTGACTGCGATGATCTTCGATGCCGCCATACCATGCTTCTTCTCGTAGGATCGAATCCGCTGAACAGCCTCATAACCGTCCATAACCGGCATGTTGATGTCCATAAGAATCACGTTTGGTATGCCAATTGCGCCGTTGCCAATAGCGTGCACTCCAGTGCCTTGTTCTGATGCAACACTTTGGTGAGCGTTCACGAATGCGTCGACAGCAAGTTGACCGTCCTGAGCGGTAAGATGAGGGTACTTGTGCTTCTTGGCAAAGGCAGCGAGAAGCTTAAGATTGACGTTGTTGTCGTCAACAAGAAGCAGGGTCGGCATCTTAGTGGCCGACACCACTACAGAAGCAAGTGGTACTTTGATCAGAGGGGGTTCCGGCATTCGCGTCGTGGCAGATGGTGAAAACGAAAGCGCTTGAGGGTCGAAGACTCGATGACTCGGGGGGTGTATCAGGTGGACTTCTGCCGGCGACGATTGTACCGGGACTACGTTTGCGACCTCAGCTAGTATGTCTGCTGACTTAGCCCCAACCTGTTCTGTGACAGGGTCCTTCGCTGCAGCCGACGGCGGAGCAAGCGATCGTATTTGGAATTGACGATCAGTCTTAGCGTCGTGTTGGGCAACTCCATTCGCTAGAAGACCATTGCTGAGTCCTTCGTGAGCTTTTGACCGCTCTGAGACTGTCATCGTACGCTTCTCGCGCAGGCGCAAAAGAGACGATATTGTTCTAGCCACCTGTTTCACGCCACAAGGCAGAGCGATATGCTCCATCGTCAAATGAGGTTGAAGCTCGTCCGTTGCCCACTGATCGCGAAGCATCTGTGCACTCGGACTGTTGTTGCACACGACGAGGATGGGCGCAATGTTGTTCTTCCTCTTTCTAGCCTCATCATCTGAAGTTGCTTCCTTTCGAAGGGTCTCAAGGCATTCATTGATGTCGGCTTCCATAACGACCATGAGATCGTAGAACCTACTGCGTTGCCACTCACATCGCGCAGACCGTATGCCCAGGGAGGTGAGGACGTTTTCAATAGATGAGATGGCTAAAGCAGAAGCCGCTTCTGTTGGATTGACTTCGACGTTGGCCGATGGATATAGTCCAGTCACTAGACCGACCTTAATGCTTTCGAAGGCCTTCGGGGTGACGTTACTTCCATTCAAAGCCCCAATGCGACGCTCGCTATTCGGGTGATCCTCGAGCGGCACCCGTACAGTGAAGCAGGTACCTGTCCCATCTTGATCGCTTACGACTTCGATACTACCACCCATTGCGTACACTATCCTGGAGACTATGTGCATACCCAGGCCTAGACCATCGGACAATGTGTCCTCCTGAGCAAAGTCATGGAAGAGACGGTCGCTCTGGAACTTCTTCGACATGCCCTTTCCAGTGTCGGAAACGGTAAGCACAGCGTCAAAACGACGCCGCGATCCCAGTTTCGGCTCTTGCTTTAGAAGGACCCGTATATGTCCGAAAGGGGTGTATTTGAGTGCATTGGTGACGAGATTGATGCAAACGCGCTTCCAGCCGCCTGTGGCTAAGCTGCAATGCCAAGGCCTGCCGTCGGATCGATCAATGTCGAGAATGACCGGTGGATGAGTGTGATCTTTCGCATTTTGTCCGTAATAGAAGGAGTATACGGTCGATACAACGGCGTCCTCAGTCAGGTCATCAAGTGCTATGTTCATATCCAACGCTTTCAGATCGTCAGCAGAAGAGCTCGCGGTTGGTGGAAGAAGCTTGTGGCTGATGTTTGAGCTTTTCACAGCACCCTTTCTCAAACGCCGGCTCTTGAGATCTGCGAAGTCGAGAAGATGTTCGATGATATCGAGCAAGGTACGTCCGCAGGAGTTGATCTGTTCGACAAAGGACGTAGCTATATCGTCCAACGTCTGCTCCGCTAGTAACTCGCAAGAGCCCAATATACCATGTAGTGGAGAGCGAAGTTCGTGAGATATAGTCGAAATGAAGTCTGACTTGGCTTTGTCGGTGCCCAATACCTCCAGACGCTTGGTTTCGGCAACGATAATGTCACAGAAAGCATCGACGAATTGCATCTCCGTGTCTTTGGCGATATTCCTGAGTGGATCACACGTCCAGTAGAGACCCGCAACCGCCCACCGTTTTTTGGTGTAGTCCCATATCCCATTGAGCGCTATGCAACGTGATCCGGGAAATACGCCCTGCAGGATATCTCCATCATTTCGTCGGTCTTGACGATGTGTTTTGCGTTGTTCATTGCTTGATGATCGTGTTCTCGCTGCACTGGCACCGGCTCCAGACTCGTCCGAAGAAACATCGTCTTCGGAATAGATTCTGAAGTCTTCGTCAAACTTCCAAACTCTTCCGAGCGGATTACGACGCATGAGCCTGCGTAAGAACGATTCTGTCAATTTCGTGGGAGGCTCACCCGTCGGATGTCTTGTTCCCATGCTGTGGTTTCGCGTTGTTTGTGCAAAGCCTAGCACCTGGCAGGCGGTTGCATGTTCGGTTTGTGACTCATTTGTAGGGTCAGAATGTGAAAAAACGACAGCCGAATCATCGCTATCAGCGTTACTCCCCTCATTGGACTCCGCATTTTGTGAATCGCTCAGTCCGCCAAATTCTCGGACAGAGGCGTCGAGGAAGGCGACACCGTCTAGTTCGAGTGATTGGCAAAGAATTTCCGCAGCACGTTGATACGTACTACTGGGATCGTCGGCATCTTCACGTCGACGAGGCTGTGGATGGGTTGTGAAGCCCTCTGCTGGAGAAGCAAAATGTTTCGGTATATTCACGGTGTTTGTCCGCACATGTGGATCGAGCAACGCATGTTTCCGATCGGTTAGCCGGGGAGCTCCGCTATAGTCGCTCGATCGCTGATGATGATGAAAAGTGGGGTTCTCAGATACCTGCGCGTTGCCGGTCGATGAGCTGTTCTCATGCTGAGCGGGTAAGGAGACTCCTACCGACTGCGAAGGCGTCATAGCGGGAGTACTTGTGGGGTCCATCAAGGCCTCGGGCGAGCGATACTGACCTGAGTAAGCTTCCTGAACTCCGACGCCGCCATTCTTCACAGGCACATTAGTTGCGGGCGACGCTTTGCGAGCGGCACCCGACGTTCCTCGAACAAAATCTCCAAGACCTGCCACCATGCGATTGGTTTGTTGCCGTTCTGAGAGAGCACGCACAGATTCGAGGTGGTTTATAACAGTTTGCGACATGTCGCCCAAGAAGCTGAGATCTTTTTGCGAGATTCCATTGCGAACTTTGTCGTCGAGGATGCAGTATGCACCAATGTTGACTCCAGATGGTGTTGTGATGGGCACACCTGCGTAGAAGCGGCCGTTGGGAAAGCCAGTGACGTACGGCCTGGTAGAAAGGTCCGGATGCTTGGTCAAGTCGTTTACTACGAAGGCGCTCTTCCGGATGTCGCCGTCTGCAGCACTAGAGATGGGAAACGAAGGAAGATTGACGGTCGTCTCGCAACAAGCAACATCGCGGGGAATGATAGAGTGACCCATCCACATCTCATCTCCGGGTTCGTGGATCGCATCATCTACGAGTGACAGCGTTTGTGTCGCCTCGGCCATGATGTAGGCATGATTGACATCGAAGAAGAAGATCAGACATCGTCGAGCCCTCAACCTCATAGCACCCAGCTGGCAAAATGCTGTGAGGATCTTATCGGGGCACGAGACGGCCTTGTGTCTCTCTCTCGCCTCAGGATTGCGCACGTCGCAATATTGGGGGCCATAGTCAGACATCTGCCGGAAGGGGCCATAGTATCTTTACGGAATCATCAGTCCTGTCGAAACATGGTTGAAAAGCAGCTAATGAATGATCGGGTGTACCGGTAGAATTGCTGCTCGCGCCTGCCCTCGCCGCGAATAGCTTTGCGAGACTCCCACGTGCGGCCTGGCCCTAGGCAAGCACCTCCAGTGCATGCATCTTGCATGACGACCGACGCGATTGAAGGTACTTGTATTCCCGTGATCGTCGGGGCGATTTGATAGTATGGTGTTGGGCGAGAAGGTTGTCAGTAGCGGCAAAAGCAAAGCGCGACGGTTTGCCACCCCTTAGGAATCTCGGGGCTAGCGCATCTTTGCTTCGCGGCCCGACAAGAGACGGGACGCGTCGCGCTGAGCTGTGCGCCAGTAAGATTGGAATTGGCTCGCGCTTTGTTTCCAACTAAAGCTTCAGACCTGACATCCGGCACGGAACCATAATAAATCTTCTGCTATCGTTGGGAAGTACTTTGATTTTGCTCTAGAACAAGGAAACTATGTACTTGAGTTGTCGTGACGCATCTGTTCCGAATACGAAATTCCACAATTCGACACTACGATAGGCTGTGGCTCCTGATAGCCCTGGGCAAGCCAATATCCCGCGCTCTCAACACCAACATCCATGTCATCTTCTGTCGGCATCTTTAGCGGCGGATACGGATAGCGCTCGATAGACCTCAACTGCACGCTAGCCTCTCCGTCGTCCAGAGATCTCCACAGCGATGTGTTAAGGGATGTGCTCTCCGACTCAGTTGGCTTTTCGCGCGGGTGCTCAACGTAGGGATGCAGACGAGCATCCCATGCCGGCCAGTAATCGTCGGTAGGAAGCTCAATCTTCATATTGCGCAAATGCGTCGAGCGCCAGAAGGCGTCGAGGAACGTCAACGCCGGACCATGGAGTATCTCATGATCGTGGCTGTTACAACACAAGGAAAGGCAGAGGCTCCGGAGGTGTCCGCATTGCCCGGCAATGTTGTCAAGAATCGTCTTCAGGTGATTCTGACTGCAGGATGTCTGACCGCTCACATGTTTGGAGCAAGGTACCGTGACCACTATTTCGAGTGAAGTAATTGACGCAAGGCGGTTTAGCGGGATTAGCCTTGGAAGTCGAAGGAGCAAGAGCTCGTGTTTGATACTGAAGCAATTTTCAGAATACAAGACATTAATCCCCTCCATGTAGGCCTGCCTGCACGACAGCAGAAAACCCATAGTCTCAACGTCAAACACCCAGGAACTAACGCCGGAGTTCTGGTTGTTGCTTCTTTTCTTCCTGTTCTCTTCCAACCACCGTATGCACGAGTCATTCCATGGGCCCATCCAGCTCCACCGCATGTAAGGCTTAACCCCGGGGTGATTCCGTCCGCAGGGAGTGCCCATCCATCGCCATGCCCCTTCTTGCTGTACAAGATCCATATGGAGGATGCGCCCACCGAAGGCAATCGATAAGATGATAGTTCGTATGTCGTATGGCAGCTGGAATAGAAGGCATGTCGGAGTGTCGAACGAAGTCGGTGTGATCGGTCGTCGCGAGGAGGGAAGAAAAGGTGGCTCGTCCGGGGATGGTTTTTGGGGGTTCGGCTTGATGCCCAGGTGCTTCTTCAGCCATGTACTGAGCTTGGCCATTGTTGCAAATGGAAACGCGATAGGACGATGGTGATGAAAGCGGAGAAGATATCAGGCAATAGCGGTGAGCTCGCACACAGGTAGCTACCATCTGTCAAAGTGAGTGTGGCACATGTTATGTATGCAGTAACGCACTGCCCAGGTGGCGTGATGAAGAAGGTGGCCGCTGATTGCGCTCCCTTTCTCATGTGGCACCCCTGCGTCGGCCGCCAAGGAACGGAAGCCTGCCCAGAAAGTTCAGTCTCTCACCAAGGGCTATGTGGTCCATCCTAAGACATCAAATGTACGATGCAAGGGGCTTCACATCGTTAGGGGCGCGCATCCTTGCAAGGAAAAGGATCGGGTTTTGGAGCGTCTCCAGGTCCAATCTATCTAGAGTGTTTGCCAAGGCTATTTGCCGCTAGCTCAGATCCACCTTCTCCCCTCTTCCATCACCGCGCCGCAGGACACCATCATTGCCTAAGGCAACCCTGCAGATATCCAATCCGCATTCCTTAAACCAAAAGCGCGCTGAATCTGCGCGGCTTGCCCCGAGGTCTTCGACGTCATCGAACCGATCACAACCCAACGCAGTAGTAGTAATCAGGCCAGAGGTTCTGGCAATCATTGCCCACGGCGGGATTCCATTCGTAGAACTCGCTGTATGCAAATGTCAGTATGAGCTTCGCGACGGCACAGGCAAAGCTGAGGGTGGGAAAGAAAATAGATATGAAAGCACTCACTCCAGAGAAATGCCGGCTCCAGTAGCCATCGCCCAGCAGAACTCGTCTGGCTGCTGGAGGTGGAAGCGCACGCAATTTTGCGCCATACCTTCGCGAACAGGCGATGGTGTCTGCACTGGCTGCGTCGGCCTCGTTGGAGTGGATATCGGCTGTGTCGACGCCGTAGGTTGCGTGGACTCTGTTATTTGCGTCGGCGATGGCGCGCCTGGAGTCCGTGTTGTCGCTGTGTCTGGGCGACCTATACAGTACCATGCGTCTATAACGATACCGCTGCAATCCCCAAAAACGGTCGGGTTCCACTTCGCGAACTCGGCCTTACTGAAGCTGCCAAACATGAGAGCGATGAGGTCGCATGTGTCGTCGAAGATTGTTTTATACCATCTCGCGCAGTCGTTGGGGTACCCCAGAGGAATGTTGCCCTCGGTCGGTTTAGCCGTTTGATGTGCGGGCAGCGGGCGATCGTCATCCGCATAGGCGCCGACACAATACCAAGTATCGAGCCAAAGGCCCAGACAATTGCCTCCCAGGGCTGGGTTCCAAGACAAGAACTGCTCTTGTGAGAAGTAACCGTACTGCGTGACAATGTCATTGCAATCTTGGTCGGCTGTGGCCTGGTGGAAAACCTTACAGTTTGAAGGCATGGGCCCATGAGATGGATTCGGCGCAAAACTTGAGTCGGCCGGGGGCACTGTAACGCGTGTGTACTGTGTCGGCTCAGGAGGCTCGGTGAACTCCGGCTGAGCCGTCTCCCATACAAGATCCGTATTTCCTGTCTGCCTCTGGACGCCGACACACACATAGTAATCGGCGATGAGCATCTCACAATCATCCTTGGCCGATGGATTCCAGCTGAGAAACTCGTCGATGGACTTTAGGCCAAACTTGACCTGCATTCGCTGGCATGTATCGCCGGGCACAACGCGAGACCACGCGTTGCAGATTTCTATCTGCCCCACGAGCGTCTTGGTAGGTGGCCATACCTTATCGGTAGTTGTGGTCGACACGTTCCACGAGGTAACAGGGTGCAAGACTGAGTATGTCGAGTTGTAAGGGGTGGTCGTCGTCGTGGGGGTTGATGTGAATGATGCCTGGGATGTGCTATCGGAGGCAGAAGACGTTCGGGAATTGGAATTGGATGTGAAGGTAGGAAGACTGGATGTAGCAGGTCTGGAGGTTTCCATTCCCACGCTCACACAATAAGCCGAGTCGATCCAGAAGTTACTCAGACAATCAGAGGAAACCGCGGGGTTCCACTCCAGGAACTGTTCCACGGAGATGGCGTGGGTTTTGGCGACGATCTGGCAATTCTCGTCCTTGACCACAGTGTGCCATCCATTGCAGTTCTCAGGCTGACCGGGATGGGTGGCACCGCCGGGACTGGAGTCTTGTGCAATGACGACTCGGAGAAGTAGGCCAGCAGCCAGGCAACGCATTCTCTGCCTAGAAAGATGCATGGCAACTCTAGAGGGATCGGGTTTGCGGACGGCTGATCAATGATGTCGTTGAAGAGCCAGATAGCACAGTCGAACCTTGAATACCGTAGCTCGACGTCGGCCTGTACTGATCTGCTCTGCTTCGAAGAGAGAAACAACGAATGGGTGGACCAAAACAGTCAAGTTTAGTGAGGCACCCAAGGTACCTAGGTATGATGAGGTCGAGGATGAACAATCAAGACAGTCAGCTATTACAAAAACCAAGTACAGCGTTCCATATCCAGGCCATCTGATAGAAACCAGGGTATAAGCCGGGCAGGGTTCCACAAGGGAAGGCGGCAACAGGGTAGAATGGAGGGTACAGGGCGCGAGGTTGCATATACTTGCATTTAGCCTACCCGCGTTCATTTCTCCCTAGCGAACCCAAGTGCGCCAAGATCACCTGCAGGAACCCGCCGTGCCACCGGAGGTCGAACCCCGCCCTCTTCGTTTAGTATATTAGATAGCTCCACTTTATTGCCAAGCTTATCTATTTCGATAAGTGGAAGCAGGGTGTCGTCGGCAAGGGATGGTACCTTCCATGTTTGTCGACCATGTAAAGAAAATTTGTGGGCATCAATACAATCCTTTACAGGACATTCAACCGTAGGACCATTGGTCGATAACAGCGGATCCATCATCGTTCGGACTCGGTATGTGCGCGACATGAAGGATTGCCAAGACCCAAGGAGAGATGCCCCCTTCATCATATGGGCGTTTGACGTCGCATGCCCTTCCAAGGTGAAAAGATCGTTGTATCGTCCCATTCCGTCTGTCACAAGGCATCTTTTGCTTGTCAATCACTCAGCATACTCGTTCTTACATCCGTTTGTCGATCAGCTCGCTCACCATGCATATCTTCTATACAACCATCGCCATTATACTAATGGTCGGCGCCGAAACCGTTCACGCTGGTAGCAGGTTCTGGGAGTCCAAGGCCCCGAACCAGCGGGGAAATCTCACACCGTATTATGAGGACCTGCTCACGTTAAACTCAACATCGACACTGGTCAAGCGTGCTATGTCTATCCAAAACTTGCCAAACGATAAGCAGACGGCACGAATCTGGCCTAAGAAGAAGATCAGATATTGTTTTGAGGAGAAACCGAGTCCTTCATTCAAGGGTCAGTGGGAACAGGCCATGAAAGCATGGCCTGGACTTGACAGACATGGTTTCACCTACGAACCAGTGAGCGACAGAGTCTGCAAATCCAAGTCCGAACGCAGCTCCGTTCTGCACATTCTTTATAACGACGAGGGCAAGTTGATATCAACAAACGGCATTCCCGTTGTTGATGCGGCCGCAGATCCGTCTGACCCCAAGACCATCCTGGGACCCTATACAATGCTTTCGGACAAAGAGGGCGTCGGTCAGGGCAACGTCGTTGCCAACATGGCCCACGAGATCGGGCATATATGGGGTCTGCATCACGAACATCAGATTCCTTACTACTGGGAAGTCAGCGAGCAACATACATACGACCCATGGAATATTCCCGTGGAGAACCCCGGACGAGTCAAGGAGTTCCAAACTAGCGGCTTCGACTGCTCAAAACTCAAAGACTATGACGACATATACGGTGGTTTAGCGGCAGACGTCGCGGCAGAAACAGACAACAGGAAGCAAGCAGAACTGCAGGCCGAACTGAATCGTCTCTGCAGGTCTCGAGTGGTAGCAGGAAAGTACGGATTCAGTGCCTACGAATGGCTCCCCTTGGAGCACACCAGCAAGTTGGTCATAGACAAAGATTTTGACCCGGATTCAATCATGATGTACCCCTCCAACGCTGGCGGCAAAGGCGGTTATGGGGATGCTCGCGAGGACGTTATGAAGTACAAGGACGGTTCCCGGATCCTGCCACGCTTTGGGCCAAGCCCAATGGATTATGAGCGTCTGATCATGCTATATGGCGACCCCACACCATCCACACTGGAAGTTCCGCACAGTTCAGGATCAAGCAAATGGTTGAGCAAGCTCAAGAAGACCAGGAGTTTCAACGAGCTGTTCAAAAGGGCTGGCGACACCAAGGATGGAATGTGCAAGGATTGAAGACATGTACTTGTTCCGCAGCCGTACCACAGCCTCTGATCGATATAAGTGTTATCAATGTACTCGTAGTTTCACACAGATCTCGTGCCAGACTCCCTGAAACCCTGATCCGAATGCGACACGACATGAATGTGCTACAGCGACGTTTCTGAGTTGCAGTAGAAAGGTATGAGACTGTTAGAAGCATGGTAAATAGTTATGGGATGCGTCCACTGCTTGCGTCACATGTTTAGAGGTTTGCAAAGAACGTCGTCTATTCTTGTCTCACGTTCTACAAAGATTGCTACATGGCACCTGATGCTGTGCACACAGCCATCTCGACATCTACAGTTCTGGTCTCTCACCGCACGAAGAGTACTGGATCGGCTTGTACGTGGGCAGCTTCCGCCGCGCAATATTTTCACCGAGCGCTTCGGTAAGTGTGCCGTCATCGAGGTCAATTGCCCAGACCATGGTGCTGAAGGTCAGTTAGCGAAAGGTATTTAATAGATGTTGACACCAAGGCCGAAGATTGTACTCACCCACCCAGGCAATGCTCATGCGCGAAATCGATCTTCGATCGCAGGGTCTGCGTATCGTCGAATGACACCCACTGGTTCGAATCCCAGGTCACAATCTTGACAGCGGCCGCCTCGTCGTGAGTGACACTAGCACCGTTGGCGATGACCTCGTTGATTTCAGCCGCCGATAGCACACCGGGAGTGCCGGTGCACGCGCCGCCGTTGGCGCCCTCAGAGAACTCGCAGCCAGCCGCCATACATCCAGGGTCCTTCATGGTGAAACTACGGCCGTAGAAGCCAAGCCCAAGCACGACGCGCGCTGGATTGATGTTGTTACGCCACAAAAGCTCAAGGCCCATCTTGATTTCGGTCAGGTTGGTGTGCGCTTGGGCGATGGGGCCGAGGCTGTCAATACTGGCGTCCCAGACGCCGTGGATGTCGTACGTCATCATATTGAACCAGTCAAGATAGGGCTCCATTCCTTGGAGATTGAAGCCGCGAAGGTACCAGTAAGAGGCAGGCTAGGGAAGTCAGTCATGATCAATCAACCTATGGGTACAGTACAAATAGAGGTAGCTACTTACCAGGGTCAGGCTAATGCCGTATGATTTACCAGACGAGTTCAAGCGCTCACGAAGTCGTCTTAGCAGGTTAACATAGTTATCGAAGTCGGCAGGTATGCCACCTCGGTCTTCTGCCACGGGACTGAGAAGTGTACGTCAGCTAATGTGCGAGATATGAACAGGATTTGTCCACCTACTATTCCCAGTCTAAATCAACACCATCAAGGTTGTATCGCCTCATGAAGGTCAACAGCGAGTCAAAGAACTTGTCTTGCTTGGCCTCGCTGGCGGCCATGTCGGAAAACGCGGTGCGGTACGGGCCGGGATCGTTCATGGCCCATCCTCCGACGGCGATCCAGACCTTGAGATCAGGCTGCTTCTCCTTGAGACCCGCGACGCGACTATAGCGCGAACCGGTGCCGGGGTCCATATCTTCGATACCAAATGTTTTAGGGTTGATGAGAGCGAAGGCAAAGTTGATGTGCGTCCAGTAACCTAAGGGAATGTCCTCTGGCTCCATGTTACCGCAGGGGCGTTGATAGTTCCAACCCTCGTAATACCCGATGGTGCGCGCGTCAGCGGTACGCTGTGATATATCACATTGGGGATGCGGGACAGGATCGGGGCCACAGAAGTCAACTGTCGTGCCGCAGAAGCCATGCTTACTACAACAGACGTTGAGCGGACAGGTACTTAGGTTCGCATACTGAGAACCCCAATCATCGCCATCACACTCGGACTTGCGTTCACAGTCGCTCGTGCATTTAGGGCCGCAAAAGACAGGGCCAAAGCCACAAGCACCGGTGCCGGTGTCATCGCTAGAGCGTCTGATTAACACCATGACCAATCATTCATAGCAAAAGCTTCAGCTTACAGAGGTCCGCAACATCCAAGATCGCATGGCTTCGTTGCGGTGCACGTGTAGTCGGGTGGACTTTCGTTCGCCTCGATGAGCATCTCTCTAGCCTGCGGTGTGTATTCCCGACCAGCGACATTCTCCATGAGTACTCTGTTCTTCGCCTGCCCAGCGAAAGAGCTCAGATCAAGTGCTCCTGCAGTCAAGAAGAGGCCTAAACTGATGCTCAAGCGCCAGACCGAGGCACCTTGATACGCCATGACAAGCGGCGATGGGTGTCTGAACAAAGAATGAGAAGTCGTGAGTTGGACGTAGTCAGATCGCACGGCTGTGAGAGTATGCTGACTGATAACGCAATGATAGCGATTTACACGAGAGCTTCACGACTGGAAGACGGTCAAGCATGGAGCAGAGCGATTACCCGCCCCGTTCTTGCCTGACAAATACATCGACCAGGGGGGGTGACCTAACGATGACACTGCAACACTCGTACGTTAGCAAGGGTCGAGTCAATAACAACTGCATGTTGCCGTAGTGTCTGCTCCGGTGGGATTCATACGCCAAGACGCACGAAGGATGAGGTTGAGTTTTGCCAGGTGGGCCGAGGAGGACCCTGCCAAGCCGGGACGCCGCTTAGCTTGGCGTTTCCCAGGTACCATTAGCCGCCGAGCACAGTTGGGCAGCCAGTGCTTTAGCCTTAGCGGGTACACTCCAATGTGACTTCAATGTACGTCGATGCAGGTACGCCCTTGCCGCATACCCCTCGGTTGCCAGCTCGAATCACCGGTGATGTGGGTATGTAGGATCGCTTCCTATCTGAGGCCACCTGGGCAGAATGCTGATCTCAGTTAAGCGGATACCCCTTCACAATCCCATGAGTTGGTATCGCGCACAATTGCCACCTGCCTGATCTATTTAGGTCTAATCTTCAACCTGTAAGAGACTACATGAGCCGGTCTTGGCTACCTAGGTAAGTAATCTGGAGTTGCGTCCGGGTGGCAAAGGGGCATCGCAACTCCCTGACATGAGACCATTACCTTCCTGAGGCACTTCCGTTCCCCGTCTCTTCCGACTCTTCGTCGTCTTCTTCATGGTCTTATAGCCTGTTTCGATTGTTCGTATTATTGGTCATACGCACTCTGCTTCTTGCACTTGCACCATTCATGTCGCTTTTCCCATTCCGGCTATGGTCACCATGATGATATCCAACTTAATTGTTGGCGTTTCGCTCCTATCCGGCATGACGAGAGGTCATGGCTCACACCATGCGCATCATGAAAGGCATGGCAACCGAGGAGCAACACAACAACATTCAGCACAAGTCTTGTCAGCCAATACTTCTTCGTTCGCTTCATCAACTCTTCACAAGCGGGATAGCGATCCAAAAAGCATGGAATGGATCAAGCGCTGGGCGGCCATTGGTGATAGCTATACGGCAGGTATCGGCGCCGGAAGATCCCTTGGTCACAGGATTACTGCCGATGAGGTAGCTATAATAGAGCCCGATGGTCTGTCAGAAGTTCGCGACAATTGGAGGTGTGCCAGATACGACATGTCGTACCCCAAGGTCATAGAAGCGCAGTTCGGCGCCCATATCGAATCGGACGGCGGCTTCCAGTACCTCGCCTGCAGCGGCGATCGTTCGGAACAGATTTACCAGCAGGCACAGGCCCTGGAGGGCAAGCTCGATTTCGTCACCTTTACCTCTGGTGGAAACGACCTTTGCCTGTCCAAGATGATCGCGGATTGCATCATGCTACCCTACGGCAAGACATCCGCCTGCGAGACCGTCATCGCAAAGGCCCAAGACAATGTCAAGAATATCATCACGGACAACATCTATCAGATTCTGGAAGCCCTCAACGAGAAGATGAACGATGACGGCATCGTCGTCGTGAACAGCTATGCTCAATTCTTTGACACGCAGAAGGACAATTGCGATCGCCAGTCGTGGGATCTCTGGTGGTTCCTCCCATTAGGTGCCTCATACCGGGCTCTCACCATCGAACGTCGCCACGTCTTCAATCAGCTGGTGCTTGACATCAACCAAGCGATCCGCGACGCGGTCGATAAAGCCGCCGAGAGTGAAGATATCAAGTACAAGGTTGGCTACGCCGACTGGGACGTCTGGGTCTCGACGGTGGTGGACGGCCGAATGTGCTCGCCGAGCAGCAACGGCGACTATCCAGACGCCAAGCAGCCGGACATGCACTTCATCAAGCCAGACACGCACCCCTGGGATGAGTGGACCGACGATTTCGAGCGGTCAGAGCTACGAAAGCGTGATATGGGTCTCGAAGAGATGCTGAACTCCACAAGGCTCTCCAACTCGGAGAAACGCAGACTGAACCGTATCAAGGCTATGATGGAGGCTCGTGACCGCAGTCTGGAACGCACACTCTACGACTCTATTCTTTATAAATCACCTGACCCTCGTGCTGCTGTCAGACACAAGCTCGACTCCCGGGCACCCGCGCCACCAGACTGCCCCGGGGATGGCGGCTTTGACTGGACGTTCGGCATGGGCATGCCCGATCACGTTGCTCAAAATGCAGGTACCCCTCGCGTATGCGCACGATTTTCCAATGTTCTTTTGCTGACCGCCGCAGTTCCATCCCAATGAAGCTGGTCACCTGACCATCGCGTCCTTTGCCCTCGCTGAACTCATGGACCTGCGATCAATTGTCCTGGGCGTCGATTCTCCAGCATGCAACGCTGTCACGAACGAGTTTACTTGTTACTCAGACACCGGTAGTAAGTTCTACGTCAGTGGAAACCGCACCAATGAGAGGTATGAGGAGTTTTGCAAGGACGTCGACGAAAATCACGACAAGAACAAGGTCAACTGGAGCTTCTCCAGGAGCTACGACGTTGGCACACCCGAAGAGTACGACTTTACCGTCACCCTTGGCAATGGGGTTTCGGCATTCGACAAAGACGAATGTATCGACTCGATGGAGCACATTATCAACGCGTGCGATACAGAAGACAATCCCATGAGCTGGAAAGGTGGCGGCCGGTACATTCGCGGTGGTGGAGACTACAAATATGAGCTCAACCCTCGCCGTGCCAACCGCATCTGGCCACCGCCGAAGGCGCCCTACGGCCGCTGCGAAGGCTGGTACAAGGGGTTTCACAGCCGATATAAGGTCCAAGGTACCGGCTTCTCCACATGGGATCACGGCAAAGACACCCTTCGGCCCAACATGGACAATTGCTATGGACTTGGCACGACGCTCTGGAAGTTCGTGTACCACGACAAACCAGCTGAGCATGAGAACTTCGAATGGTATGCTACCTTCAGTACTCCACTCTGGGTTCGCGCGCGCTGTTGGGCCAACAATAAGATCGTTAAAGCAGCGCAAGGGTGGACGAACGGTTGCGGTGGTAATGATTAAGGTGTTTCTTTGCGCTTTGTATATAATATCAAACGACACCAGTGCTTACTTAGTTGCATTGCCAAATCAGACTAACATGAATGCTTTCGAAATTTGGCCCAAGCATCAAGACTTCTTCACATTCTCCAACACTCAATCACATGACGAGCTACCCCCGGCTTCCTCATTTCACGCGATGCGCTTGCAAAGATGTACCGTGAACGAGAGGTTCATGCCAACCGAGAAGAACGCTGAACACCCTAGAGCCTACGTTGACGTTGGGTCACCTATTTTGTAAGGTTTTGTTACGATGTAGTCTGCAAACCTGTTTCATTTTTCCCTTATATAGAATGAGCTTATCCCCTCCAAGCACCTTTCGATCTAGTCACAATCCGACGATTCCTCTACCGCAAGCTCTTGTTTATGCTCATCCCCAGATCCCACTTCTGGCTCAGACTCCGATTGCTGCTCGTGATCATATGTGTATTCACCCTCCATATACTCAATCCTATTCCACATCGTTTGCTCCGTTTTTTTGAATTTCTCGATGCGGTCGCCATGTTCCTCGTCAGCGTCGTCGCCGTATTCATCGCGTGCCTCTTCGCGACTGTGATGGAATGTGGAGTGGTACACCTATCTGTCACGGTTACTAAGCTTGGAGCTTGCCGAGCTCATATAACATGAATAGAATAGAACTATATTGAGAGTCGTAAATCGCTAATCATATTCAGTCCAACGCCATGCTGATGCTGAGAATCATGCCGTGATATAGTACAAAGTCTTGGTATACACATCATCCACCCCTTGCCCATCAAATCATCCCTTGACCTCCTTCTCGAGCAGTTCTTTCGCTTCGTTGACCTTGGTCGCAAGGTATGGGCTACCGCCTCGATCGGGATGGTTGAGAAGCATAAGCGATCGGTGCTTCTTCCGTAATAGTTCCTTCGTGATGCCGCGTTCGCTAGAAATAGTCAGTCCTCTGGTTCCATAAGGCATATATGAAGATTCGTTGGACTTACGGCATCTCTAATATAAGTGCAGCTTCTCTCCGTGTCATCTTGGGCTCAAAGCCGCCTTTGTAGTATCCGCGTCCTAGTGCTCCGGCTCCACCGCCTGATCTCCGTAATGCCACGAGTGCTGCGCGACCCTGTTCAAATCCGTCAGTACATCTTCCTCGTGTGTTATCATATTCCGACAGTTCTCGATCCAGTCATAATAGAAGGGTGACTAAGAGAATTGGAAGCCGTACGAAGAAAGCAGTGGCACCGGCGCCCAAGATCCAAACCCAGGCAGACATCTTTTGGCGCTATTCTGGCTCGACTATGCGATATCGGCGTACGAGCCTCGGTGTGGTAAATGTCGCGATGCGGGTACGAGATACGTCAGTTGGCGATGCTTAGGTGAATGGCGGCGGCGAGGTGGTCAGAAGGAAATTTGCGGAGGTGCCTCGGTCGACAAGCATCGCAATTGGCGGGCCAGAGTGGCAGGTGGGTTGGCATGCACGGGCCACCCAAAATTTCGAGCCGGCGAACTTCTCGAACCTCAACCTCGACACCTTTACACGACACCCGCCTCACCACCGCCAACTAAGTGAAGCGTGGTCGATCCTTATATATCCCGATCTCAGCCCGTGCTGACGACTACTGCGACGCGGAAAAGCGCATACCTACCCACGATAAGAACGAGCGCGATCGCATTCGCGCCACGACGATAAGATGAGAATCGAGACTTGCTACTTCTGCTCTTCGCCGGTGTACCCGTCCAAGGGTATAACCTTTGGTATGCACAAATAACCACACCTCGAAGAAATCCTTGCTGACTCATCAGTGCGCAACGATGCAAAGGCCTTCCGCTTCTGCAAGAGCAAATGCCACAAGAACTTCAAGATGAAGCGCAACCCCCGCAAGCTGGCCTGGACCAAATCCTTCCGCCGCGCGCACAACAAGGAAATGACCGTCGACTCGACCCTCACCTTCGCCCAGCGCCGCAACGTGCCCGTGCGATACAACCGCGACCTCATCCAGACCACCCTCAAGGCCATGGGCCGTGTATCCGAGATCCGGCAGAGGAGAGAGCGCGCTTTCTACAAGGCGCGCATGCGTGGCAACAAGCAGAGGCAGCGTGAGGAAGACAGGAAGCTGGTTGAGGAGAACCAGCACTTGCTGCCGCCGAGTGAGAGGTTCGCCAAGGAGGAGGTTGAGCAGGAGGAGATGGAGGTCGATGTGCAGAAGGTTAAGGAGAAGGTCGCGGCTAGGAGGAAGGAGCTTGAGGCTGAGGAGAGCGAGCTCAGTGAGCTCGAGGAGGAGCTGCCCAAGCAGAAGACCAAGACGAAGAAGATGCTGAAGAGGAAGGTTGGTGGCGGTGTTGAGGCTATGGATGTTGACGAGTAGGTCTTTGTTGGGGTACAATTGGTATCTTCCGCGATATGACAGTACGACTTCGACAGTCATTAAACGATCTTCCGACATAGTCATGGAGTTTGGCGTCTCACATTATGGTAGATTACGGACATGATTTCGATACCACAGCAAAAGCATCTTTCCATCCCAAAAGCTCACGGCCGATTTTACATTGATGCAGCATGTACTTGGTTTTGCTTATTCTTGTGACAAAACCACGACGTGTTTTGCGTATTGCACCCAGCTTCATTATTCGTATCGAGCATGATTCTAATCAGCACAATGCTAGGAAGTACATAGGGCATGGCCTTGTGCAGGAGCCTAGAAAGGATCTTCCAAGCCGTGCACGTGATCGCGCACAGACGCGCTAATCCTGATTGAGACTCGCCTCCATGTCATTCCCGGGCTGCCGCTGCCACTAATCCGTCTCATGTTACCTACTTCCCTCAACCACGACCTCCATCCTGATCGATTGCGTACTGGTGCAGCGCGCGTTCTGTTAATCTCGACACCCGACTGAACATACGTCACACCGCTCGAGCCCCCACTAGCGCACACCTTCACGTCGCACAGCCTTGCAGCATCGAATGACGACGCGTGCACCGATGCGAAGATGCTGCATGCACGACAGCTTCGTGGCTTCATGGGCTGTTCTTTACCAGCCAAGGCTGACAAGCTACCGCTGCTAGATGGGCTTGAGATTTCTGAGAAGTTACACTTTATGAACGAATAATAAAGAGAGCGACTCACAGGTCACGATGGCTTCGCGGCGTTTGCCAGGTTAATGGCTGAGCCTGACAACACTCCAATATGCAGTACCATGATGCATTGTTCCAGGCGTCTGGCAATTTGCTTGCCTCGAACAGATGATCATGCCATGCAGACACAACCAACCCACAGAACACTTCTCCAGTAAGATCTGCAGCTTACGGGTTAAAGAGGTCTGGGGTCCGTGCGTTGAGCTGAGCCGCGTGGTCACTACGCACCTTGCGATACCACTGGCTTTTTTAACCCACGCCCCCTCGAACTAGCTCTTTACTGACTCTATCCTACGCCGGCGTGTCACTATGACGATTTGGAGACAGTGCGTCGCTCTGTTAGCCACAAAACATGGTTTGCGCAGCATAGCCTTGTGTTGAAAGCCTTGCAACAGGCAGACAGATACGTCTGCAATCATAAGGGGGTGGCTGTGTCAGGTAGGCTTGAGGCCTTCTTTTTCAGGCTGTCTGACCGCAGCGAAACGATTATATCCAGCCTTGTTGGTCCTTTTAGACGATTTCAACCCACCCCTCCAGGCGGCAGTATCACATGAACACCTCATTTCGTTCTAATGCAGCACTCTGTTCCATCGGCGTAACTTTCTCTGCGCCCTCCCACGTCAGTACGCCATGCGCCTCCTACAACGGTCGTCTGACTCCGTCGGCTTCAGCCTTGTTGAGCGATTCAAGGAGGAAGTCCCGCCCTACGCAATCCTATCGCACACTTGGGGTTCGAACGAAGATGAAGTCACATTCTCTGATCTGGGAGACGAGAAAGCTAAGGCTATTCCTGGTTATAACAAGCTCGTCTTCTGTTCTGAGCGCGCTATTAGCGACAAGCTAGAGTTCTTTTGGGTGGACACATGCTGCATCGACAAGAGCAGTAGCGCTGAATTGACCGAGGCCATCAATTCCATGTTCAAATGGTATCAGCAGGCGGAGAAGTGCTATGTCTTACTCTCAGACGTGGAGATCGATGTACCGGTCGAAGACATATCTCAACAACAATGGGTCCAAATATTCCACAGCAGTAGATGGTTTCAGCGAGGTTGGACACTGCAAGAGATGCTTGCGCCACGAGTGGTTGAGTTCTTCTCGAAGACAGGAAAACCACTAGGGGACAAGGTCACACTGCTACAGGCTCTCCACCTTCGAACCCGGATACCTGTCCTGGCACTTCAGAGCGGTTCACTAGAAGATTTCAGCATCGACGATCGCATATCATGGATCGAGGGACGCCAGACGAAGAGAGAAGAGGATTCAGCATATTCTCTATTGGGTTTGTGTGGCGTCTACATGCCGCTAATATACGGTGAGGGATCCGCAAGAGCATTGACGCGGTTGCGTGATGAAGCTGAGCGATCGCTACACAATCAAGTGCCTCGATGGACGGTTCCTTTTCGCCGCGAAAACGAATTCCACCATGGCGATTGCTTGGAGAAGGTGTATCAGATATGCTCCCAGAATGCTGGCTGGGCATCCCTGATTGGGCCCGCGGGCGTTGGGTACGTTCCGTCGTGTTTAAGTAGTGACAGGGCGCTAATTGGGCTTTCAGAAAGACCCAAGTCGCTATCGAGTACGCCTACCGAGTCCGAAACCAGACGCCATCGAAATGGGTTTTTTGGATCAACGCAGAGACGCGCGCAAGTTTCAGAGAAGGTTTTAATGCAATCGCCGCGGCGGCGAAGATAAATCACTGGAACGACCCTTCTGTCGACATATGTCAAATCGTGCATAGATGGCTATGCGATATCGCAAATGGGCAATGGACAATGGTGGTTGACAACGCTGAAGATGCCGACACCTTCTTCGTCTCACGCATATCGCGAAATCACGCAACAGCGGATCCGATTTCATCCGTGCAACAACTCTCCAATTTTCTTCCAATATCCCCCAACGGGTCGATCCTGTTCATCACTCGAAATCGAGACTTTACGCGGGGACTCAGAGGTATCAACAGTGATATCGCAAATGTCGAAGTTCGAGACTACGCTTCGTTCAACATGCAAGACCATGTAACACCGGTTCTCCAGGAACCTCCAGGTGCTTCCAATTCATCAAATATCTCGAGGAGTAACTTCGTTCTATTTGAACCGGACCAAGGAACAACCGAACCAACAGCGCCTAGAAAGGCAGTCGCTGTGTATTGGGAATCCGTAAGTTTATCTCGCGGTTCTTGTTACAATACGCTGACATTCGTATTAGCGTGATAAGCGCATGTGGGACTACTACGTGGACATAGACCATGGCGCTGTAAAGGAGCTCGAACGAGAGCTGCAAACACGATACAAGACTGCCACAAAGGAGATATCCTGGATCTTCGCACGCATCCTGCGTGTATCAAGCCGGCAGGGTGGAGATGGGAAAATAACAGACTCGGAAGCCGAACGCGGAGGATGCGAGTTGCAAACTCGTTCTGGTGTACCCCGCCTGGTTGATGCTACGGCAGCGTTTGCACGTGATACTGGAGTTCCAGGGCGGGAGCATCTTGGTCTGCTAGTCTGTTTGAACCATGAAACGACGCTGAAGTTGACGCAGGAGGATCTGCAAGACATTGGGGACGATCGTCAACTATTCCATCACCTTCGAAAGCGGCTTTCGGTCCGACAATATTGGGTAACTTGGAGAAACCTCAAAAGTATCACTTTGGCCAAGGTAGGTTCTGAGCATACACAAGGTTTTACTTGCGTTAACTATTGTTCAGTTCACGGTCGATTACAATAACAACACTGTGGTCTATACACATGAAAGTGCGTGTAAAGTCTTGACCAACGGGCGTTACCATCCAGATTCTGGATTCTACTGTACCTGTCTTCCACCGGAGAATATGGTTGGGAACGACAAAGAATACATTTGCTCCCCAGCTCCAGGATCTCGAAATCGGCGCGTGATGCCAGTTCTTGGTCCCAACATGCTGAGGCAAGACTTGCTCTATCCTGACGCTATTGCAGCTGGTCAAAGAACGGTCCTTGATCAGCTTCCGAAACGCAGACTCCCGGGGCAACTCAAGGCAATTCCAGGAAGTGATGTTACAGGCTGGGGTCTCTACATTGAGACGAAGCCTTCTTTGTCAAGGAACGGCATAGCGATATTCATTTGCTTTGTCATGGTGGTATTTGCAATCAGCCTGCCCATTGGTGTCCTCAAGGCGAATGGGGCAATCTAAGATCAAAGACAGGTGTTCATCATAGCCCGAACAACTCCATAGTGTATGTCTTCTTATCCTTGGTTAATGGCACGATAATCAAAATCTAGTCTGCTGGAAACACACCACATGATGCAAACATCTGGAAAGTCATCATCGCCAGTATACTGAGATCTGTATAAAACATCCTCATTCCAGTATCGACGTCATGGAATTTGATAGCTCTCTTCGTCCGCATCATGCTTTCGCTTATTTCCAAGATGAACGATACGAAAATGTCACAAAGGCCTGATCTGCCGGTCATTGATGTAGGTTATCTATTTTACTATAATCTGAGGCTTCAGATGCAGCCATGGCAAAGTTACTACTACAGCTTCCCGACACCAGTGTCGGCAGACTCATTACATCTTACTTCCTTTCGGAACCTTTACAATGAACCCCAGGCGCGGGAAATGAATTCTGACATCCAATTCGGCTTTGCCATCTGGCTTGATGACGACCTCTTCGCTTCCAATCTTCACAAATGTGCCCTTCGTAGGATTACCACGCCCAGTATCATCTGGCACAACACTTACACTCACCCCCGGTACCATCCCTCTCCTCGTGTCAAGCGCCTCATGCGGCACAACCGCCGTAGGAACCAGCAGCTCTTCATCTTTCAGCAAAGGCGTCTGTCTCAGCGCGTCCTTCCACCGCATATCGCCTTTCTTCACCGTTACTTGCGTACCAGGCAAACCCTCAATATACTCCTCAAACCTCTCAAACCACCTCATCAACCCCGGATACCTCTCCGCATTAAACACCAACCCCACAACATCCTCCTCCCCATCCGCATCCCTCGCCCCACCCCCACTCAGATCCCCAATCCCCCTCCCAGCCCCAATATCCATACCCCACCGTAACTGGTAATACAAACTCAAATCCGCCAAACTTGGCGTCTGCGTCGGCAACGCCCACGTTCCAGACGTAAACATCGGTTCCAGCATCGAGAGGTGCATGTCCAGAAGCGAGAGGTTGTCTGGGATCTTGGCTTGGAGTTTTTCGGGCTGGATAGGGTGTCCGATTAGTTGCGCGCGGTCTTTACCGAAATCTGAGGACCAGACGGAGGGGGGGATGAAACCTGTGGTCGTGCGGAAGAGGGGTTTCTGTGTTAAATCAGCACTCGACACCCACATCTCCCACACATTTCTCCTTCCCCCTCCCTATTCCCTCATCAAATCTTCAAAGCAAAACCACAACTTACATCCGTCCAAAACCCCGCAAACCCCCTCGCCATCGCCCTATACTTCCACTCTGCAACCCCCAAACCCTTTGCTTCCGGATACACAGTACCCCAGCCCTGATCTGCAGGGAAGAAATGCTCCAAAGCTTCGATGATGAGCGAGGTGTCGCAGTAGATGTGTCGTCCGATTGCTAGGATGGGGATGCGGCGGTACTGCAGGCCGAAGGTTGAGGTTATGAGGGGGCGGGGGAGCATGGAGGGGACGGGGATGTAGGCTGGGTGGTGTGCGTTAGTGGGGGATGGTGGTGTGGTGGGAGGATGGTGGGGGATAGGATGATTGCTATGGAGATCGTGCTGGCTTACAGAAGGGTATTTGTTTGATGCGGAGGGTTAGTTTGACTTTGTTCGTAAATGGACTCGCTGTTCGAAGATCAGTTCGTGTAAAGCACATGATGGACTAGGGCTTTGCTCACAGTCATAGCCGAACAAGACGACCGGTGGGTGATTTGTTGGAGGCGCCATATCTACTTGCTAGAATTCCAATAATTTGGTCGCTACATGTGCTTCTAGATTGTAATGTTAATCAAAGAAGTACAAGGAAGTGGTGATGCCGGGTCGTGATGTCGGCATACCCCGCCCAGCCATTCATGTGCCGAGGTCCTGGTCGGGACGTACGGCATGCGACGTAAGAGATCAAATGTCATTCGAGTATATTTAATATTGTTGTGTATGTTGTTGCCGGTGGTTTGTAATTGCGATACCATTTCTTTTGAAGGAACTGCCAACTTGATTGACTTATTCCACGAGAGAATTGCAGGGCGGAAGACAGTTATATGCGTGTTTACTGTGACAAGAGATGATGCAACAATAGTATTTGGCAGTACTTTTACAAACCCTCCTCTCGATTCAGCCTAATCCCCCTCTCAACCAGCCCTTCAATCCACCCATTAAACTCTTCCCTCATCTCCGCAGGCAGCACATGCCCTTGACCCTTTACAAAATGCTTCTCAATTTCACCTTCTTGCCAAACATCGTCCTCCTCTTCGACACCTAACCAGTTCTCTTTACCCGTCACACCCTCGCCCTTCTCCAGTCCCCGCCACAGCACAACGCCCAGTGGGAACGTCAGCATGCGATCCTTAGTACCATGCACAACCATGATTCTGTTCTTGCCAACCGTCGTCGCAATCTGTTGGAGTTGCTCGGGACTCTTGTGATGCCACCCCGCGGCAATGGCTTGTAGCATGAAGCCTGCTTTGCCGAAGTATTGGGGGTGTTGTCGCTTCCAGAGTTCGTTGGCGGCGAAGCGATCGCCGTTTGTGGGAAAGGCTTGGACGACGGGTTCGAGCGTGTCGGGCGAGTCGAGCCATTGCTGGGTGTAGAGATTCTTCTTTACGCCTTCGATTTGGGCGTCGAGAGATTTGGGAATGAAAAGATTGGCGCGGTTGATAAGGTTTTCGAGGAAGCCCTGGAGGTGTGAGTAGACGAAGGGTATGTGATGTAGTGCTACGTACTGTTGTTCGGAACAGTTGTGCGGCTGTTGATACTAGCGACAGTGTGCATATGCGTTCCGGTATCAGCATAGCCTAGATGTTTGTTAGCGGCTATGTGTAGTGAAGGCATGACGACTGTCCGCGATAGGCAATTTCGCCGCATCCCCCACGATCGACATACACGACCGGAGATCATATGTGCTCTACTATCGAACAAGTGGGGGTGGGGTCAATCGAGCGGAGCGGAAGATGAAAGCGCCGATGAGATTACAGGATGATGCTGGGTGTCAGAAGTCCAGAGAAATGTTTCTGGCGACTACATGACGAGTATTTGTGTTCGAAAACGGAACGTGTAGCTTCCGAGTCGAAGATCATGACGATAAAGATATTGTGGACTTACTATCTCCTGAGCTATCATTCCACCCATGCTTATGCCAATGACGTGCAGTTCACGCTTGCCGGTCCAGCCGATGTGGTCGAGGACTTCGACCAGGTCTTGAGCCATGGCAGAGGTGGAGTATCTCGACGTGGGCTTGTCGGAGTCGCCAATGCCCCGGTTGTCAGTCACCAGTGACGAGTACTGGTCGCCTTTGTTGTGGGCAAAATCCTTCGTCTGGCGCTGCCATGCGTACTTCATGCCACCAAGGCCCATGACCCACTACATGGCGTCAGTCGTTGAGTCTTCACGATAATGGTGTATACGGAAGATGCCGGAAGCGGCTATAAAGCGAAATGTATAAGTGTGCGAGTTGGACAACCTGAGACACGACGCAGACGAGTTGAGACGGACATTGTGACTGAAACGAAACGGTGACAGGGTGCCGGTACCCGTGGATTGGTAGAAGAGGAACATTACAAATGCATCCCGGTCAAGAACAAGCTTTCTTTGGCGTGATATGCAGCGCATCATGTTGGAGCAGATATTAATACCGAAAGTGGGGCGACTTACCACGAGGTGTCTGTCGCCATGGCCGTGGACCTCGTAAGCGATGTTAAGGGGACCGCCACGGTCTTTGGCCACAACGGCCTTGCCTTTCTTTTCTGGTTTGAGATCCCAGATGGTGTGATTGAATTCGGGATGTTGCTGCAGTTCTTCGACCGTCATTGGTGCCATGGCGGGTAGTGGTGCAGGCCTCGATCTGGAAAGTTAGTCAGAGGTTCAGGTGGAATGTCAGGAGGGGCGGAGATGCGAGGATGCGACGGGAGTGGTGGCGCAGCAGGGTGGACGACGTTGTCGTGTGGCTGCCGCTCGGCATGTGTCTCTTGGTAGCGGTGTGCCCATAGCGCATCCCGGCAAGCGACAGGTACGCGAGCGTTGGAAGCGGAAGGGACCAGGAATGCTGACGTACTATTCTTGTAGGCGCTTACGAGCCCTGAAGTTGTGAGGTCTAGGCTGCAGAATGAACAACTCCAAGCTTACAGAGTAGTATGCTCTAGAGTGGTCTTTTCAATGTCAAAGAAATGAGTTGTTGCTAGGGCGTATAAAGTTCTGCACCTGCCAAACGCGTGGGAGAAGCAATATCGCAACGTCATGTCTGCTAGCCCGTTTGCAGCCCAGCTGGCGTGGCTCGTGTCTGACTAAGGCGGGCTGGACGCGCGAACTACGGACGACGCGGCTCTCTAGGCTGGCCGTAGTTATTGACAGTAGACGCGGAGAAGAGCTGCCTCAGGTGTCGTCTCAGCTGCTGCCAGACGACTAATCACCCTTACCGCCATCCTCGTGTTGCCGTTTTTAGCGGACGTTGCGCATCTGCAACAGGCCAAACAAGCTTTCTGCCTCACCCGTTCACCGTCGGCCACGATTCGACACTCGGCGAGTCTGCGACACCCACCCCCAGAGCCCTGTAGATGCGATCCTCGGCAGCGTTTCACCCTGCTCAGCACTAGACCTCCAGACCCCCAGCACGACACCCCTCCGCCCTCACAAAACACCACCAGGCCCCGGATACTCGCGAGGGCCCAATTGCCCGACGACCTCACGACTGACGACATAGCGCTCCTAATACACCATGAACCCCCCTCCCAACGGCTTCTATGCCACCGGCCCGCCCATGATGAACCCTCCGCCGCCGCGTCTGTTCGGCAGCGGCACCTACGACCCGTCGCAGATGCCGCCGGGCAACATGTTCAACCTCGACGACGACGACCACAACGACAGCGACCCCAAGCGGCGGCGCATCGCACGGGTACAGCGCGCGGATATGCGGGTGACGACGGCATGCTGACAGGATGCAGGCGTGCGACATGTGCCGGAAGAAGAAGATCAAGTGCGACGGCAAGATGCCCTCGTGCACCCACTGCCAGAACTACAAGACCGAGTGCATCTTCACCCAGGTCGAGAAGAAGCGGCAACCGCCAAAGGGGTAGGTGCGATCGTGGTGTTGCGCACATGGCATACTGACCGTGCACAGCGCCAAGTACATCGAGGGTCTGGAGAACCGCCTGGCGCGCATGGAGTCGCTGATGCGCCTCTCTGGCGTCCTGCCCGAAGACGACGATGGCAGCACCGACCTGGCCACACTCGAGCGGCGGCTGGAGGCACGAGCCGGCCGATCCGCTACACCCCGGAATAGCATCGACGACAGACGAGCCTCCATGGCGCCGCCCACAACGGGCCACTCGACCGCCAATGGCACACCGGCCCAGCCAGCCCTCCCCAGCCCAAGGAGCGGCACCGCCTCACCAGAGCCCCAGGAAGAGATGGACACCACCAAGGACAAGGACAAGGAAGAGGACGCGCTCGCCGAGATGATGTGTTCATTGGTGACGAACAACTGCGGAGAGACCAGATATATCGGTATGTCCCCCACATCCGTCGTCTTCACCGCTAATGATCCCAGGTTCATCCTCCGGTTTCTCCATCTTCTCGCCCAAAGGCATACAATGGGTCAACGAAAAGACCGGCGACAACTCTTTCCGCGACATGATCTCCACAGCCGCCGTCGAGGACAACAAGTGGATCCAATGGCGGCCCGACGTCTTCCAGGACATCTTCAAGCGCCGCGTCTACAAACAACTACCGCCCAAGCACGAAGCTCTGTCTTTGCTCAAGGACTACTTTGAGAACTTCAACTGCATGTTCCCGCTGTTCCACGAACCGACCTTCATGCATCTAGTAGATAAGCACTACTCGAAGGACCCATACGAAGGATCCGGCTGGTGGGCCAGTTTGAATGTCGCTCTGGCTTTCGCACATCGACTGCGCGTCATGAGCAATCTGGTCCCAGCAGAAGAAGACGAAAAGGCATGGCAATACCTGAAGAATGCGATGAGTGTCATGGTCGAGCTCACTATGCGCAACACTGATCTTCTGAGTGTCCAGGCTCTGCTAGGAGTGGTATGTCACAACGGACTTTGAAGATGTTCTCATCTAACGACTTCAGGGTCTCTTCCTTCTTGGAACGCCGAATCCACAACCTACCTACTTTTTCGTTGCCACCGCCATGCGACTTGCGCATAGCATTGGACTTCACAAGAAGGGTGCCAACTTCAGCCTCAACGCCGCCGAGGTCGAGCAACGACGGCGTGTATTCTGGATTGCATACATGCTGGACAAAGAGTGAGTCTTGTAATCTTCCACCAGTATACACAGACTGACCCCCACAAGTATCTGTCTACGGTCTGGCAGACCACCTGTACAAGACGATGACGATATGAACGTCGAGCTACCGAGCGAGACTCCACCGGACAATATCGGCAACATCCCGCTCGCTGATGGAAAGGGCACCATGAACCTGTTCCGTCTCATGTGCACCTTCTCTGTGATCCAAAGCAAAGTCTACAAGGGACTCTATTCCGTAAAGGCATCCAAGCAGACCGACGGTGAACTGCTCAATACTATTGGCGAACTCGACAAAGAGTTGGAAGCCTGGAAAGACGACATACCACTCGAGTTCAGACCAGAGCACGACATCAAGGCATCGCACACCCCACTCATCCTTCAAGTCGCAGTACTACATCTAGGCTACTACAACTGTCTAACCACTATCCATCGCATGAGCGTACACCACGGATACTGGACTAGTCGATTGTCCAACTTCGCCATACAAGGTCTAAACGCCCGCCCTCTGAACCCCAGAGTCTTCATGTCCGCTCAACTATGTGTGCAAGCTGCCCGAGCTTCGATACATCTTTTGAAGTACATACCTAAAGGTGACTTGTCGTGTGTCTGGCTAGTGATATACTTCCCAGTCACCGCTCTGGTCACGCTTTTCGCCAACATCCTACAAAATCCACAAGACACGCGATCGCGATCGGATCTTAAGCTAATGAAGCTGGTCGTTAACTTCCTGAACATGCTCAACGATGACCAAGGCAGTGGCAGTGTTAAGCGCATGTGCACGGTTTGCGCTGAGTTTGAGCGCATTGCTACTATCGTGCTTGAGAAGGCAGATCGCGAACACGCATCGCGGCGGAAGAGGAAACAGGGTGACAGCGAACAGGATGCTCAGATCGAAGCAACCGCGGCTGAGCTTCTTTCGACAGGTCGTAACCCACAATCCCCACCCCAGCAAGTTACGACCCCACAAAATCCCCCCGCCCAAGAGGGTATGATCTTCAATCCAGATTTCCACGGATTCAACGAGGTAAGCTACACCACCGAGGTGCTAGTTGAGAGCTAACTTGTCCAGCCATTCCCTTTCTCACCGAACTTCACACACGACTCCTTACAACCCAACATCCAAATGAGCCAATACGGATCACCAGGAATCACCGCGCAAATGCTCCAGCAATCACAAAGTCTACCAATGACAACAGGAGGTGACATCAATGGCGTAAACGCAAATATCAATGCCATGGCCGGCATGGGCCAGTTCGACCAGACTCTAAACAACGTTCCACAAGACTTATGGAAGATGCCAATGACACTGGAATGGGATTGGGCAGATATGACTGGTGGCTTCTCGGGATACGAGGACGGCATCAGTATGAACGGTGTACTTCCGGATTTCTCGAATAACACTGGCCACGGAACAAGCGAGTTCAACCAGGGCGCCATGAATGGCGGTCGATGATGAAGCTTATTCGTAGCCCATCGGATGGAGCTTGCCGTCCTGAAGATGGTGTTTCACAACATCGACTATTACGTTTTGACCCTTCAATGTCAGCAGAGCATTCCCTCTCATCGAGGAACGGATGATACCGCCCGACTCCAGCACGATCTTGCGTGCTTCGCTATATACCACTTCTCACCATCGGATGCATCTCGGTTTCCACCTCCCTTTACGATCTCGTAGCCTTGTAAAATAATGTTGTATCTCCGAACAAATACATCTTTGTAATAGCACAGCTGTGTAGCAAACGCAAGCTCCCCAATCGTGGTGCATGTACGGTGATCACGTTTTGGTAGCCATCTGCACGATCAATTATAGGCTGCCACTAACGTCGCGCTACGGGTCATAGTCCGGAGATCCTCGCTGTACGTTTTGGTAGCTATGATGCTGACCTGTTTGACGTATGTCCGCCCAAACATGTAGATATATCTACCAACAATCCCTGTGCTGATCACGTAGTTCCATTCAACACCCTTCCACTTTCAGCCACCTTACTTTGCCTCAACTCATTCTCCAAATCTCATCGAACCAATCCAACAATGAAGAACACAACCCCCCTCCTCTCCACCCTCATAACCGCAAACCACATCCTCTCCCACCACGCCGTCCTCGACCCCTTCGGCCACATCAGCGTCCGCAACCCAAACACAAACACTACTTTTTTCATCGCCTTGCAAATCGGTAGGTTCACCCCATCTCTACACTCTCACTATCACGCTCTCACTATCAAAGACCGCGTGAACTAACTCACAATTACCAACACAGGCCCAGCGACCGTCTCCTCCCCCGCTGACATCGGCGAATACCACATCGCCGACGGCACGCCCTTACCTGGTACTACGGGCGGATATGCGGAACGCTATATCCACAGCGAGATTCTGAAGCGGTATCCGGATGTTAACAGTGTTGTGCATAGTCATTATGAGGATGTGCTTCCGTATACTGTTTTAGATTCTGCTGGCGATGGAGATCAAGATGAAAAGGGGATGCTCGGGATGCAGCCTGTGTACCACATGGCTGGGTTTCTGGGCGAGGGAGTACCGTGTTTTGATATTGCGGATGTATATGAGGAGGGTGAGCCGAGGGATATGCTTGTTAATAGTGTGAGGTTGGGGAGGGGACTGGCGGAGATGTTTGGGAGGAATGGGACGAGGGTTACGAGTCCTTTATATACGACGGTTTTGATGCGCGGACATGGGTTTGTGACGGTGGGGGAGGGGGTGGAGCAGGTTACGGATTTTGCGTATTATGCTGCTAGTAATGCGAGGGTGCAGACTAAGGCGATGTTGTTGGCGGGGGCTCAGGGCGGGAATGTGAGATATCTGAGTGAACAAGAGAGGAAAGTGACGAGTGAGATGAATCGCTGGATCGTGTTTAAGCCTTGGAGGCAGTGGGTTATGGAGGTGGAGAGGAGTGGGAGGTTTGTCAATGAGCTGGGGACGCCGCCGCTTGAAGTAGATTAAGGGGTTGAGAAATGATTGTGTCTATGGTAGTGTTGAAGTTGTAGAAGAGATCCGACGTTTGAAGCTCGATATTCTACGATCGAGTCTTGTTGGCACCTCATACAAGGGAAAAACTGAACAGGTCTGCAGACTACATTGACCCAAAATCTTGCAAAGTAGGTGCCTCAACGTCGATGTAGGCTCCAGACCTGTTCAGTTTTTCCCTAGGTCGATGTGTTGGTGTGATCGCATCGTCGGGTTGATGCCGATAGATCTGCATGACGCCATCTGCCAAGCCCCAACAGCTCGGGAGCGGAGGAAGGCGGTGGGCATTCCTTCTCCGCCCTCGCGACTGCCGTTCGTCCCCACTCACGTCATGTTGAAGTTATACCGCGAAAGGAAGCTCGATGTACTACCAAGACCTTAGCCGCTGAAAAGACGTTAAGATGGCTGCGAGGTTCCTATGGATGCAGACATCCGCTCCTAATCCATGCCTGATAACGTGCTTATGCATAGATGTCACGACTACTCAAACAGCATGCGTAATTGACGTATAAACATGCAACGCCTCGTCCTCAGCGAGAGATGTACCTCGCAGCACCTCTCAGACCATCTGCTAAGTCCTTAGCTTCAACCTCCGAAGGACCTCAACTTTGAACGCATCGATCATCATGAGGACCTCGTACAAGACAGTCTTAGCTGTACTTCCACTCTACGCAACTACGACCATCGCGGATCGATATGCCAGTAATATACGACCGGTAATTATCGATGCACCACAAGTCGCGGCCAATTTTCCCGACGTCGATGGCATTCAATTGTTGTCGCCGGCTTTCATAAATCCGGAGAATGTACCTGCGACATTTGCGAACGGCACCTCCGGGCCCACTCCACAGCGTGATTTAGGTACGTTCCGAATATCACAACATCTTCACGCTTACTGACCTTTCGAAGAGAGCTTCGTGAAAGGCCTCACCCAGCGAAACGGATGGATCACCTACTATAACGACCTGAGATCCGAGGAAGATCGCGCGATACCATACGTCACATTGACAAATGGCAAGAATAGCAATGAGAAACTACGTGTCTGGATCCAAGGAGGACAACATGGAAATGAGCCTGCAGGCGACGAGGGTGTGCTTGCACTGCTCGGAAAGTTTGCGCAAGACTCCCAGTGGAGCGCCAAAGTCCTGGAAAAGATCGATCTTACGATCATTCCGCGTTACAACGTCGATGGTGTCGAGTACCTGCAGCGACAACTGGCTTCCAACTACGATCCCAACCGCGACCATGCAGTGCTCGAGCGACAGCAGACACGAGCTATTCGAAAGCTGCAGTCTGAGTTCGATCCACACATCTTCATCGACGACCACGAGTACACAGGCGGCAACTTGGTAGCGGAAAAGTATATTCGCGCGCAGGATCTTTTAGTGTCCGCTAACAAGAACCAGAACGTCAACCCCAGCATCCGAGCGTTGAACCAAGAATTTGTCGACGACATCTTCGCAGTTGCCGAGAGCAAAGAACTCAGGATCTTCCCATACTTCACCACTAGTGTCGCAAATGGCACGATAACGATTGAAGAGCCTGATGCGCTTGCTGCGGCGAATCACAAGGGTGCTGGAAATTATCAGGCCTTGACTTTCCTTGTTGAGACGCGTGGTATTGCTATCGCTGATCAGCACTTCCAGCGACGCGTAGCTTCGCACGTTATTGTGCTAGAAACAATTCTCAATAAAGCAGTGGATGAGTTCGACGACATAAACAGCACCATCGAAGCCGGACGTAAAGCATTCGTCGACAGCAATGACGACATCGTCGTGACCTACGAACAGCGCATCACAAACAAAACAGTCCCTTTTATCGACGCATCATCCGGCGAAATCGTCTCCGTGCCCGTCCGCTCTCGTAACAGCGATCCCTCCATCATCACTCTATCCCGCCCCCGACCAAAAGCCTACGTTTTCTCACGTGCCTGGGCCGATGTAGCAGAGCGTCTTCGCATCCTTGGTGTCACCGTCGACGTCCTGGAGCAAGACTTTGTCGGAACCGTCGAAGCGCTCGTAGTAACAACGGCTGAGCTCGCAGAAACGAAATTTGGAGGCATTGCCGGTACAACAATCACGACGAACGCGACGCTGCGAGAAGTCACAATACCGGCTGGCGGCTTCTATGTTGATACTAAGCAGAAGAACGCTGGGTATGCGTTCACGCTACTTGAACCAGAGGGAGAGGCGAGCCAGGTTTATTATAACAAGATCCCGCTGGAGGAGGGGGACGAATATCCCGTCTTCAGGGTCTTCTAAGCTGTCCGTACCGAGAGAGCTGTAAGAAGAATATACAACGTCTTTCTCATCCCTTCCATTATCCAATGGGCGTATCCAGTCATCGTGTATCTCGTGTGTATTGCGGGAATCGGAAGAGTATACGAACAACCCATCTGCCGACATTGCCCGACTTCTCCATCCAAACGAACATGCATAACCCCTTCTTCAGCCCTACATTTCTCTCATCAACGGTACTAGCGCCTGGTGTCATGCTTCTAGTGGTGTTCTAGCTGTCTCCATCTGAATCGAGAGACGTGATGCGGGCCTGGGTGGCCTGACACCAAGTTTACCATGTATACCCTTGGTTCTCATCGTTTGTAGGGCCGAAAAAACCAAAGTCTATTTCTCGCGATCGTGAGAGTAGGTGGGCCGGGGGTTAACGTGGATGTAGTGTACGGTAGTTGACTAGTGCTTACAGCTGTCAGGCGAAGTTTAACCGGCAGGAGTGCTTGTTTGTACTGTACATTGGCAGTGCGCGGTGACAATCAGTCTGAGCAACACTGATACTAGGATGGGAGACAGGTATTTGGCATAGTCCCATCTCACTCACGCTTATAATGTGTAAGAAGCTTCTGTTACCAATTCATCCTCATAGATATATATACATGAAAGTCATAGCCGTACCAACCACTCATAAGACGGAACAAAACAAAGCCGAAATGTAATGCGCACATAGCCATAGGCTACAAGTCATCTAAGCACTACCGCCAAGCTGCTTAGTGACGTACTGGGTACCCAAGTTCTGTGTGGGAGTGTCCCTGGGGTACTGCAGATGCTGAGCGTTGATACCCTGACCGTGTGTAGTATCGCATACACCATCGCCCTGTTGTCATCGTTAGCCACCATCTCCTTTTTCACTGAACATGGGATAACTTACAAAGATGCACACATCCAACGTCTTGCCCTGCCAGTTATCCGGAATGCCCCTGCTCAGCGCCGCAGACAGACCATTGACGTTCTTGGTGGTAGTACCACCGTTGTTATCCACATTGCAGCTCAGTCCACTCTTATGCGCCGGGTTACCAATAAGGAAAACACCCTTAACAGCATCGAAGTTCGCGCCAGTGAGCTGAGACATGGCATTCACCGTCGCCTGAGCACCCTGACTGTATCCCTCGAGGATGAAGCACTCATCCGGGTTTGTGCGCAGTGTAGACTGGACTTTGTTGACGATATCCGCGGTGCCAGCAGCAGAGTTCTGCGAGAAGCCGGCGGCGTAGACAGTGTTGTAGATCTTGCCGCCTGAGACTGCGGACTGGATGTTGCGGTTCATGGTGCGGAAGCCGGAGGATTCGCCTTGGATCTCGCCGGTGCCGCGGGTGTTGATGATGGTGTAGGAGGAGCATGCGGCGCGGGTGGAGAGGTTGTCGACGGGGGCGGCAGTAGAGAGAGCGAGCAGCGAGGCTGCGGGGAGGATGGTGGAGAAACGCATGATTGGTGTGTGAAGATGGGTATGGGTATGTGAGCGAATGTATGAGGTATGACAGTGAGAGAAGCAGAGCTGATGATCTTATCGTCAGGGTGGTGTCGATATTACAGCGGATCTTCTCTGCCTTATATATCCACCCTCCCCCCCATAGACAACCCGTGTGTAATAGGAAAAAGCATCCTCTACTGTCCATAGATCCCACCTCACCTCGGCAGACATTCTTAGCGCGTTTCACTCGCCGATCCCCAGTCTGCACCTCTACACCGAATAGGACGGAACCTGCATCCGCTTCGGTGCACTAAGTCATAATCGTGGCCGTCTATCCTGTAGGCGCCTCGATCGACACATGGCCTAACGGCTGTCACCGTCTGGAGTGGGTAGAGATCTTCTCTACCTTCTCGATTCGGATGACTTCATGACCAGGAACGGGGATTGCGGGTGAGGTGTTGTGACGGATATTTGGTGTCTGTGTTCATGCATCGACGCCATTGTGTCAAACGCATATGTCATATGTATCTTTGCTTCCAGGATATCGATGATGAAAGGTGGCGCGGCGAGATCTTTCGAAACTGCTCAGCCTTGATAGTGGCTGAAGTGGCATGGAACATTCCATCCTATGCCGTCTACTCGAAACAGCCAGGAAGTGGGGGTTGAGTCTCAAAACCTCCAATGACATGCCATATCGCATTCATCGTGCCTCGGGGTAGCGACTGCACCATGGTGGACACTGGACCACCCGGTGCGCCTCACAGTCTCTAGGCGCAGGTCCTGAATCGCTCATGCGGGTCCGCGGATTGCTGGCCTTACCACGTTCGGTATACTTGCCTGCTGTTTGTGGTTTGGAGCCTGCCGCAAGGAGAGCCCCCAATTATTGTACCTTGCCGTCGATCGGCATCGAGCCTCGGCACGGCAATCGAACAAGGGGAGGTGCAGCGTCGGTGGAAGTACCACAAACGGATGGTGAGGATGTGGAAGTGAGGTCGGAAATTATCGAAAAAGCAAGTGAGTAATCAGTCTAGCGCGGGATAGTCAAGTGCGACAGCGGCGCGAACAGTTCGTCGAGAGAGCTACAATGCACGTAGCGGACACTGACAGAAAAGGTGTAGTCGTCGTGCGTTGGTGTGCCGAAACCTGGGCCGATCTTCCTACTCGCAGTATGGTACGGGTGATCGTTAGCGGGTCCCGCTGATCCAAGGAACGGCTCTAGCGCTGTGCTATGCCGGATGTGGCTGGCCAAGCTCCGAAAGCTTCGACTTCAGGATGGCATCTTGACCGAGATGTCGGCTGGATGTTGACCGAGGTGGTAGTAGGTGAGTGCGATTTGGAAGTGGAATGCGATGTGTACCTGATCGTTGAACTTTACCCCGCCAGATCATTCCGGGGTGACCTCGCGGGAGGAAGCAGCAACGTAAGCGCATCAGCTGATCGAACGTGGTTTTCACAGGAACTGCCGGAACGGCGAATTCAAACCTTGGAGGGGAGCGACCGAACGGTGACATGGAAACTCTAAGTGACGTCTTTGCGCTAGACCATGTGTCAAAAGGTTGCCTCAAAACGTCGCCACGTGTGACGCTAGTTCCACTTCTCTTCCTCGTCATTTCACTCTCCAGGTATTCCCGACTTATTTGCATCGCGACGACTCGTCTCGAGCACTTGCTTTCCGCGGAGCTCTCCATCGATATCCTGATGTCACCCGATTTGGCGGTATTTATTGCCGTCTGTGTATCTTTCAGTCTCACAGCTTTCCATACTTCTGTGCTTCTTCCATTTCGTTGTAATGACGGTAGCGGGCAGGTATAACAGTGACCAAGAGAGCAGAATGCGGATGTTCAACTGATACGCCCACCCCTGCTCCGACCCGGAAGCTCGGAAACCATACACATGGGCGCGACGGCTTTTGAACGGAAGCAAGCAACCGACACATAGGCACTTTCCCTTTCATCCTGGCTCGAATCCTCCAAAAGACTGGACACATCCGTTCTTCATGTAGGACTCATATCGACCTCATCTTCCTTAGATGTAGTTTGTACCCACAGACGAAGCAGGACCATGCCATCTCCACCAGGCTCTTTCGAAAATCATCAAGCATCAGCTTGTTGTTTTGGACAAAACGCCCTTTTGGTGGATATGAGGAGCAAGAACTCACAGGAGAGAGAGAGGATTTTATACACTCAGACCTAGCGCGGTCACCACACTGGGAGTATAAACCTTCGCAAGGTGCTATCTCGAACATTGCAAAACCCGGTAAGCGTTGACAACCACTCAAAAAAAACAGACGATCAAGTCGATGTTCTCCGCGCCCGCTTCCACAGCCATACGGCGACAGTCTTCCCTTTTTGTAGCCTTCGACCTTTCGCAAAGGACATCATACTCAACCGCGTTTTTCGAATATATCCTCTCACACGTTCTTTCGCTATCGCGTGACGGAAATATCCGCAAGCTCGCACCATAGTCCTGTTGGTATGTCTTTTCGAAATCTCATATTTGGAACGCATCTAGCTTTGGAAGGCCGAAGTCTGTAACGTTATGGTGGGTGAATAGGAGCTCAGGTGTCGGAACCTGGGTTTTATATGTAGCTGGAACGGAGGCTGACCGGCGCCCAACATATTGAAGAGCGGTACGAACTTTTGATATCCATGAAGATATATTTTATCATGTTGAAGGGATGAAGTCTGGAAATTTGTGGAGAATGAATGGAGGTAAAGTTGCAGGCTTTATAAGCGAGGAGAACGAACGTAGGCGAGCACACCGCATATAGCAGTCGATGTTGTCTTTTGATCCTCATAGTGACGATGGTGAAGCTTTTTGAAATACCGGAAGCCGTAAGATTGATGTAGAAGTGATACTTCGATGCCAGCCAGATGGCAGGTTTAAGTCGCGAGTCGCACAGAGGCAAGCAAGCGCACCGCATAATATCATTGAACATCTCTCTTGGTTTTCATGAGGGCGAACTGCCGCTATTCTGAACCCCCGAAGGTCAGTGTAGCGAGACCGGAGGGAGACTATCATGGTCGCTGGAAGGTAACTTCATGTTCGAGCCGACTGGAGGAAGGCGCCCGCACCATGTCAGATATCCTCGGCTTTTTCAAGCTCCATATTCAACGGCAGTAATAGTTTTTGAATAATCAGAAGCTGGGATATCGGTGAAAGAGGGAGACTGCAGTAGTCGCTCGAAAGTGTTTCTTATATGTGGACTGAACGGGGACAGGCAAGCGCACCGCATGTACGCATCTTGGTACTCTTTGAAGTTCCATGAAAAATGTGTCGTCATCTTTCGAGCTGTAAGATGCCAGAGTATATGTACAGCAGGAACATACTCGCAAGTCTCAATGTCTTGAGAGGTAGATTTTGCACGCGGGCGAAACGGAGGCAGCCGGAAACGCCACATAGGGGAATATGACCTTTGTTTTGATCTCCATTGACTCGAATATCGTGAGTTTCTGGAAAATTGGAAGCTGGTTTATTGGTGAAGGAGAGAGGCCCCGTCAGTCCTCGGTGGCCTTAAATGTGAGCCGAACGCAGACGCACCGCATATCAGAATCCAGAAGGCGTCTCGGTCTCCATTCCACGAAGTTGAACAGTTTTTGAAATGTTTAAAGCCACGATGTTGGTACAGAACAGACATAATCACAGTCGTCGTATTTTGTTGCCCTGCTCTGCATCAACATTCCACCATAATAATCACAGTCGTCGAGATCTTGGAATACAAGTTTTGAACGCGAGCCGCACGGAGACAGACAGACACGCCACAAAAGCGAAGCTGGTAGTGACTTTGATCTCCACATGAAGAAGTCAAGTGCCTGTTTTGAGTAATCCAAAGTTGGATATTGGTATAGGAAGGATACTTCGACAGCCACGGCAGGGAAAATTTATATGCGAAGTACAGTCGGACCAGACGAGCGCACATTTTCTTGGTGCACTTGCGTTTCAGCTTCCAATGTAACTGTCCGCAATCTCTTTTGATCGTGGCAACCAGCCAGAGTACCATCAAGGAGTACGAGGTATGCTTTTGGAAAGCTGGTGGCTTGCACACCAGCAGAAAAGACGGGAGCGGAGGCACAAAACATGAGGCTCTTGCTGGGAGATTTTCAGATCTCCATGTTGTAGTGCTGTCAGAATTTCAGATAGATGCAAGCCGGGACTCTAGGACCAGAAAGAAGACATGACTATCGAAGAGCGGTCATTTGGATGAGTGCGAAGCACGAGAGGCAGAAGCACAACATTTTTGGTCGTGTGTGAGTTTTCGGAACTCCATGAACTTCTCCTGTAATGGATTTAGGTAGAAGAAAGCCAGAAGAAGAGTGTAGAAGTGAGGGTCCAGTCGCGACAAAGGCTGGCTTTCATTTGCGTACAGAGAGAAAGCAGACGCACAACATGGAGCATGGGCAGCGCTCTTTTTGGTCTTCAAGGGGCAGGCGTAATTTTTTGGATTTATGCATACTGGAGGCGTAGTATCAAATCAATGTTTGGATAACCCAAGGATAGGTAGGTCGTGCATGCGCGCGACAAGACGAGAGACACGCACACAACATGTTCATGTTGGTACTTTTCTTTGAATTCTCCATCGATCAGCATCACGCTGGTTTTGGAAAAAGTAAGCCAAAAGCGAGGCATCGAAGTGTAAGAGTAGTCGCGGCAAAGGAGGTGGCTTTTATATGCGTGTGGAGAGAAGGCGGAGGCAGGCAGCATCGTTCGGCTCTCGCAAGTTTTTGAATCTTCATGGAAGAGACGATGAGCCTTTTTGGTCGAGGTAAGCCAGAATGTTCGTCTTGAAGTGGAAGTCCGGTCATAAAACTGGATCGGTAACTTTTGTGTAAGAAGGCGCAAGCGCAAACATGCACTGATAGTTTCCCATTTTTTATTCCCATGGAAAGGCGTGGTACGCCTTTTGATGAATCCAACTCAGGAGATTGGTGCAGAAATAAAGCTCTTGTTGCCAGAAAGAGGCGGCTTTATATGCGAGGGACCCGGAGACGGGAAGTTCTCAACATGTCGTTGTACATGCGGAAGTTTTCGAGTTCTCATCATGAAGTCATTCGCGCTGTTCTTTGGTAAACTAAGGAAACGAATGTTGGTTACGAAGTAAGACTCTAGCTTCCAGGAGGCAAGTTTGTATAGGCCTAGAGATGTTGCGGGCAGGCGCACAACATAAGATGGTGGCACAAACTTTTTGGAATCCGATCATGAAACGGTATCCTGTTTGTTTCGAACAGCGAAGACCGCGACATCGCACTCAACATTATTACTTTGAGTCTACGGCTCAAGTGCTATCTGCGAGCTGAGGAACGAGAAGCAGACGCACAACATGGGCATCGTTCATCTTGTTTTAGACTCCCATGGAACTCGCTGTTACGACTTTTGGGCAGTAAAGACTGCGACGTTGGAGCGAACGCAGACATCAAACCTTTCTTATCAGCTTTTTAGTTGAGTTGAATGGGAACGCGCGCGGACGCAACATGTAATTCTCGTACACCGATTTTTCGTCTCCATGAGGATATCATCGGCTTGTTTTAGTGCAGCGAAGATTTGGAGGTTCATGTGTGGCTCTGGGTTGATTTTTGGAAGGAAGTTTTGTATGTCGAAAGGAGGGAAGAAAGGCAACGCCATATGCGTTAAGATTTGTTGTTTTTAGATCTCCATGCTTGGAAGTAATCATCGTTTTGGAGTAGTAAAGAACAGAATGTTGGTGCAGGAAGTTACACTCCAGCCGCGAGAAGAAGTGTTTATATACCAGCAGGAAGAGGAGGCAGCGGCGCCATCCAGAGTTTCGATTTCGATTTCGATCTCCATCGATTCATTTCGTTTGCTTTTGAAACAGCGAAGACAGGCATATACGTATCCATTTTCAGTTTGAGAAGAAGGCGGAAGGACAGTCCCATAGACTCGACCCCTGATGTTTTTTAGAGTTTCCATTTCGCCGTTCTCTGCCAGTTTTGGAAAAAAGCAAAAAGACCTGGATGTTTGTGTAAAAGTCAACGTCCAGCGACCGGGAAAGTAGTTTTCATATCCCAACTCCAACTCCGCCACTCATACAAGTCTGAACTGCGTGATTTTGAAGAAAACGTCGTATTGCAGTAATGCGTGGGAGGGTTGGCACGGCACCATGGAGGCGTTGACTGAAGTTTTTGAAAAGAAGAAGGAGGAGCGAGGGAAGAACATGACCCCGATGTCGTTGGTTTTTGGACAGCGCCATGTTCAGCGCTTGCTATAATTTTGGAAAATGAAAACTGGGAGTGTGGATGTAGAAAGAAAGAAAGGAAGGAGAGCGAGAGGGGTATTTATACCTCACGGATACGGCGATACGGCAGTCGTCCGTGCCCAGGATTCACAGATCTGATCGTCGCAAAGCCCACTTCCTAACGTAGTCACTTGCCAAATCAAATGCAATATCAAGAATAAAGTAGTCATTAAACCATACTAACTCGCTCACTCAATTCCTCGCATATACCCGCGCCTCTCATAACAAGACCGGCAAAGAAGATAAAAACCCGCTATCCTAGCATGTAGCTCCAAAGACGGCGAGATAATATCGCTTATTTTCCGTAGCCCAGTAACGCCCAAATACTCAGAGTGTACGCGGTCGATAAACGCGTCCAAAGGAATGGGGGGTATATATCCAATGCCTTTTATCCAAGCTTTTTCTTCCATCCTTCCTCTCCTACTTCCACTTCCAATAGTTCACTTTCGTGACAGAGAGTGCTGTCATGACGCAACAACCTCAACCCACCCCTCCCTATTCCTCTCAACTTTACTCCCATCCTCACCAGCCGTCAACTCCTTGGCCAAGCCATCTTTTGCGCCTCTCCGCCTCGCCCTGTCCCTTACACTGCGCTCATCTTTCTCGCACTCCTTGATAGCCTCCACAACTTCCAGTTCTTCGAAGCGCGCATCCTGGAGATTGAGCTTCTGCCACTGAGGATGTTTCTGGCAGCGCTTCTTCAAGCACGCGGTTTCCTTGTCATCGACATCGATGTCCATTGCGTCGGCGCCGTTGGTCGCGGCTGTGGGTGTAGAGGAGATCTGTTCGGGTGTGGGAGTGAGGGTGGAGTGGTGGAAGGCAGCGCGACCGTGTTTGCTGTTGCGCCAGAGGAGGAATTCGGCGTCGGACCAGGAGAGCCGTGAGTCGTAGCCGCAGAAATCCTTGGCCTTGACTTTCTCGCGGTCGGCAAGGCGGACGGCTTGTTCTTTGGCCATGCTGACGAACTTTTCGCGGTCTTTCAGTACTTCGAGGCGGTCTTTCAGTTGGGTCTTCTCTTTGTGGAGGGCGGTCAGGCGTTCGATCTCGCCGGCGGTGAGGGCGAGGTCTTCGCCGTTGGAGGGGAAGGTTGCGCGGGATGGGGAGGCGGTTTGTGGGGGTGTGAGGACGCCGGTTCCGAGGTTCTTGAAGGCTTGAATATTTGGCGATGCGTCGACCAGGGCTTTGAGGTCCTTGGCTCGTAGTGTGCCTCCAAGCGGCGTCGGCTCGTCTTCCTCTGCGCCTTCACTCTCCGCGGGCTTCTTCTTCTTCTTGGACTTTTCCTTCGTCCCGTTGGCGCCCTTGGCACCTGCTGTCCGCTGTAGTTGTTCTTGCATGAAGAGAACTCCACAGTCGTCGGAGCAGTACTTGCTCTCCCTGCCGTGATTGAGTCGCGCAGGTTTCCGACAGCCGTCCCGCCGGCACATTGGCTTCCATGTCGTGTTGCCCTTGCCGTTCTCCTCGCACTGCGGACATATGAACTTGTCGACCAGTTCCTCGTCCACCTGCCTCATGTTTACGCAGTCGCCATGGAACCAGTCGTCGCATCCGCCATCGCACCCAATCATCCACTTGTGGTTGTCGGGCTTCTTGCATATGCAGTAGAGGTTGTGATCTTCGGATGATTCGCCGTCGTCGTCGGTAGCGTGTTCATGACCTGGGGCGGGCGAGGATCCCGGGACGGGTGTGCCGGCGTGCGAGCCTTTCTTCATCGCCCTGCTGCCCGCCGACTTGGGTATCCGCGAGGTAGGCGTAACGGAGCGCGCGCCATCTTCCGTCTCGACTTTGCGCTTCTTACTCGGCTTGGACGTCTTCGCGGTGCCCTTCTTCTTGATGGCGGAGGCGGACGATGGCGCTGGTCGCTTCTTGGTCGGGGCAGGTGCTGGCTTGGACTCGACTGGTGATGGTGCGCTCTCTGCCGCGCTCTGGTTCCGTCTCCGCAGTCCGAGGTCGCTCTGCTTGGCAATCTCAAGCGCCTTGAGTGTGTCGGCGTCCATGTTCTCGCCAGTTACGGAGCTTTGTCGCTCGGTTTGGGAGGCGGTGATTGCAGGCGTGTGTTCGCGCGGTGTACCAGAGGGCTCGTCCTTGATAAAAGGCTGAGGCGAAGGCAGAGTGGCGTTTCCATTGTGTGAATCAGGCTGGAGGGTGCTCGCTGCGGGCTCTCGGATCTGGGAGGTGGTGGGCTCGTCGCGCGTGAATGCAGGTTCGCGGTTCTGCGTGCTGTCTCGTTCGCCGTCGTCCGATGTGACTACCTGCGACACGTCCTGGCCAATGGGGGCGTCCTGCGTCTGCTCTTGCAGGGCCGAGGACAAATTTTGTATTGGCGCGAGGACTGGGGCGGGCGAGGTCCTCGACAGCAGCGACTGGCGGCGCTTCTGCTCCTCGGGCGAATTGGAGCCATGATGATAGTGCTCGAGCGTCGGCGAGTGCACCTGGGGCTCGTCGAGGGGTGGCGAGGGCTCGACGGGCGCGTGGTGGGAGCCGAAGCTGCTGGTGCGTCGCGGCGCGTGGGACGAGGCCGTGGGCGAGGGCAGCTCGCGCGTCGGGGCGGGCACGAACTGCTGGCCGCTACCCAGCGTCGCCAGCGTCGTCAGGGCATCGGCAGCGTCTTCGGTCGTCGTCGTGGCAGACGGGCGGCGCTGCAGGCCGGCGTCGGGGTTGAGGAGGGAGTCGATGCTGCTCATTGTGGCTGGCGGTCTTCCTAAGCGGGCATGTCGGGGCGGGATAGAGGGGATGGAGGGGATGGAGGGAATGTCGAGGACACAAGAGCGAGCAGATTCGAGGCGAGCGAGAGGAGAAAGGGCGGGTGGTGTGGAAAATAGAGCCGTTTCAATCAGCTTGGCGCGCAGAAGCGCTTGAGGGGCGGGCGAAGCTGCGTGAGCCTTGACAGCATGCAGGCATTGCTCGACCGCCTGCTACCACTGCGCCTGCCACCTATTACCGCACACCTACCAGCGCGACGTCCCTCGTGACGCTGACAAATGGCAAGCCACTACATGTGCCTCAATATCGCCTTCCTCGCCGCGGGTCTTCGTGTCTTTGTTGTGACGGCTGCCCGCAGCTCCAGGGCGCTTGCCGCCGATGATGCAACTCGACAACTGGGTCCCTTGAGGGGAGCTCCGAGCTAGCATCACCCAACATGACGTTTGTCCCAGTAAAGCGCATTAACATAACTACATAGGGTATCATAGGCATCTCTATCCATATAGCATCGAAAAGACTACTCATCGTCGTCGTTCCTCGGCCGCCCGCGCTTGCGCCCTGCCGCCTGCGATGCACCTTGAGTCGCCTCGACCGGCGCACTGTCACTGAGGGCGTCCGCCACCTGCAGCGTTCTCTGCAACTTCTTTTCCAGCTCCTCGACATCTTCGCTCTCCCCAAACATCATCCGTATGAACTGCGCGACGCCCTCCCGTCCCACCTCGACCTTGCCGCGAGGTCCGACAATGTAGTCTACTGTCTCCTCGCCCCCGGCAGGCGTCTCCCTGATCTTGACAATATACCCGTCTTTGGCCATAATCGCAAGCGTCTTGTCTTTGGTACCGACAGGCGTCGTCTGGTCTGCGTTCATGCGCCTGAGAGCGCGGTCTAGCTTGCCTTCTGGGATTATGCCGCCAGATATGACAATGAGGGCGATGGCCATTGTGTACAGCCCGACGTATGAGTCTTCTCGGTTTATCTCGTCTGAGTCGGCTGCTAATGGTCGCGAGGGGCCGATAATGTCTGGTATGCGGTACTGCTCGGGTAGGATAGTCTGCAGCACCCATATACCGGTCGACTTGCTTTGGGACTCTGAGCCGGCGGCAGCTGGAGACGTTAGATCACATGCATTGTAGTAAGACTGGATACATACCGCGCTTCTGTCGCAGGGTCACCTTGTCCGCTTTGGGCAGCTCGACGAACTGCATCCCAAAGACATCCATGAGCTGGCTGTTTGCCTGCGAGAAGACGTCCTTGAACAGGCGAGTATAGGAACCGAGGACTGTGTCTGTTAGTCTCAAGTCATATAGAACTCCAATACACCCACCTTTCTCGTTAATGTCTGCGCGCTTGATTGGCTTCCGTGAGTGCTCGCACGATAAAGCATAGCGCACTAGGCCCTTTGCTAGTTGATCAACGCTGCCACTTCCCTGCGCCTCTCTGATAGCGTCTTCCATGTCAATGTCTTCATCTTCAGGGGTATCATCTCGCCTCCGTCGCTGTGACTGTATCGGGACTGGTGAGGATTGCTGGGTCACCGCCTGTCGCGATCTACGTGGAGGCATCGTGTGTGGGAAGTGACTGAGGCGTGGGGTAGATTCAATCTATCACAGAATTACCGCGTAGGGCTGACGCGACGCGCCTCGATGAAAGCCGCGCTAAGGTGCTCGCTTCCGGGCCGGCGACGACATCATCGAGGCCTGGTCCGAGCTGCTCCTCCGCATTTCAAGTCTCAATCCACCCAGCGAGACTGACCCCAGTCAGTCAGCCACCATGAATTCCATACGATTCGCCGCGCGACGGCCCATATTCCGCTGCCTCAACACGCCTGCGCCACTCCGTTCCAACCCCCAATTCCGCCAGGGCTCGCGCTCCAGCAGAGCAGACTTCGAGGCCATTCTCAAGCAAGGCGCCCGTCCCAAGGTCCCTCGCCCAGATGAAGACTTCGTCTCCGTACACCGCGCCGAGGCCATGCGCCGTGCGCAGTTGATCAAGAGGCGGAATTGGCTGGCTCTCGGTGCTGCGCTCTCCATGATTGCCCCCATCTTCCTCGTCCGGTTATGGGACGTGCCTCCGCCGGGGGAGAAGGATGAGAAGCCAAGTCGGGGCATATTCGACATGATCATGGGCCCGCCCACCAAGTGCGATGCACCGCGCAAAGCAGCAGAAGAGTTTCAGGGCAAGAAGGTCGTCATCGCAGCCGGCGACAAGGTCATTGCTACAGCAGGCGACACCGACAACCCGCAAGCCTCCGACCCCGACGCCATCGAGCTCGTCGAGACAGGCACCTCCTACGTCCCCTACTTCCCGCGCACCATCCGCCTCCCCACCGACACCGCCGGCCCCGAAGCCATCACCAGCGACGCAGAATACACACTCCTCGGTCTCGGCATCCGAAAAGTCTCCTTCCTGCGCGTCCAAGTCTACGTCGTAGGCCTGTACGTCAAAACCGCCCACCTATCCACCCTCCAAAACCACCTCATCAACACGGTAAACCCCACCGCCTCCGCCCTCATCCCCAACGAAAAGAAAGACCTCCGCGAAGCCCTCCTCGACCCGGAGAAGAGCAACAAGATCTGGGAGTCCATACTCGCCAAAGACGGCACCGCAGGCGTCGACATGGCCTTCCGCGTCGTCCCCTGCCGCGGCACCGATTTCAAGCACCTCCAAGACGGCTGGATGCGCGGCATCGCCTCGCGCACCGACGAAGTCCGACGCAAGCAAGCCGAGCTCCTGCGCCAACAAGCCGCTGAAAATAAATCCATAGCCCTACCCAAACCCGTCGAAGAAGGCGAGTTCCAGGACGAGTCCTTTGGCGTCGCTATGAAAGAGTTCCGGAACCTGTTCCAGGGCAAGGGGAAGGCGCCAAAGGGCAGTGTTATTATTCTGACAAGGGATAAGAGCGGTAGTTTGGGTGCGCTGTACCAGCCGCTTGTGCAAAAGGGGGATAAGCAGGAGACGATGGGGAAGAGCAGTTGGTTGGGTGAGGTTAAGGATGAGAGGGTGGGGAGACTGGTTTGGTTGCTGTATTTGGGTGGGCAGAATGTTAGTAGTGAGCCTGCGCGGAAGAGTATTGTGGATGGGTGTATTGATATTGTTGAGAGGCCGGTGGGCACGCTGGAGACTATGGTTCATTAGTGGGGTGCGAATGAAATGGGTTTGGTTTGCTTGGGTGCGGATTGGACGCTTTGCGCATGTGACCATGGGACGAATTTGGCCGTCTCGTCTTTCGGGGGTGTATATAAACCTCGCTCCAGTGCCGTACTACCTTTCTTCTTTACATTACTTCTCATCTCCAAAAAAACCAAAAAAGTTTGGTGATTTGACTGATGGCTCGTCCGTCCTGCTCTGTTTCCCAAAAATGGCGATTCTATATGGCCATGTCTTCCCCGGTTCTTCTTCCTCCGACTACTACCCTACGTCGTCGTCTATCCACCAAAACTCAACTCAGCTCAGCGTCATGACTCCTCCCTCCAGCACTTCTTCCAAAATCAAAATTCCGTCTCTCGATGTTCGCCGTTCTTCCCGCCTCTGCGCAAACTACGACTACGACTTCACCCTTATTTTCGAAAAACCGAATAGTTGATAGGATCATAACATGGTGCGCTCGTCGAGCACTTCTTCTAAGATTCGTCTCCGGTCAATTTATGACTGGTGCTCTTTCTGCCTCTCGTCGACTACCTGGATTGTTCAAAATACCGATGGAAAATATTCATGATGTGTTCGGCGAGCACTTCTCCAAAAAGTGGATAATCAGTGCATATGACTGCTGTTCTTCTCGCCTCTTCGCCAACTCGAGAAATTTCAAAAAGATAAGATAAGGATGTGGATGGTGCGGCTGGCGAGCAGCTCTTCCAAAAGATCATTCAAGACGATCTATGTCTCCTATCCTCTTCGACTCTTCGACGTCTCCTCGGAATATTCAAAACATACCTGCGCTTGCCGTATGGCGCGTTCGTCGGACGCTCCTTCTAAAATCAATCAGCGCCTGCTACTATGGCTGGCGTTCTTCTCGCCTCCTCGACTGCTACTTGGGATATCCAAAACTCCTGGGTGTACTCCCTATGGCTTGTTCCTCGAGCTTTCATTCTAAAAGCATGATACGCCGCTGTATGGCTGGCGTCCTCGCCGCCTGTTCAACTATCTCTCGAAACATTGAAAATATCCAAAAAGGCCACCAAGCGCGGTATGGCTCTTCCACCAATCATCTTTCTACTTGAAAGATCTTGACGGTACCGATATAGCTGCCGCTCTCCTCTGGCTGGCGACTCAAAACAGACACACTGTTGTTGTACGTCTGCTTCTACGATCACCAAACGTATCTCGACATATTTGTCGCTCCTCCCTCGACTTCTGGTCTTATCCAAAAAGCTAAATGCAACCCTGCTATGGCTGGCTCGTCCCTCAAGCACCCAATCCATAAAACAACAACCGGATGTTGGATGTCTCCCGCTGTTCCCGCCGTTTTCCTATTACCTAAAAGAGCTAGGTGGGTACAACCATGTTTCTTCTGGAAAAACACTACGAGAAAAGCTATGACTGTTGCTCCTCCTTTGCGTTCTACATTTATCGAAAGCCCCAGAAACGTCTTTCATGGCTGGCCTCGCGCCTTCCAAAAGCTACTTTTACCAGTTTGATAGTTCTAGGGCTGAGTGTCTCCGCCCGTCACTGAAAAACCACAGCGCCGCCGATGATGCTTCCTCTAGGGTGTCTTTACTTAAACAGCATGAAGTTTGCTCCTTTCTCTTCCTCCGCTATTATCTAAAACGCAAGTTTGCAAGAAAATGGCTGGCTCCGCCCTTCTCAAAAACTGCGGTCATGGATGTCATGGTTTTGGGACTGAGTGTCTCCACCCATTGCACAAACTTGCTACAATTGGGAGCCATGTCTTCTCCGGCGATCTTGCGCGCTTCTTATCCATATCTGCCCCTTCTTCTTCTACGGAATGCGATCTCATCGAAATGAGCAGAACTTCCATGCATGGCTGGCTTTGCGCGCTTCAAAACATCAAGAGGCAAGCTTTATGGTTCTGAGACTGAGTATCTTCGCCAACTACTAAAACGATGGGGAGTACCAGTCATGTCCCCTCCCGCAAGACTAAACACTTACCAGATATGTCTGTCCCTCCTTTTGCAAGATACTCCATTCTCAAAATTTCGCATGGCTATGGTATATGGCTGGCTTTGCGCGCCTCAAATCGACACACCAATGAACTCATGATTCCGGCCCTGGATTATCGACTCCGAGGAGATGACGAAAACTAGTCACGCAAGCATTGATGTTTAGAAAGCGGGTATAAAAGCCTTACGTCGTCGCGGGTTCCTTCCTTCCTTCAACACACACCTCCTGGGTGTTTTGCCAAAAGTATGAAGAAAACCTTGGATGTCTGCGCTGGCGAGACATTTTCCAAAAGATATGGAAGAACCTTACATGACTTTCTCGGAGAGACGACGCCTCCTATCCAAAATTCGCCCGTGCTGGAACATGTTCCAAATCCCACTTGTAGCGGCAGGATGAGTATATCCAAAGGAACGGGTACAAAAGTCTCAGGTCGCTGTCTCTGCTCCCTTCCTTTGACACACATCCTTTCTGGGTGTTTCACCAAAACAGACGTACAGTCGTTCTATGTCTGCGTCCGCGAGCGTTTTTCAAAATATCACACCAGAGACGCTATGTCTTTGCTCGCGAGACGACGCCTTTTATCTAAAAACCCTAGGAAAACTTGCCATGTTTCAGAAACCTCCGCTCAATAACCGCATACGCACGTTGGAAGAGGCTGGTATAAAAGTCCTACCTCGCTGCCTCTGCTTCTCTCCTTCAATCCACATCTTCCCGGGTGTTTTACCAAAAACAGCAATCTAATCAGCCGTGTCTGCGCCGGCGAGTCTTTTCCAAAACCGCTTAAGTTCGCGCCCTATCTTCCTCTGCAAAGTCACTTCTCTTACACAGAACGCTGAGCAAGTACGGGATGTTCCAGAAAATTCACGCAAAGCAATGATGAGTCTGGTGTGGTCTGGTGTGGACTTGTCAAAAAGCCACAATCTTGCTCTTCAAAAGATGAGGTTGCAAGCACATGGCGGGAGAAGGACGTGGTGTTGACTATATACCGAAACGACAGGAACTGCTTTCTATGGTCTGCCTGTCTCCGGCGCTGAGCTGTGCGAGGGGTGTATAAAAGCTGTTCTTCTGTCGGCTTCTTCCTTCTTTCCTTATCTACACTCCTTGAGAGTTTCTCCAAAACGTGCGCAAACATTACGCATGTTGGCTGCTTTCTTCTTCTTCTCTCAAAATGCAACCTCTACCAAGCGCATGATCTGGTCGTCTCCACTCGACTTTTCAAATCGCCTATACGACTTCTTCATGCGCTGGCTTCCTGCGTCTTTCCTGTTCCACATTTGCTCTGCGAATGCTCAAAATAAGCGGAAGAAAGCTGCATGGGATGTTTCCTCCTCTTCCTCCAATAACGCGCACAGAGAGTTCATGAGTTCTGCTTGTCTCCGCTGCGCTATCCGAGAAGTGTATAAAAGGCTCTCACCTACCGGCTTCGTTCTTCTTTCATTGTCTACACTCCTTGTGAGCTTTCTCCAAAACCTGGGAAAAGATGCAATATGAGCTGTCTCCTTCTCCTTCTCTCAAAATACGCATCCACCGCAGCTATGTCCTGTCTCTTCTCCTCCGCGTTCAAAATCATTAACGAAGCTTACATGACTCTTCCCCCTGATTCAAAAACGCACCTTCTTTTTTGGAATGATCTTGGACTTCACCGCCAACTCGTTCTACCAAAATTCTCCAGTCATCCTCGAATGAGAAGAGGAGATCAGCAACTTTCTCAAACGTCACTGTCACAGCATTATGGAGATCTCGAAAAACCACACCCAAACGTTGGAATAAGAAGCGCTCTCCGGCCTTCCTCTACTCTTGACCCCACTGCCTTGCCATCCACATATAAAACATTACGCAATGCACTTATGTTCCTCTGCAACCTGTGGCAGCTGGTGCAACACCAGAACTTGATCATGAAAATGCCTATGTTTTTCCCTGAAATGGCGTTTATACCAAAACAAAACCAAGAACTACTTGATGCTCGGAGAATCTCGCGCTCTCCTGGTTTCCTGATTCCTTACCTTCTCTCGCTTCGAGAATTACCAAAAAGATAAAGTTGATACCTCTATGTGTTTGCCTGTGCCGAGCTGGAATCACGCCTGCGCAAGAACAAACTAGACCACGATTGTCGTCATGCTGCTGGAGTCTTCTCTCCTCTTCCTTCTATCCTTCCGCGGCCCTTCTCGGCCCAGCGAACATCATAACCTCCCAGATGACGTTTATATGTCTCCGCTGGTTAGATCTCGGGACCAGTTCCACGGGCTACAAAGAGGTATACCAATTCTCCATGACTCTGGAAGTGTGGACTTCCAGAGCTTTCAGCTTCTTCCGTCTCTATTACCTTGATGTATACCAAAAGAAAATCTTCACAACTATATGCGCGTGTCTGCCTGAGCTGAGATGCACAAGAAAACTACTAACGTGAATAACCTGTCGCTAGAATCCCTCTGCTACCGGAATAGATTGTTCTGGAACTTTGTGCTTTGGGTTTCTGGGCTCGCTGGATCCTGAACTTCGACATTTCACTCGCAGTTGCGAATTACCAAAATCATTAGAAGAGAAGACCATGTGTGACGTTGGCTGCGCGGAGACCTGCTAGCTAAAGTACATTTTTAACATCGCCATGCTTCGGGGGCTCTGGGCCCGCCAGCCCCTGTTCTCCTGCATTACGCTCGCCTTTGCGAATCACCGAAAACGTACCATGACTTCGTAATGTGTTTGGTCGGCTGAACCAAAATTTGCTATCAGAAACAATGGAAAGTTACTTTGATGCTTCTCGGGTCTTGAGCTCTCTTCCTTCTATGCTACTACAACACACAAAAATCACGAAATCAACAAAACCTCATCATTATGTGCCCATGTGCGGGTCTGTGGAGACGGAACAAAAGAAATCTAGGATGAAGACATGCTCCCAGACCTTGCCTTTCTCTTAATCTGTACTGTTTTGCGTTATACCCGCCTTTCAATCATCCGATAACGACGCACAAGTATCAAATGCGGACGCGTTGGTGAAGATGCAGAAAAGGACGAGAGACGGCTGTGTGTTTTCCGGCGTTTCGGACGCTCCGACTCTCTTTCTCTTACTACACATTCAGATTTACGAAATATCAAAAACGGCCTGATGCAGGATTCATGACGTCTGGGAGTGTCGTGGTTTGAAGAAAAGCACTGGAGATATCGTATATGTTCGACGCTTCTTCTCTTCTTCTCTTACCGCACACTCTTTTTTGCGGACCACCAAAATGACAACAGGCTGGAGGTATGTGCGGCTGGCTGGCACCAACAAAACAGCACTATCGACTATCCGATGCTGCCAGCTCCTCGGACTTGCGATTCTTGGCCTGCCTTCTTGCAAAACACTCATATTCGACTCTCCAACTCCTCGAACCAAATTAACATGGCTCGATGTGTGCGTCTGGGCTGTTCTATAGGTCAAAGCGCGATACATGGTATATATGCCTGCGAAGTCTTCGTCTCCTAATTCTTACAACCTTCCGTTCTTCTCCCAAGACGCTTTACCAAAACTTGAACGCCATCTGTCCATGTGCGCGCGGGCTGAGATCAAAAGTTCTTCAATGGGTTTCCATGCTTCTGCCTTGTGGAGTTCGCGCTACCACTTCAACTCCAGAGTTTCCAGTACTCAAATCGGATCGCAAACTTTTCTATGTGTGGCAAGTCAAGCTGAGGACCAAAACAAAACACGAGATTCGAGTCTCATGTCCCTGGGGTTCGCACTTTAGATAAGTATCTTCTCAGAATGTCCGCGATTCACGAAACAACAAAGGCTTCATTCGTGATAGTCATGTGCGGGCCAAAGGGTTTTCACCACACGCGAAGAGGACAAAGCGCTTGCTAGATAATGTAAAACCTATGTTCCTCAGCTATCATCCTCCTAAAGCATCGTCTAACCCTCAAATACTAAAACAGTAACTGTGGGCGTTCATGTGTGTGACCAGCTAAGCTGAAATCTAAAGAAAAGAGCCTGACCTCATCTTCATGGTGTCGAAGTCAACGTCTCTCTAGTCTTATCCCTCTACTTTGTACTTGCCCTACGGATTACCGAAAAATACAACACATGGGACCATGTTCGCCTGAGTTGAGATCAAAAGGTCGCTGCCTACTTCGAATGGTTCTGAGACGTTGAAGTCTCAGACATTAACTCTCATAACACCTTCTAATCTTTTTATACCAAAAGTGCAAAGAAGCATCGCATGTGGCTCTGGCCGAGCTGGACTCTCAAGAAAAACATCAAAACCATTGTCATCATGGAGTGGCAGTCCTGAGCATTCGACAGTTAGCACTGAACACCAAAAGAGAAAGCAAAAATATTCATGTCTACCGCTTGCTCCAAGACCCAACAAAAAAGCCACTCAAGGTCCACATATAAATTGAAGCCGCGCGATCTTCGAAACTTTCATTCCTACAACATCCCTACTTCAACAAAATACCGAACCATGACAGGAAGCACACAATTTGTGTGGCAGGCCGGGCCGAGATCTACCACAAAAAACAGTCGAGGAGCTTTTTGATGGTGATAGAGTCCCGGACTGTCGAAAGCCATCACCAGATGTCCAAAGTAGAGTCTCACGTTCTTATGTCTGCTTCCGGGTCAAAGTGCGATAACAAAGACGAAGAAGGGATGGTTCATGCTTCTCGCATTGCTTGCCGCAACACATACACTGCTATAACATCTTCAACTTATCGAAACACTGAAAGGTCTGCGAAGCACAGCCATGCCCGTGGGCGTATGGAGATCGAAAGATCAAAAACATGAGCTGGCTTTCTCATGCTGCGGAAGACCTGGCGTCTGAAATTCTGGATTTTCCACTTGCCTCTCAGCTTTCTGCACGACCAAAGGCGAGAAACAACCTCCTCGTGTGAGGCCGGCTGAGCTGGAGTCGAAAAAGCACTAGCTGGAGGTGTGGAATGCGTATAAGGTCTCCTTTCCGGAGCTTCTGGCTTCTGGCTTCTTACAACACTCTCAGATTATCAAAATACCAAAAATAGGTTGGCTTCAGCGCATGTCTGTGGGCGCGCTGAGATTGGAAAAGGATCTCAATCATCGACATGCCGCTGCAGTCATGCTCTCTAGATTATCTACTTCCGCTTTCCTCTCGTCCAGGAACCCACATGAGTCTCTGGCTGAGCTCTTCGAAGAAGCAATCCGTATCCTGGATGCATATAAAGTCTTCGGGGCTTTGTCTCCTGGCTTCTTACTACACTCCTCTTCTGCAAAATACCAAAACGGTATATGGCATGTTATATGTGCGCGAGTGGCTGTGCTGAGAGCAAAACGAAGTGGACGAACTTGTCATGCTTTGAAAAAGTTCTACAGCCAGTCGATGTGGTGTTCCAGCGAGAACGACAAAAGCCACCAGAAAAATTGTGCAAAAGCGCCAAATGAGACTTCCTGTGTGCGTGCTCGGTCTTCAGAAACGTTGTTATCGGCAAGATGCGCTATTAAGCCCCGATTGTGAAGATGCTATATAAGCTCCTCTAGCCTGACAGAGCTTTACTCTTTTCACATGAATTCCCCATTGTTTCCATCAAAATCACAAGAACTTCGCGACATAACCTGCCACTTTCCGGCGTCTTTCAAAAATGGTCCGTAGCATTATGATGCTGCAAAGCGCATCGATCATGTCGCATAAGACTCTCGCGGAGAGAACGAAAACACAATGTCGCGCTCACATGAGAACTTGCTGGCACCTTCCTGAGTGTTTGTGGCATCGCCGAGAGGCTACGCTGAAAGGCATTAGTTTTAATGGCTCTATAAGTACCTCCTCGCTCTTCCAGCTCTTCCCTTCTAGCCAAGCATTCATTGTTGTCTTTCAAAACGGCATAGCCTCGACTTATGTCCTGCGCCTGCCCAGTACCTTCCAAAACGGCTGAGATGACGCCTTCATGCTCCAAAACGCAACAAGAATCGTTGCTTGAGTCCTCCGAGAGATTGAAACAAACCCGATGCAGTCTTCGGTCATGGAATCGTGCGGCCACCAGCTTGAAGGCCTTGACGGCGTACCCGGATATGACTTAGTACTCAAACAGTTCCAGTTGTAGCTTCGCAGAGGGTATATAAAAGGACCTCTCTTATCGCAAAGCTTCACTTCTTCAACACATATTCCCCACTGTTATCTTCAAAACGTGAAGGGCATGTGCGCATGTTCTGCGTCTGCCGGCATCTACCAAAAAGCGGTACGAAGCCTTCATGCTTCGAAAATCAGCCGCTTCTCCCGTCATGAGCATTCCGAAAGACCGAAACATGATACTGCGCGACCCATGGAAATCCGCCGCCGCTTTGCTGAGTTTTTCTTGGCGTAAGGTGAAGCCTCATTGAGTCTATTTCTTGCTCTGCAACGACTACATAAAGAGCTTCTCGCCTTTACAGAGCTTCACTTCTTCCACAAACATTTCGCATCTTTTCCAAAAGCGCGATGGGATTTAAGAATGTCCTGCGTCTGCCTCTTCGTTTTCAAAATGTCGCGACGTCAACTGAATGATTGGAAGCTTCGCGAGCGTGTTGTCAAAACATCATTGCAGTTCGCAAACGATGCAGTGCGACCAAAAGAGTGCGCTGAGCCGTACATGTATTCCTCTCCCAGATTGTTTCTACGTCCAGTTTCTCGTAAAGAGATTCAAAGCGCGTCAAGGAAGGCCGCATGGAGAGCACTCCGGATTGGGTGCTTGACTGGATATAAATGCAGTCTTTCTGCTTGAGAACCTTCTCCCTCATATCCACTTCTCCGGCTTCCAATTCCCAAAAGACAAATGGCAAGCGCCGATGTTTGTTCCCTCGTTCCGTCTGTCTAAAGCACCGGGCTTCATACACATGTTTCACACCAACTTCTCCCTGTCGTCCGAAAACGAATCGTTCAAGTTGCATGTTGGGGTAAGCAAAAGTCAGACCGACTTTGCTATGTGCGTCCAATCTAAAATGTGATTAAGGAGGACATACGGTTCTCTCGTCGGGTAGCACCCTGACTCGCCAACTTGTGAGCAGGACTTCCATCGAAGATGTCTAAGCTTCATGGCTGCACCCCTCAGCTAGGTATAAAGCCTGTTCTTTCGATCGAGTATCTTCTCATTACCTTGCAACTCTTCTACTTCCACCTTCTAAAATGACATGGAAACCACGCAATGTCTGCGCTTGGTCGCGTCCTCCAAAAGTGGCTTTGAAAGTATGCATGGCGTTCGTCAGCTTCGGAAAGTATGCTTTGGTATCGCGGGTGCTCGCTGCCGCCGTCGAGCATGAAACTTGAAAAAGGAAAAGACACAAGCATATGTTTGCCTGTGTGAGACCAGAAATCATAATGGAACAACGGCATGCCGTCGGCGTCTCCAAAAATAACCATCAGATCACTTCATGTTCTGCCACTTCTCCGGCTGTCGCGTTCCCATGCAACAGATTCGGAAGACTCTCGTGGGATGAGGAGCGCTATCGTCTGGACAAGGTGACAGCCTCGTCGCCCGACGGGTATAAGAGCTCTTCTTCTGGCCGCAACCTTCTTATTTCTTTACTCCACTCGTGAAATTCCGGTTTCTCAAAAAGACGATTCCCCAGTGCCATGGCTGAGCTCTGTCTGCGCTGCGTCCTCCAAAAAGACTCTGAGATCAGACTATGACCTGCGTCGATCGCTCTGAACACTTCAAATACCGCCAGTCCACAGAGCTGTCGAAATGCGAGAAACCTAGGCGACAACCTCATGGCCGTTGTCCAAAAAGCGAACACCGATCTTGTGATGTTCCTGCTCTTCTCCGCTCGACACTTCACAAGGAATGAAGTCGTTCTACCATTACCTCATGATCCTCTGCCGATACCAAAATCCCAAGCGATCGAAAAACTATGACAGTGAAAGTGATGGCAGCAGCAGCAGCACGTTCACTAATCACCCACCCGTCTATGAAAGTCCTCAAAAACCGACCCACCAAACCCGCACGCGACACCAATGCATGGGCGCGCCGCTTGCAACCTCCGATCCGAAGTTCACCCGCGGAGCTGCTCGTCGGCGATTTACGTACACGGTACAACTGCAGCGAACCGGTGCTATCTCCAGGTGCAAGTACGCGATGGTTGGATCAGGGCGGTGAACGTGCGGCTCGGCGTCACATGAGGGTGTGCGTCTTTCTCCGCTTGGAGCAAGCGGAGTCTCCAGTCTCCGCAATTTGTCGGTGGATGGCGGATGGTGTGGATTGGTCTGGGGAGTAGTACATCGCCGTAAGTGTGGAGGGAATGTTGCGAGTGGTGTTGTGTGCGGCTTCGCAGAGTGTCAAATGAGTGGGGCGCGACTCTTTGGACGCGCTCCTCTTACCACGTGGCATGCGACTGTGACATTGATAGCGACGTGAGTCTCGCATGCGGCTCAAATCCCCAACCTAAACGCCGTCCCGTGCCCGCAAGCCGTTCCTTCCCATCTTTTGTCGGAGTGACGCATGCGCCATCCCTTCGCTTCGCTTCGCCTCGGCATGCATTAACGCGGCCGGCTGTCGGATCCTGCCTGCCCGTGCCCATCCAAATCTTACAGCGTACATACTTACGCGACGTCGCGATCGGCTTCTGATCAAGCCCCAGCCAGAAGCCGAGTAGCACTACCGGGCACAGTATGCAAGGCGACTCAAGACAACTCCACGCGCAACCTCAGGTGCTTGGAGCTCTTGGTCATGTTCAAGATACCGCCAAAACTGCGAGCCAAGTGCTGGGCCTACTAATCAATTAACAATATCGGGAGGGCTGGCTGATGGGATTGGATGGAATTGGATGAATGGTGAGGAGACCAGGGACGCAGGACGGAGGACGAGCTAATGCGGGGAAAGACTTCTTTCGCAGGCACAAATCGCCGCTGGTTTCCCATCGCCTCCATCGCTGCATGAGTCGTGCGCGCAGACTAATCAACATAATCAACACACACGAGCTACCACCAGAAAAATTCGACAAATGACTGGGGCATCATGCACGCAGTCCGTAGTTGGTTGGGGTGACGGGCGGAGGATGCAACGGTATTTGGTTGACGGCGAACTACCTGCATGCTAGACAAGCCAAGCTCCGTATAGTGGGGTAAGGTTACCACAAAAATCTGGAGTAACCGCAAAGTCGGAGGAGCCGACTTGGTTTGTGTATATTAAGGAGGGGACCCCAGACTTCTCTCATTGAACGTCTGTTTACCTCCGGTCTGTCCATCCATCCGGGAAAGAAACGCAGCTCGGGAATTGGGACCGCTTGGAAACACCTCTGGTAAAGATGGTGTCGACACAGTACCCGACGGACGACAAGATCTCCGCCCACGATGCGGCACAGATCTCCGAACACCATCACGCAGCGAAGGTTGGTGGGCTTGCGGCGAATATGAGTCCAGAGAGGAGAGCAGAGGTGGAGAAGAAGTTGAAGAGGAAGTTGGATGCGAGATGTTCGCTTTTTGTGTTGATTTATATTATGAACTGTAAGTAGCCACCGTCATACCAGCTACACAACCAAGAGATTTGTTACTAACGAGGGCCTCCAGATCTCGACCGCAACAACATCGCCGCAGCCCGTCTGGGTGGTCTGGAAGAAGACCTCAACCTCAGCCCCACGCAATACAGCACCTGCTTGTCCATTCTCTACGTGGGATATATCCTGATGCAGGTTCCGTCCAACATGATCATCAACAAGATTCCGCGTCCGTCGCTGTACATCGCCGTCGTAATGCTCATCTGGGGCATGATCTCTACTTTATCCGGAAACGTAACAAACTTCGCCGGCATGGTCGCAATCCGTTTCTTCATTGGATTCGTGGAAGCTGCGTTCCTACCTGGTGCACTGCTTATCCTGTCGAAATGGTACACGCGCCGTGAACTCACGCTGCGGAACGCGATCCTCTTCTGCGGCAACCTGATCTCAAACGCCTTCTCCTCCCTCGTCGGCGCCGCAGTGCTGGGAAACATGGAAGGAACACTCGGACACCGGGCCTGGAGATGGCTGTACTGGATTGAGGGCGCAGCAACGATGCTCATCGCCATCTCCGCCATCTTCATCCTCCCCGATCTCCCGCACAACTCGAAAGGCTTCACCGAGGAAGAGCGCGCCGTCGCCGTCCTACGCATGACCGAAGATGTCGGCGAAGCAGATGAAGATTCCGCCGAGCAATCTGCTTTCGCGGGCTTCTTCATGGCGGTTAAGGATCTCAAGATCTATGTTATGATGCTCACGTTCACGGCGTATGTGGTCGGACTGAGCTTCAACGCCTTCTTCCCTACGCTTACACGCACGCTCGGTTTCGGTTACATCACCACACTGCTCATGTCCGCGCCGCCGTGGGCCTTCGCCTGCGTCGTCTCCCTCATCAACGCGTGGCACGCAGATCGACAACAAGAACGTTTCTGGCACATCGTCTGCCCGATCATGCTTGGTATCGTCGGCTTCGTCATCTCGATGGCCACCTCAAACACCGCAGGCCGCTACGTCGCCCTCTTCCTCCAAGCCTCCTCCTACGCCGGCTTCATCGTCTTCTACTCCTGGATCTCCTCCTCGTTCCCACGTCCACCCGCCAAGCGCGCCGTCGCCATCGCCATGATCAACGCGTTCTCGCAGCTCGGAAACATTGCTGGGAGTTATGTGTGGAATATGTCAGATAATGGGTACAGGAACAGTTATGGGGTTGTTACGGCGATGTTTGGGGTTACGATTGCGGGGTGCTTTGTGTTTAGGGTTATTTTGGTGAGGTTGAATAAGCGGTTGGATGATGGGACGGATGCGTGGGTTGTGCATGGGGATGTTGCGGAGCAGACGGCGGCTGTCGAGGGGGTTAGCGTTGAGGAGGGGAGGAAGCAGATGGGTGATTTTAGGTATCTTGTTTAGAGTGGTGATGGAGAGGTACGCGGTTGCGGATCCAATGAAAGACTTCCAAGGTCCTATATTCACTTAGTCCACCGCTAGAGATGATGTCGAATTGTACTACCATCCCGATGCCGAGTACGATGAAGCCGTTCATCTCCGAATGATACCTCAGTACTAGATGTGTAGTCATCGAGCAGTCCATTCACCCCTTCGCAGTACAAACATCACTTAATAAATTCGAGATTGCCTCGCGCACGGACTGCGTTCACTATTTTGCCCGTCGCGCAATGACGCAGGTCCAAAACAAAGATCTCGTACTAGCTCCAACACAAGCTTCATCCATCATCCCCACGGAGCCATCGCGCCCACCCCATCCCAGCCCTGCGCGCACAACCTCAAACTTTCTTTTTACCCTCTCCGTCACTCCCATCACCACCCTCTCTCTATCCACAGCCCCACAACCTCAACGCGACGAAATGGCACCACCGGCAACCATCGAGCGCACCGCGCCCGATGTCGTCCCAGCACCCAAACGCGCACCCGCGCGCTCGCGTCTGCCCACGGCGCTGCGCGTGCCCATTCTCATCAGCTTGAACATGGGCATCAACATGCTGCTGTGGGAGTTTACGGCGAATTTCCTGCGTCCGGAACTCGGTGCTGTGAGTAAGGTGCCGCAGGAGGACGATGTCACGTCGTTTTACTCGCCGGCGGCGCGCGTCGCGATGCGCTGGGTTACTGTGTGGATGACGTGGTATTTTAACTATGATTGTAAGACGCGCTTTCCTCGTTTATCTAATCGACATGAATGATGGGATACTTTGCTAATGTTTACTGTGATAACAGTCTTCGACGTCTCAGCCCTAACCGTCCTAACCTACGCGCCCTTCACCTACCTCCTAACCACGTACTACGAGATCAGCGCCCTCACCGCCGCCGCCAACATAACCATCGAAGTCCTCTCCTTCGCCATACCCACCTACCTCCTCCGTCCCCGCTCCATCGTCCACCGCAACAACGAGCCCCTGCGCAACCGCTTCCTGCTCAACAGCATCCAAGTGCAGGTCTCGTCGTCTATGCTCGCCATCGCCGTGTACATTGTTGTGCTGTGGGCGGGCCAGACAAGCGGGTTTCTGAACACGTTCTTGGTCCAGTACTTTGATATTCCTACGCTGGAGGCGGCGCATAATGAGTCTCCGGTGTCGATTCTGGCGAAGACGGTTGTGGTGGGCTGGGCGGCGAAGGCGTTTTTGCTTAATCCGAGCTTTGCGGCGCAGAGGAGTGGGGTGGCGACGCCGGTTGAGGTTTTTGATCCTAGTACTGCGACGTTGCCGAAGACTATTGAGCATAACTTCTTCAACTACAGTAAGAGGACGAGGACGCTTGTTCAACAGACGGTCATCCTCAATGCGTTCTTGTTCGCGGGTACCGTTCAACGGTGTATGACGCTCATTGGTACCGATGTTGTCGGTGCTGTGGGATACGCGGGTGTCTGGGTCGCGGCGAATACGGTGGTTGCACTGTGGTATGGTTGGGTTGGAGATACTAGCACGGACTACCAGCCGTTGTAAGGATCTGAAGGAAGTGAGGGTACGTTGTGGAGCCGAGGCGAATGTATTAGTATGCGAAAGAGTTGGGCATGTAGGGTTTACGGCATCTGAATTGTTGTGGATGTCACAGCAAACAGGATGTGTGAAGGGTTGCCGAGTCTATTGGGTTCATTCGGTTCATTCAGTGGAGGACACATCGGTGTGTCGGTGGCTCTATAGCTCATTTTGATACCAGTTATTTTACAGTTTTTTCGTTCCTCGAATCGTCTTGTCTTAATCCGCCTATACTCTTTCCAGTATCTTCAGACGCAACATCAATCATCAGTCCAGTAATCAGCCTCCAAGTGGTGAATCTTGCTGTCCAAGCTGCGGATCGTGCTCTCCAAGCTGTGAATATTTCCTTGCAAGTTCTCGATGTGGTCATCCTTTGCCTTTGCCTGCCGCTTCACTTCCTTAAGCGCCTCGCCACGCTTCTTGTGTTTGATGATCAGCTTCCTGGCAAGCTTACGCGCCGTCTTGTCGGACACCCCGCCGAGAACTTGCTCTTGCAGCTCCTCGATCTCGGTTTTCTTTTCCTCCAGCTGTCGCGTGTACGTCTCGATAACCTCGTTCCTGTCCGCATCTACTTCTTCACTCTTCTTGGCCTCGGTAAGTTGCTTTTCCAGCTCTGCGATGGTCTCAGATTGTTCATGTACCTCCCACTTCAACCACCCGATGGTATCATCTCGCTGTCGTATCTCCTGCTGCAACTTCTGAGCCTCCTGCTCCGACTTCTCAGCCTCATCCATCCGAAGACCGGCCTTCCTCTGAGCTTTCTCTGTTAGCTGATCTATCTTGGCATTAAGCTCAGCAATAGTCTCGTCCTGCTCCTTGATCCTGTCTTCCGATCCTCCATTGACCTCCTCGTCGCCCTCGTAATAATCGCCCTGGTAGTAGTCGCGAAGCTCTTTAAGTTCATCCTTCAGCTCTTCCAGCTCATCTTCCAGAGCCATGCGTGATGCAGAGAGGTTTTTCATAGCAGCACCATGGTCGCTGGTCGTAGTCGCGTAGGTGGCCTGAAGCCTCTCATGCTCATTCTTCAGTGTCTGGAACGCTTCGTCCTTGGCCTTGATCGCGACAGTGAGCTCGACGATGGTGAAACGCTGCTTACTATCGACGGCGTCGTTGTGCCTTTTGAGACCATTGATAACGCCATCTTGCTGCTTGACCTTGACTTTCAGCTCTTCAATGAGGCTCTCGCTGCGGTTGTAGTTGTCGTTAAGCTCAACATGCTCGTCCCGAAGCTCTGCCAGCTCAATCTTGGTCTCTTGAAGCTTGTCTCGCTGGTCGACGTGGGCCGCGTTCTTGACAGAGAGGTGGCTGTTGAGCTCTTGAAGCTCGCCATTGCGCTCCCGAAGATTCTTGATGACATCGCGAAGGTCTTTAGTCGCATCTTCAGAGATGCTGACGGTCTTGCGGAGGTCTTGAATAGCCTCTTTTTGCATGGCGATGTTGTCGCGTAGATCGTTTGTCGCCTCGCCTTGCATGGCGATGCTGTCCATGAGGGCGTTGATTTTGAGCTCTTGGAGCTGAATGGCTGAAAGTTTGGTCAGTGAGAGCGGGTGAAATGGTGGGGTCACGTACCCAAGTCTAGATCTACATCGCCCTGAGGAGTTTGTTGGCCTCCGGAAGACGGGGACTTGGGTCGCTCAGTCATAGCAGCCGCCACTGATGTCGGACCAGGAGAATCCGGGTGGGTGAGTGGTGACGGAGCGGTGGTGTGAAGTCGCAGGCCCTGGTGATGTGCGTCCGGGTAGAAGTAGGATGGCAGAGACATGGATAGGAAGCGACTACTGAGGGGGAGCGAGCAAGGGCTAATAGATGTGAAGCTACCGATTGGGAAGGTTCGCGCTTCCAAAGGTGGGAGCGTGAGACTGTTGTGGGCGGAGAAACAAACGCAGGTAAAGGCGGATATTGACTCCCAAAGTGCGCCAAGCGAGTAGCTGACTAAAGCTCTTTCTCCTTCACTTTTCATTTTAGTATTGCAGAAGACCTCAGCTTTTGCGTTTGCGATGCGCAAAGGAGGAGGAAGTGAGGCATAGACGTCGACTTCGGGATGAAAGAACGCCACTGGCGACGCCGTGCGCGAAGACGACAACGACTAACGGCAAACCTCAAAAAAGTACTGCAACAAATTGAACACCTCTGGGCTTAACCATAAGTCCGGTCAAATGTTCTCGCAGCATCTTCACCGCTTTCGTCTTGCGAAAGAATTTGATGACACCACCGATGGGACACAGACCTTTCCTGCTGCCTGTAGATGTTTGTTGATATGCCGGTTGTATTATTGAAGGACTTGAAGCATCCGAGCAAGATACGGGTGACTTCAGAAACCAGTATATCGAGGTGACGTCGGCGAAGGAGGAAAGTGAATGCGAAAATGGCAGGTGCGAACGAAGACATCCTGAGACAGTCCAGGTCGTATGAATCTCGAACCCCGATACTGCCTGAGCAATGAATCACCTTGACAGCCTACCAAACACCGAGACAAGTCGTAGTGTAGGCCTCAATGGAGATACACGTAACGTCGCGACCGTCGCATTCACCTCTCCATGTAATCCGGCAATCGCTGCTGCATCGTCTGGCATTCGCTCCCGCATTCTTGCTGCATGATTTATCGTAAACCTGGTATCGTGATGCATTGATCTCGTTGCGATGGTGGAATATGATGTTCTCCGGACGTTGGTGCAGCTCTTTGGACACGCATCTTCGAACAGTTGAAGTTCTGGCGTCCCTACCCCACGCGCCATTGTCACTGCCACAACCCAGCCATCAAAGCTCCACTCAAGCTTCCATCCCATGATCTACCATCTCCACAAATTGATCCAGGCATCCAGCCTTGCCCATAATTCTGCCTCACAGCCAAGCCCTGAGCCGCAAACGTATGGCACAATCTCACAACCCATCTTGAAAACATCGTCATACCTGATTAGGCGTACAGCTTTGTACCCCACACTGACATGTTCACTGCCACACACGCCGGGCCGTACAAGCTCCACCAAGCTTTGCCCCTCGGCACATGATGTTCCGACCAAGACGCGCTCACATAAATAAACGCGACGGCCCGTCAATAGGAGAAGATAGCTAAGACGGACAATTACCCCTCCAAAGCTATAGCTCTACGAGTTTCCCCGCTACAGCATCACCACCACCCAAACCACCAAATACTGCAACCACCTTCCCGTCACACCAACAACCAAACTCCTTAACCCAACTTTCATAATGCCAATGTGGCAAGCTATCACAGACCCCGTCCTCGCTCTATCGGGTGGGCTCGCAAACGAAGAACAAACTCGCCGCAAAGTAGCCCGTGAGATGGCGATCAAGAACGGAGAAGACCCGGATGCGCTCGATAAGAAAGACCAAGGTCCCCGCAGAATAGGCCAATGGCTTTGGCTGAAGCCAGAGTGTGTGCAAGAATACAAGAAATGCCATGCGGAAGTCTGGCCGGAGGTGCTGGAGCAGATTAAGGACTCGAATATCAAGGACTGTACGTTAATTATTCCTCATCTGAGCTGCATGTCAATCAGACTAAGCAAGATTTACTAACGTGTTTTGTCAGACTCGATATACATGAACCTTTTCCCCCGCCCCATGCTGTTCGCGTCCTTCAAATACGTCGGCGAAAACTTTGACGAAGATATGGCGCGCATGGCGGAGAACAAAGTCGTGCAGAAATGGTGGAAGATGACGGATAAGATGCAAGAGAGCCCTGTGAAGGGTGCGAAAGGTAGCGCGACGGGGCCCGGGTGGTGGGGCCAGACGGAGGAGGTGTTTTATGTCGAGTAGATAGGGAAAGAAGGAGTGCAGCAAGCAATAGAGGAAGCATGTGTACAAAGGTGAAAGTTATTAGGTACTAAAACAAGGTACTATCGTCTCTTCCTAGAGTCACGTGTCCCCTATATCCTGACCTTCCACAGTTCCTCTGGGAAAATGTTCTCCGAGCAACTAAGTACTTGCTATCACTCCACGACCGCTTTCTCGCCCGCCTCTTCGCCTCTATGTCTCCGCAGCGCAGGTCGCTTCAGCAAACGCTGCAATGTTTGGAGACAGGTGTCCAGTTAATACAGGCAGTTGCTAGGCCTATCTAGGCAGCTGCTAGGCTCAAAAGGGTAGCCTCCAAGCCGAATACACCCTCCAGCCTGTTTCTTACCAGCCATGCCGGCTCCCCGTGTAGATCTTCCAATACAAAGCTGTGAAACATCGACTTCGCGTATGCAAGCCATCGCCACCTGGGCCTTACGGCATGGCCGGTCACCCTCCGTTGGAAGCTGGGTGCAGGCACACGCGACGCGTCTGGACCCCGCTGTTGTCGATGCTCGCGACTTTAGGCATCGTGTAATGGGGAATAATACGCGTTTGCTTGCTTCAAAGACTTTACTGATGAGAATTTAAGGTTAAGCTGACTAAGTACCTAGGTAGTTGATCTGAGGGGTTGCAAATAGCAGTATCGCGTTATTGCGTCCTTGTGTATGCTAGCTACCTAGGTAAGTTTACGTGACTACCTAGACATTGCTGCAGGGGACAACAAGAATGATTCACTCAAATCTGCACTTGCGCATTTTTACTGCAGTGGGCAGATAGTTCGTCCATGCTTTGAAGCCTTTGCCCGAAGGCCAGGTCTTGGAAGACCACTTCAAGCGATCCCAGCGTCTCCTTCCACAGTATCCGGTAGACAACTTAACAGGGCAACGCCTGCCTGGTATGATACGCTAAGATGCTAGTTCCCGTCGAACTCTGGAGACATGTCAAATGGCAGGTCACCTCCCGCCACAAAACCCTCGCTACTTCACCGACCTGATGCCTACATGCCCCCACAGTCAGATAACGGGTTCCTGTCATCCTATCATCACGCACCAGGGTCACTATCGTGATGGCGACCTGCAGCTCTATGTTATGTGCAGACAATCACATCACTCCCGTGGACAGTGCATGCACAAGGTCACCAATAGAGAAGAGCAGACTTCACCGCTCTTACTTGTCGCCTCGTTCCAGGACTGCGACAGTGTGACATCTGACACGGGTGGCTGCGTGCGGACAGTGCAGCGGAGACGCCTGGTCTTCCATAGAATACCTGGGTGATTCACCTGTGCAACATGGCAGGGTTCCATGTTTGGTCGGGGTGCAAGGGGATCCCACGCTCCAGTACTAAACCGGAGTCCTTTCTGTGGACAGATTCTCGTCAGCGTTGAGTTGGTTGACTTTCATCAAAGTTTAGCCTTCAGCAACAGAGCTCTTTCTACTATTGCGCGTTACTTGAAAGCAGCTCTGTTGACGCTCTTCTACCTTGTGCATGAGGATCCTGAACAGACGACACCGGATCATTACTTCTGTCACCAAGAAAGCTTTTCATTCACTTTGATGCACGAGTCTCAGCTCATTTTGTCCTGCTACACGATATGGATCGTGATCATATCTCGCGACACCGCCCCTCTCAGCGTCCAGAACGAGACGATACCGATCGTTCTCGATCTCGATCGGTCACGCAGCGCCGTTTGCGCTCCCCGCTACCACTCCCACACAAGGCGGCATTTTGTATTGGAGATGAATCTTCCCATCGTCTCATGGCGCAATCATCGACGGCAGAATCTTCAGTACAACCTCGCTCTTCCATGAGTGCTCGGTCACGCGCTCCCGCCTTTACAGAAGCAACAAGTGCGCGGTCATTGTATCGGTCGAGATTAACCCCCCAGACAACCACTACTCCGTCAATACACCGATATGCCACCCCAACATCGAGATCACTAGCACGACAGCGCTCTGTGGCGAGGCATACTACGCACCCGCCTCCTCCTCGACCGTCCGTTCCATGCCAGACACACTCAGACTTCCTGAGTGAGGGAGAGCAAGTCTGCGAATCGATCGAGATCACCGATGGTCGAGCCCATATCGAACAATTAAGAGATGCGTCGGCCCAGCAGCCGAATCTTTTATCCGCTTCACCGACCGACGTGCTCAAACTGATCGAAGACGCCGGTCAACTCTCGACGCTGTTGACTCAAGGATTTGGTAACAGACACGATCCCAATTCTGATCACAGATCAGAAGGCGTCGCCCTCCATGACCCAAGATACAAGGCGGCAGAGGTACAGTCACAGAAGACAATCGCCTCTTTGATCGCTGCTATCAATCTTGGAAAGAATCATTGGCACAGTTCATGGGATCCACTGGCTGAGGAAGCAGAAAAATCTGTTTCACCCTATATCAGCGGGCCGATGCGAATTGGCATTGTAGGCGAGACTGGGCAAGGTAAATCTTGCCTTATCGGAGGTCTGTTAGGTGACGAGGGTATAGTTCAAACTGTACGTCAACTGTTTGCATCAGCAGCTAGGTAGCTGAGGCTAAAACTCAATTAGGCAAAGAGTGGCGAGAGCCTTACCAGAGTGATTCTCGAGTACTATCACTGGAACGATCACGACTCACGTTTCAAATACTGCGCTATCATCAATCTCCTCCCGTGGGAATCTGTACAGAAACGGATCGAGACGTACTTCGAACACTGGAACCACGGGCTTTTGTCACATGAAGACGAGAGCGAGCATGAAGATGAAGATGAATATGGAGAACAAAGCCCAGATTCTGCAGACCCAGATTCTCCTGGGGCAGATACGGAAACAGCTACAGGGTTTTTCCAAGCACTGTTCCGTGGAGACCCCCATTTTGAAGACGAGGAGACCATGAAGGAGTACCTGTTGAGCAGTGAACGGTCACCCGTGCGACATGATATACGAGATCAGCTCATCAAGCGCGCTCGCGACATGTACGACGAGCTTGATTGTCAGGATACAAGCATATACAAAAGAACCACAGAAGAGCTGTGGCATGAGCTTGCTCGATTCACGCATGGTCGCTCGGCCGATGACTCAAGAAGAGGTTGCGACGCTTGGCCCTTCGTAGAAGTTGTCAAAACCGGCGGCCCCTTTGCCCTAAGCGAGCACATCGTCATCGCTGACACGCCGGGTCGAAACGACCTGAATCGCCTTGCGCGTGCCAGCGTGGACGACTACCTACCGTCTTGTTCGTCCGTCATAATAGCGTGCAACATTACTCGCATCATATCTGACGACAGCCTCCCCAATCAGATTGAGAAGATCCAGCATCACCGTCCCGTGACAGTAGTCGCTACATTCTCCGAGGTACGAGGAATCGATCTATCGGGACGCTCTTGCTGACTCCAAGATAGGACGTCGGCCTGATTCCCAGCAGGCACACTAAGCTCAGCTCAGGCGAGAAGCATACGTATATGAGGCTTCACGAGAAACTCAAACAGCTTGAGAACGAAGAGTTGAGCTCTTCCGCCGCTGAAGCTATACTACGCAACCAGTTGAAGCAAAAACATATCAAGAAAGCGTACGTGTGTGCTTGAGGATTCGAGCAATAATGATACTGATTGGAACATAGCATTGCGCAAGTGCTTGTTGAGGAACGCAGCCGGCGCGTGAAGGAAAGGCTTATGGCAGCAGCACGGGGCAAAGGCCGTCCTCACGCAGTGTTTTGTGTGTCCGCTTTCGACTATCAGCGTAACATTAGGGGGATTGCTGCTCACGATTCCGCCCTTCTTCCTCTCAGCCCCAAGGACACGGAGATACCTGCATTGAAGCAACATCTCATCTCGTTATGCTCGCCCATGCGAGTAGAAGAGCTAGTCCGCTATGTGGGCGCAACATTACCAGGTCTCATGCTTAGCATGCAGATGGGGATCAACAAACGAACTGATGTGTTCCAAATCAAAATCGAAGGTGGCGTCGAAAATCTGAGTAGTGTAAGTGGTTTAGAGTGCCACGAAAGCCAAACTAATACCGTCCCAGACATGTGTAAAGAAGGTCCATCGATGCATCGACGATGTATTCAGGGATCGAATCGAAAAGCCCTTACTGGTCACCTTGCGTACGCGGCTACCTGCATTTATCGAACGTGCTGAGGAACTGTGCGAAGTGTGGCTTCAGGTGGGATTTGAAAATATCTTAGAGATACCTGCTAACGCTTATAGTGGCATCATAATACGCACAAAACATTTGTCGGCAACCTAGGTAATAGACACCTTCTCATCTATAGAAAGTTCGACTGATGGCGTTCAAGGCAATTACAAAAAGCCTAGAAAGGGCAAGCCCAGTTGGAACCATCAGTTGCTCGAGCAGCACCGCATGAGCCTCAACCCGATTTTTCAGAACATCCATGAAGCTCTATGGAATAGTATCGAACCAGTGAAACGAGAAATTCTGTCAGCAATGGGGAAGCTAGTCGAGGACATTCGCAGTGAGTTGCCTATACGAAACTTGACTCCCCAGCTAACGATATGAAGAGCAGTATCCAGAGTCTAGACATGCTGAGCTGAACCTACTCCTCAACAGCATCTACATGAAATTTGCACCTGTTACCACGATAAAAACCAAGTGCATTACCAATCTGAGAACGTTCATCGAGTAGGTACTCGGCGAGCGGACGCCCCACTTTTTTTGCTGACTTCGACCGTAGGAAGCAGAGATTACGCTGTCTTACTGACACTGACGATATCTCCTACTTCGGGTACGCCATGATCGATGTATACAACAAGAGCAAAGAGACCAGGCGAGGAAACAAAAAGGAGGAGACACGAAAGGTCATGCAACATAGAACGTTCAAGAGACTGCTTCGCGACGAAGATACAACGCCATACCACGCGATTTGTGTAAAACTGAAGAAAGCCATCGATCGTCAAAAGCAACTGATCAAGGAGTACTTGGAGGAGAAGATTGAGTCGTTGTTCCAGGCCATCGGTGATGATCTGAAGCGATTGGGAGTGGAGCAGGCGAGCCTGGACCACAGCGAAGACCGCGAGGTTCGTGAGTCGATTGGCAGGACGCTTTCGAAGGCGAAGGAAGATCTTGGGACGATTGAGGCGTTGTTGAAGGAGAGCGGCGTTGATTGCGATGGTATCAAGAATCAGTTGACGTGACGATCTTTGTATGAATATGCATTAGATGTCTAACATCGGGTAATGAGATTCTATTGCTTTAGTTTCGTTGATATTCTTCCTCTCTAAAGTCAACTTCTGTATACTCACCGCACAAATCTGCCCACTACCTAGGCACTTCCTATCGCGTCTAACAATGAACAAGTCACCTAGGTACCCCGGTCTTCTAGTCGCAAACGTATTAACTAACAGAGAATGGAACATCGTGTATAGGTCATGCTGCTCGTGCTTCGTTAGGTTTGCGTCTGCGCTGTTGCATCGAGGATGCGCCAAGTATCCCCCGCGGGGATAGTGTGGCGTGCTGGCGAGATAGTGTGGCGCGTGCTGGGCTGTCTCGCCTTTACCACGAATTACCTAGATACGTTTCCAACAGAAGCCCAGAGATAGATATCACAAGACAAACTATAGGGTTGCCCGCATCGAGGTCTGAAGCGATAGCTCCGTTTCGCAACTAGGAAAATACGAGTCCGAGCTGTGACTTTCGTGTTGAAGAAAAGCAAAAACACAGCGGCAGGCGTGCTCCTATTTCGGGCGAGACTAGACCGCGCTAGCCACCTGCGCTAACACCTCCCTGCATCAGCCACCCAGTTCTCCCAACCATCCCATCTTTCCGACATCGACATGACACACGCCTACGCATGCACGCTCGACTCGTATGTGGAGACGACAGATGCTACCTGGCCATGATAAAGTTCCGGCCCTGAGACCCGCTGTCAGGGTCTGGTTGCGCACGCTGCGCTACGGCAAGACACCCAGACCAATCGACCGCCGATGCGAATGTGAGGCTGTCACTTGGCGACGGGATCCACCGCTACGTTCTTGCTACGTATGATGTGCTGGGATCTGATTCAGATGCCGGGCTTTCAGGGACTGTAGAGGTGCATGCTGTGTGGCTTGCGACTAGCAGGCTCTTCAGATGTTGAGTTGAGTATCCTGGTTGCCATAACGAAGGCACTATGGAGACAGGATGCAATGGTGAGACTAGCAAGTCGGGTCTGCGTCTACTTTTCGCGCTATACCCATTCGCATGTTTTGCACGAATGCGGTCGCGATCTATCTGCATTCGCAGTTACATGCTCTTCATTCGTAATCTGACGACATTCAGCTGCTCACCAAGGCCTACCTAGGTAACCAACACAACAAGCCAGCAAAACAACCCCATCACAACTCCCGCTCAACCTCATGGCTCTGCAGCATCGTCTCCCCCCGCCCATCTATACTAACCCTATGCAACCTCCCAACGTTCTTCCCCAAATCTAACTCCACCAAACTATCCTTCCTCTGCCCTCTCCTCATCCGGGACCCAGAGCCCGTCATCTCCTGATCCACAATCTCCGTATCATCAGGCATAACCTCATCCTGCGGTACATCTTCAATGCGAAACAAAAGCTGGTATGCCGGCGCATCGTCCGGGCGATTAGGATCCTTTGTATCCCGGAAAATCGTAATACTGGGAACATGTTTTAACCCCAATTCCGCCTTGTGTTGGAGCAGCATAAATGCTTTATTTGCGCCGACGGGTGTGCCTAGGAGTGCGAGATACTCCTCACTGGAATCGTCTACTTGGACACCTGGCCATTCCGGTACCTCTTTATAGCCCTTGCTTACGAGAATCCGGTTGACGACGGGTACGGTTTCGGCGTTGATGATGTTGCTGCCGAACCAGTATTTTAGGTTTTTGGGGTTGGGGTTGCGCAGCCAGAAGGCGGCCATGATGTCGGAGGCTTGGCGGAGGAGAGGGAGTTGGTCCGCTGGGAAGCCTTCGGCGTAGGTGTCCATGGCGGCGGGCCAGGGGGCGAGGAAGTTGTGGCCGTAGATTGCTGGAGAGGGGGGTTAGTGCGTGGTGGTGGTGGTGGTGGTGGTGGTGGAAGGATGTCTTACCTCCTTGTTCAGCATTAAAAGCGAAGCGGTAGTAAGCTCCCGTAGCCTACGTATAGTCAGCCAAACTGTCAATGTTCGGCGTATCTCTCTTCCTGGAATACTCACGCCATACTCTTTGTCGTCGTCGTCGTCAGGGAAGTAAGTCTGCATGTCTACCGGGAGGTCATCACCATCATCGTCCACCGCGTTCTCATCCATGTGCTCGATAGAGTAACACTTGTTCTTGCCACCAAATTCCACCGGCTTGGTATCCAATCCGAGCTTATTCAGCGCAGCCTCGATCCTGTTGTTTATCTCTAGGTTTGCGAAGTCGTCCGAAAAGTCGCAGTTGATTTCCGGGTCATAGTAGGCTTCGTGCCAGTACCAATCCCTTAGCTCGGCTGGATGCATGTCAGTGTCAATGGCTGGATATGGATGATAATGGAATGGATAGAACGTGCCTTCAAGTGTTCCCTTCCACTGGCTTGCCGCTGATGGCGGATTGCGGTCCAGGTAGTTGGGCCAGTTTCGGCCGGCGACGTCGTCTGGCATTTCCATGAGGCAACGGAGCCAGTTGCCTTTCTTCTTATACTTATCCCAGCTGGCATCGTTCGCGTAGTCGGTGGGGTCGAAGTCCACAGCAGTCTGCACTAGATTCGGCTCGGTGGCGGGGGCTTTGTCGTTGGTAGATGGGATGCTCACTGCGCTATCGCGACGATCTAAAAGGCTTGATGCGAAGGCCGTGGCATTTGATGAGCCAAAGGATACTTCGACGTGCTTGCTGCAGACCGGCGTTACACAGATCACGGTAAGGAGAAATGTAGCAATCTTCATGGCTGATGTGACACACGGATTTCGTTTCTCGGGGTATGGGTGTGAATTTGGTTGAGAATTGCATTACTCCAGGCGAGAGAAGCCAGGAGTAGACACACCAAGCGCTTCGTCATAGTCGCAAGTGCGCCTGTATAGGTGGATACAAGCGTTGATAAGAAAGCATACGCGGCGAGTGGCGATTGTCCACGGGCGTAGAATGTGGAGTGAATGTATACCCCGAAGGCGTCATCAAACTTGCTCAACCCCATAACTAACCACCGCCATCCTACCGCCCGTATCAAAACTCCCCTGGTGCAATCTCTTCACATTCCTCCCTAGATCAACCGCCTCCATCACACCATCCCTCCTCTTGAAGACGTCCTCCTTATCCATGTCCGCATGTACATTGAAAATCACAACCCCTGTATCCATATCGTCAGGCCTTAGAACATCCTCCGGAACGTCTTCAATACGGAAGAGCAATTGGATGTCCGCCTCAAACGACGGATTCGCTTTGAAATCTCGAAAGATCGTGATATCGGTAATGCGCTTATCGCCGAGTGCGGCTTTGTGTTGAAGAAGAAGGTACGCGAGTGTTGCGCCTATGGGTGAGCCTGATGTAGTGTTAGTAAGAAGCACCTTTTTGTTCTCAAGGTATCGAGATCATGATATTTCGTAGTATTATAACCAAAGAGAAAAAAAACAGCGCCAAACTTACCAACCAGAACAGTCCCTTCTTCGCTATCCGCACTGACACGTACACCTGGCCACTCCGGTATCCTGTCATACCCACTCTCCTGCAGTATCTTGTTGATCAGCGGTAATGTCTCCTCATTAACCACATTGTTCGCGAAGTAATACTTCAAACCCTTAGGATTAGGCGTTCTTGACCAATAAGCCGCTAAGATATCTGACGCGAACTGGAGACGGGGAAGTTCGTTGGGCCGGGGCGTGTGGGCCCAGTTCTGCGTTGCAGCGTGGCGGGGTGCGTCGAGGGACTGGACGAAGAGCGCTCCTTGCTCTGCGTTGATAACGAAGCGGTAGTGCCCTCCTGTAGCGGTGTACGTGTCTCGTCCCACGGCGTACATTTGGTCGTTGGCCGGTACATGCTCTCCGTTTTCGTACTCTTCCTCAGGATCTAGGTGTTCAACTGAGTAGCCCCTGTTCTTTCCTCCTTCGGTAGCCGGTTTGGCGTTTAGGTCGAGTGCGGCAAGCGCGACGCCGATGCGGTTGTACCCATTACCATCATTAGTGAAATCGCAGTGGTGGCCTTGGTGGTATTCGGCCTCGTGCCAGTTCCAGGTCGCGAGCTGCTCTGCGGATGAGGTAAGCAGAGGCTCGACGTTTTCGAAGAGAAGAGAGGAGGGGTGGATCCTAATGGCTTACCTTGCAGAGTGCCTTGCCATTCACTGCTTGCAGTGGTGGGTACCCGGTTCAAGGGGTCGGGCCATGCTTTGCCTGCTTCCGAGTCGGTCATATCCAGGAGACAATTGAGCCATCCGCCTTTTGTAGCGTATGTGCTCCATGTTTCCGCGTTGGCGATGTTGCTTGGATCATAGTTCGTACGAGGGCGGACGGTGTTCAATCGTGGAGTGCTGTGAAGAGTGGAATCGCCAAATGGTACTTCGATGAGAGTGCTACATACGAGACTCGCGAGACCCGCGAGACCCGCGATGCTCTGGAACGATCTCATGGATTTGGTATCTTGACGTTGATCAAGTCATGAGTCTTCCAGTCCAACATGTTATCTCGGGTGGACATAGCAGCGAGCGGTGGGCACGCGCGACGAACCGTTTTGGGATAAAGTTGACAGTGAAAGAATGCGCACCAAGTGCATTGCGTGATTAGCGAACAGCGAACAACGCGGATTCTGAAAGGCAACAGGCGCAGTACTTCACGCACTCTCTAGAGACCGCGCGCCCGCAGAGCCTGGTTTAGGATTAGACATCACCATATCTCACCCCTGAATCTCAATGGAGTCAAAGTCAACACGATTTACGTTCTACAGGTGCGACAAACATCCAGAGAGGGGCAACAAACGCTTGAAACAGAAGAGATGCAAGACTAAAGAAAGAGGACGGAACGAAAGAAAATTTGACCTATACCAGAGGTTGGGGAAACAGCGAACCATTGACCAAAATAGGTCAAGGAGACGGATATAACTTCTCAACTGGATAGCCGCCAACTCAGAATAACATCCCATGGCGACATGGTCGACTCGCCCTGCAATGTCTCCATATAGCCCTCCTTCCTTCCCGATGCCTACCCCCTTTCCCACATATCAACTCACCCTTACCATTAAGACGCACGCTTACCAACACCATAAGGCTGTGTACCACGTCGCCGCTTCAAGCATTCCAGAACAATGTTGGTCAGACCGGCTCATCTCACGCCGTCATCTACCCGGCGCCTTGGTTTACGGGATGCCGGTCGCACAATACTGCATGCTTGCTTTTACCCGAAGCACGCCGAACCAAAAATAAGCAAGCAAGCAAGTTACGTTACTCAGCGCGATGGCGCTGTATCATGGATGTGCGCGCGCGTCGCGGGAACACATGTTCGACTATGCTTAGGTGTACCGGAGTGAGCGTGCTGACTGCGCGATGGAAAGGTCGGGTTACTAAGGGTGGGTATGAGTGGTGATGCAGGAGAGATAAGAGCGACCGTCGCCTCTACCACGCATCCTACACATGTTCGGCCATGCTAGGTGTACCGATGTTCGCGTGCTGACTGTGTTGCGGAGTCGAGCAAGGCTTGTGGTATGTTGCGCGCGTGAGACGGGCCGTAGTCTGCTTGGTGTATGGATGGGCCGCGCGGAGCGTCGCGGAACGACTGTATCAGCGCAACAGCTGAGGTCAGTCGTTGGTGTTGAGCAGCAAGCCGGAAGAGCTGCGTGCAGTAATGGTGACCGCTTCATGTCATCATGGAATGGTAGTTTGACCAGTCAAGCTCGCTCACTAGGCGGTGGTGTGAGGGAATCCTGGATATTGGTACCGCGAGGGAGATGCCGTATTTGGTGCCATGCCCATGTCTATCGAGGACCCGAGTCCTGGGTTCATGCCACATGGAAGGCGTAATCGTACGAATGCAGTAGCTCTGCCGTAAACCTGCAACCGGTGCAATTGGGCTGACCTGACCGGGGGAATGGGGAAGAAGGAAAGCTGCCGACACGATGATTGGGGACGCGACGGGTAACGCATGCAGCCAAAAACCATCGCAATTGGAACGCCATTCCCATCCAAAGTACAAAGAGGAGTAATTCGAAACTAGCGTTTGGCGTTACTGGGAGACTGCAGCCGGCGCATTCTTTTGGGATATCGGAGGAACAAGAAAGTGTATCGATAGTGGCAGGTTATCCATCGTGTTCCGGAAGCGTACATGTGCATCGCGCATGTGGAACGGCATCGTGTGTCTGAGAAGAGCTGATGTCACTGAAATTTTCCTAGTGTGCATCGAAGAACTCTGTTGCAGTCGATACAAAGCTGAGGAAGGTTTCTCTTTGTGCAGCGTACCTTGAACCTACCTGGTAGTGCTGACTGCACACGTGGACATGTCGGCGAAGAGCAGAGGAACTGGTGTTCGGCAGCTGCAGTCAGCCTCGGATGCTAGCATATTGGAGGGCAGCCAGATGACGCACGAGGCCTGGCGTAGCGAGCTTCAAGACGGCGCACAAGAGTACCGGAGCAGCGGAATGATGCGAAAAGGTGCATACTTCCGGATCGACAGCGGAAATTTTTCTGGTGCGACAATCATTGAGTCGCGAGAAATGTCGCGGGGCTGGCACGCGGAATTGCTCAGGGAACACGATCGGGGGAGAGGCGGCCTCGGACTGTGTAGCCCAAAGAGTAGTGATTTGGGCGCCAGCGCAAGGAGATCATCAGGGACGAGTGATGGGCTACGTGGATGTGAAGTCATCCTTGTTGATCGCTTTCACGCTGGCGTCCGGGGAGCTCTGCGACAAATCCGAGATGAAGCAGGTCTTTCAGCAGTGGCCTCGCAATAACCCGGCGCAACGTCTTGCCTGCTTGGACGTTCAAAGGTAGTTCCTACGTTACACTGTAAGGCCCGAATAGAACTGCGTGAAACGCTATGAAATGCGACGCTCGAAAGCTGAATTGCCTTGTGTAGATGGCTCCGCCGGCTAATGGTACCGAATCCCCAGCCAGTACCTGTCAACATGACAGCTAGTGCGACGGTGCTCATGGAACTCTCCTTCTGCAGCAGCGCAAAGTTCGTACAGCGCACACTTGGCCTTGAGTCGGCATGAATGCGCTGGTACATCGGCGAAGCGGCTCGCGGGCCCTCTTCCAGTAGTCAGGCGAAGGTCCACACAGAGCAGAATTCCACGTGTGGACAGGGTTCTCTTTGTACGCGATGATCCTTTTGGAGATGACAACCCTTGCTTCGCTTCTCATCGCTGGGACTGGCACGCAGATTGCAGTAGCGCGCTCAAAGAGGAAGTGCCAAAAGCCGTTCCAGGACCCACTTTCCCTCCTCCCCGCAAGGTCTAATTCACGATCACAATTTCGACAAAGTTTTCTGTGGAGAAATCCGTCAAACACCTGTCAAATTGCAAGGCGGTCGGAATTGACAGCGATGCTGCCAGTAAAACGTCGGTGGCTTGGACGGACGTTGAGAGGAAGATGACCTGACGGAGATCAGACCCTGTCGATGTGTGACGACGCTGCACTGGTTATCGGATGATGGCTGTGAATCACGATCGCGAGGATAGAGTTGAGCGAGCATGGACTGAAGATCGCGAACGCTGTTTGAGCCCTCAACGCTCCCGCACTGATAGGCGTGAGGCAGTGGCAGCCCAACGTACGACGGGCGCAGGTATCAGCGGAAGACAGCGATCTCTCAGTACAGTACTGTACACAAGACGGTATGAGCAAACACGCTGGTCGAGCGCTGGGCGGTGTCGCGTGGCTTTCGGCATGTCTCTGCGTGAGGCTAGTGGATAAGGACGGGATGCCCTTGTCGCGCGTCTCAGCCTGATTGTGAAGCACACGACCCCTGTCGATACCCAGGACGGCGAATCAGGGTTGGTGCTGCTTGCGAATTATATTATTGGACTGGCATAACGGCTGCATTCTGGCAAATGTGTTTACGATGGACGGCGGGCTGTAATACGGAGGAATCCCAAGGGGGCAAGAGCGATGTCATCGTTCCTTCCGTGCCAGAAACAATTCGTCATGGCGACGGCTGGGCTCCGAGGTGGGTGAGCGAGTGCGTCAACGAGGCTGCGACGTGTAGGTTTTTTGGAGAAGCAAGCGATTGTGCGCGAAACCTTGCTGGTCATGATCCCGGGACGTCGAACGCATGCAGCATCCGTGTGCTTGGAGGCGCGGAAGGCTTGCAGTGATCCGCGAATGCGACGTGTCTGAGAACGACCGGCGGCCAAATTTCTTGGTCGTGAATAAGTGCGCATTCTGTGTCAGTTTGTCTGCGATGATCAGGGACAGCCTGGGAGTGAGGGCGACTCAGCGGGCGATTCATTCTTCCTTCCAGAGGCTTTCCAGAACAAACCGCAGGCGAGATTTTCGTGGCGCCGGGCCCACTCACCGCAAGCCGGGCAACGCTCTCATTACGGCACCTGGCGATGCTGCTGGCGAATTGCTTTGGCGGCCGCGGTGCAGAGGCATAGTTGTTTGCACGCCGCAGATGTGATGGTGGTGCTGGGCTGCGGCGAGGGCAGCTCCTTCCTCATCGCCACGCACGCGAGGGTTGATTGAGGCAGGAGCAGCCCATCCCACGTGGCGCAACCCCGTCACAAGCAACGACGCGGAAGCAAAGGCTCCAAGACAGCTGCGGTTCATCAAACCACAAAAGCAAGCTGCTATGAACATGTCCCGTCAAACATCAGCCGCCACGGTCAAAGGCAAGTGCACTGCGATCCCGACAGCCAGTAACCCGGTTGGCTGGGAGGCATGGAGGGCAGACAGGGCTGCCAGAGAGGTGATTCAGCATAGGCAGTGGACCGGCCGGGGAAGGACATCCGGAAGTCTGTGTGGCGTCTCTGAACCTTCTCTTCTTGCTTCTGGCGCAGTCCAACAAACGCGGCACGAGTCGACGCCGCCGGTCAAAGCAGCGAGACGGGAGCGCTGACACTGTCTCATCTAAGCCGCCGTGTCTGGAAGCGCGCGGCGACAGCCAGACAAAATGCGATAGGGCCGCGAGCCCAAGTGAGAGCGCTGGGAGTCGCGCCTGAGAGTCGCCTCCATGGTACGCCATGTTACGCCATGTTACGGTGAAAAGGCACTGAAGCGTCAGCACAAGCACACCCTTCGCAGGTTGGCACCCCAGCGAAGCCGTTGGCATGGCTCTCGTTAGCGCCTGCAGGTACGGCTTTCTAGCGCGGCACTATTCAAGGGGGATAACCAGCTTGGTGGTAACAGTGCGCAGATCACCCTGGCTCCTGATGATGGCAAGGGAGCCTACCTTGAAACAGGCCGAAAGACCCGTCGCTCCCGATGCGCAATGTAGTCAGGGCTTTTGCTCTGAAAAGCACTGTCTCTCATTTCATTTGTCTCGCCGACAGCCAAGACCACCTTTGGCAAGTCAGTAACAGGCCCCCTTATTCTAGCCGCGAATATAGAAGCTTCAGGGCGCCCTTCGTTTACTGCCATCATCATCTTCACTCCCTTCAAACTACCCACACTCATTCCACATCTCCCCACTCCCCAGTCACTGCTAGCCAGTCCACGGGTACACGACAATATCTAATAAAGCTCGCCCACCGCCGCTCCGCTCTTTGTATCGCCTTTACACGAACCAACGCCGACTACCACACTCACTTTTCGTCCTTACAAAATATTCGCACAGGCCAGGTGTTCAGCCCGGCACCTCTCACAAAACGCATTCCTCAATTGGTACGTCCTGCATTCACCGAGTCTATATTTGACTTTCTTGTGCAACATCATGCTGACTTATAAACCAGAGAACACACTCGTCAACAACATGATCTTCAGAGAGTCAGAGTCCAACAACATGGGTCGCGGAGCCTACGACACCACTGGCACCCCCAAGCCTCCTCCACCACCGCCCAAATAAGATGCGTCATTACCTCTCGACGGAGCATTTCTTTTTTCGCCTGCCGCCATTGCCTGCTTCCTCGCAATGCCATCACATTGGCAAGCTACTTGTTCCGTTGGGACTAAAGGGATCCATCCCACGCCTCGTAAGTCACAGACACGTCGCACCCTGCATGAACACGTCAACTAACAATGACTCAGTCCCGCGTACAACACATTTCCAGCGCATTCACCGCGCCGATTTCTGGGTCTACGGCGCATCTTCTTCCACGGAGCCTCTTGGACTTTACGCACTTTAATCATCGGCGACCATTTCGATTCTTCAGCGACCTAATACCCCTGCGACTTCGGCTACCGGCGTTATCAAGCGACTCTCATCGCACAGCCTCCTCACTCTCTTGCGTCACACGTTCAGCGACATTCCCTTACGGCAAAAAAGTTCTTTTCAACGGCGTTCTTATAGACGGTTGGGCCCAGGCATAGATACCAAAAACGGACCTTCATTTCTTTCTTTCGGACAGCGCACTGGGGTAGATTGATCGTCGCCAGCCTTCACTGGCACTCATGGCACGAGTTGTATTGTACTATAGCGCGTTGGAGTGGTCGAATCGGCGACCACGACTCAACGGACTTGTTTTCTTTAGACGGCTCCTCATGAACGACATGCATGGGCCGCTCTCCCCATAGCTTTGGACATTAGACTGAGCGCCTGGGCCATTGTACTTGTGTCTCGCGACTCAACTGGCTGAAGTTTAGACTAATCAACATCTACTACTATCATATTCTCCTCCACGATGATGACATTGCCTGTGCTGTGATCGCTTTCACCCACCCCCATGGTACTCCCGTCACACATGTGGCGCTGCGGATCTCCGTCGCGGGTACATCGATAGGCCTTAGCGATCCGCATGCAGCGGAATCGACCGGCGACCCTGGTTCGTGCTACCTGGTGGGTGTTTTGCCAGACGTTGCGGGCGCTGGACTGGGTAGCTTCGAGGCTTGGCGGGCAGAGTGGAGACATGGCACTGCACCCCACGAATACGGCGCGCCGAATTGCAACCTCACCACAGCTCCACCACCAACCCAGCCGTCTCTTTGCAGCTAGCTACTCTTCCGTACACAAGCCTCACCACCCACCATGGCCAACATCAACTGGCGGACCATCAACATCGACGCCTTGGACCCCGACAGCCCCGCCAACTTCGACCTAAGCTCCCTCGCTCCCGCCGTTGCGCCTGTCTCGACGGCCGATGTCCAGACCAACGCCCAGTCAATACGGCAACTGCTACGGGGTGGTGACAATGAGGGCGCCCTCCAGGGTGCCTTAGAGAACCCCCCATATGGCGCAGACGACAAGGGAAAGGTACGTTACGCCTCAGCATAGCTCAGACAGCTCTGGAAGCTCCAGAGACACCTCAGAGACACGACGCTCCCAGTCCAGCGGTTTGGATGTCTCTCCAGATATAGACACCTGGTCACATCACCACCGCGTCTCTGGACTTGGGCTACCGACGACCAGGTCGGCGACATTGCACCACCCAGGACCAAGCTGACAAGTCCACCACCACAGGAAGTCCACCTTTCGGTCGTCATCGAGATCCTACAATCCATACGCCAGTCAGACATGTCACCAATGCTCAGCCGGATATATGGTGCGCCGGGTGGAACCGAAGCATTGGACGTCCTGATGAAGTACATGTACGTCCACCGTCTCGTTTGGGTCTCTCACAAGCCTCACCGCCCACCGACCTCTACTGCCCATCGTGCCTTCCCGCATTCACCACGCGCCACCGTTGCACATCCAGAAACATAGACTAATGAAAGTACTTGCAGTTACAAAGGCATGGCACAGGGAGCACCATCAGGCACCAAGCGCGACATCACCCCCCAACCGACCGGCTTCTCGCAGATTCATACTCGTGGTGGCGGCGAAGGTGGCGGCCAAGCCATGAGCGTATTGCTCAGCTGGCATGAGAAGGTACGACCCCACGCAACCTTCCTCGTTATTTGAAACTTCCCGCCCACCGGGTTACATCCCACGCTCTCCCACACCACATCTAATTTTTGTTTCGTCACTAACACACCTCAGCTTGTGGAGATAGCAGGCCCAGGTTCCATTTCCAGGGTTATGAGCGATCGCCGGACAGTTTGAAGTCGTGCTCGCAATTGCAACCACGGCGAAGCGTCATTTCCAAATAAACTCATGGCTGGCTAATCGCTAGCTCATCACCTCGATAGCGTTCAATCGATATGGACGCGCACACAATTAGGCCCAACGGCAAAAGCAGAACCCGAACAAATCAAGACACGTCCTCTAGCCCACGGCTTCCTCTCCCGTCTTCCTGCCTAGATACTTCTGAACCCAAAAATTTCACAACAAGCATATCCTCCAGCGCGCAATATTGACCACGCAAGCCATCGCGATCTCTCGCAATTTTCCTCTCGTTCCCAATGACGCCGCAATCCATGTCCATGCACAACTCACTGTGCGCACAGACAACCAGCCTTCCTACCGGCCTTGCATCATTCCCCAAACCCTTCTTCAGCCCTACTTATCCCTCCCTTCGCAGACGCATCCTCATTTCGCGGACACGGGAACCGCTTTCACGCTAGCCCGCGTAACTTTGATTAAAGCGGCAAGCCCAGCGCAACGCCAACACTGCCCTATCGACCGCGGCATAGCTTCCACGCGAAGTCTCGTGTTGTACTAGCGCAGTCTTCCCTTCCAGCCCGACGCTTTCCCACGCTAGCTTCCCAGATAGGAAAGTACCTAGGATGGGCGGGCAGGACGTGGTACGCTATACCTAGTAAAGACGCCGTTGGGTGCTGAAACACCGTTGGCACGGGTTGCGAGTGATGATCTCAATTCTTTGACAGACCGGCACCACTCGAAGTTTATAGGTGGGATTATTTGAAACGACGACGCGACGGGGAGGAAGTTTGTCATGGGCTTTATCGATTAGGCAGGCAGTGGGATGATGTGGTACGTATGATTTGTCGCAGTTGTGTATATGCAAGCTTTCGCTATGTAACACAGGAAACACGAGATATTTGTTTCGGTCGAGAACACCTTGGGTTTGGGTTGGAATGTCAGTTGCGGTGTTGCTGGTGCGGTTGCCGGACTGGAATGCACGCGACTGGAATGACAGCTCCAATCTGTTTGACGCGCGCGCGCTGAACAGGGCTTGGTTCGTTTGATGCGCGAACGTGTTTCTAGAAAGCGTACCTGGAAGGGTACAAAAGGTGGGTTCTCGGGGGTTATGCGTAGGGCTGCGACATGTCATTACGCCGAGCTTGAGCGCTTTTCTCCGTACCCTCCCCCGTCTTCCGTTTGTCATATGACTTATGACCAAGGCAATCACACAGGAACCTTTTGCATCGAGTTTCAAATCGCCATTGGAATGGTATTTGGAAAGTTGGGTTTAAGATGGCAAATTCAGTACAGCTGTCAAATCTTGGGCGGCAGGCGAGAAGATATGGGGACTGGTAGGTAGGCTGGCACGCTGGTAGAGTTCTAGCGATTGAGATTGAGATTGATTTGATTACAAGTACCCTTGGTTACCTCGGTCCCACAATCGGCACATCACCGGCATTAACACCGTCGCGATCTCGCCTCCTCGGTACAATACAACAGCACCCATCCATCCATCTCCAACTATCTCCAATTCTCCCCCTCGTCTCATCATCTGCGTCTCACATGACCACCCGCTCATGCAAAACCCTTCAAGCTCCTCCCGGTTTAGCAACGCAGTAACGTTGTGGTTTGGGATTCAGAACAAGCAAACCTGGCACCTTGTCTGCATTGAAATGCGATCGCTCGGCGCTGTCGCTGTCGCATGTTTACAGGGAACACGGGTTCGGAACCCACGTGGGAAATGTGTTGCAGTGGGGCTTATGTCAGACGCCCGTCTTGGGTATGACATGCATGCAGATGGAGGGCCGTGTCGGGGCTGCCGAGGAAGAGGGTAGGTTGACGCGACGTTGGGTTTCAGAGTTGAGGAGGCTGACGGGGTGGGCGTCGGATCCGCTGGCTGGAGGGCTGGATGGGGAGCGGAGCCGCAAGAGGCTGGTCTTTGGGTAGGTGAGTTTGTGTGTAGGTATGAAGAAGCTGGTGTTGTAGGCGTTGAAGTTTGGTGATCGATATAGTTGCTCTTCGTGGATAGAACCTTTCCTTGAGGTGAGGTTGAGGTGAGTTGTGGCGGTAAGCCGGACGGAGACCTAGGACAGTTTCTTCCTTTGCTGCAATGACGATGCCGATGGAGATGGCGATATATCCTTGTTCTCTGGGTATTACAGACGAAGCGATGTTTTGTCTACCGATGCCTGGCAGGACCGCTGCGAGTATCACAAACTACATTGTCAAGAATCGAGGCTGGTTGTCGAGATCACATTTTTCCTACATCGCGTTGATTCACGGAGTTGTCTTACCACGCAAATCCATCTTTCCCTTCCTGAGGTCTTTCTCTCCATGCGCACATATCTCCCGTATTCGCATACGCTTTCGCAACACTCTTGACTCTTACAACTCCCCTCGCATTCTCATCCTCTCCCAGTCATGCTTCCTTTTTCCCCTCATGACTCCCCCGCAAGCCAGGCCCATTACTCCTGCAGACTCTCGCAGACTCGTAATGCACACGACTCCTGCTCTTTCGCCTCCTCTATCCTCCAATCTCACCATATCATTACTCGCAACGCAACCGCGTCATAACATTCCGCCTCTTTTTCCTTTTCCACCCAAAACCTTGGTCTCCCCACCTTCATTCTACATATACAACACTCCACGTCATCGCGGCTTCTACGCCACTATCTCTCGCTCCCTCCCGTCCTCCCGAGATCTCCCCTTTCCTTCTTTCCGTATCATTCTGATCGCTCGCAAGCCCCGTAAGCCTCTGCGTCACCATGGCTTGCTGTGGCTTGAACTCTCACAGGGTCTCTTTTCTTTTTTCTTGCTTTTTTGCCGCATGGAAAGATGGTGGGGTCGGAGAAGCGAGGATGGGTTTCATGATATCCCTATGGGTGTGCACTGTTCCGTCGTTCCGGCAAAAGAAACGTCGTGGTGGCGTTGGGTTGGAATGAGGCTGGCACCGGGGATGTGGGTGGTGGCGTGATGGGGGCTGAGAGGGTAAAGAGGGGAGGGTATGTGGTGGTGGGGAAGGTGGTGTTGGGAAAAGAATGTATGGGATGCTGGGTATGAGATAGCTACTGCAGAGAGACTCTTGGTTTTCATGTTCCTGATGGCGTGCAGCTCATGGATAAGATATGCAGCGAGGACTTAAACGTGTAGGCTAACCGTGCACCCGCGACCCCAAGTGGCTGAGTAGGGATATATGTAGACACTCTCTGCGTTGAAGAGAAAGCTATACGTGGGTAGCATCGTCACCTTGTTGTATGACATGTCCATCTCTACGCATCGACTCTAATCTTTCATAAATAAGACAACATCACAGCATGTACATCCAAGATCAACACTTAACAACAGTGCATCCACGTCAGCCTAGGAAAAAACCTAAACACCGTGGAGCCTACATCATAGTACAAACATACAAAATAGGTGGCCTAAGGTCAACGTAGGCTCCAGGGTGTTCAGCTTTTCCATTACATGAGGTGCATCATCAACAATGCTAACGCAACGATCGAAGAATTACTATTATTCATTCTCATCCAAGTAAACAAGCTACCAGGGTATCAATACTTCATATCCCACTCATGCCTAAACGCCATCAAATACCAAAATACCTTCACCAAACTCTCATCTAGACTCCTGAGGACTCAACGGCCTTTCACTGATGAAATCCTTGTTCTTGTTTAGTAGCTCCTCACTGCGTTGCCTAATCATCTCATCCCTGTCCGGATCACCCTCTTGTAGCATCCTCTGCACCTCGGCCCTATTCCGCTCTATGAGCGTCTCGATAGGCGTCTCTTCAACAAGGGTCTCTTCGACAGGACCATGCACAGCATCCCGACTGCCCCACCTTCCGAGAGCAGGTGAGTCTGCGGGTCCGTCTCTGACAACGCTGATGTCTGTTTTGTGCTTCTTCTTCAGCTTGTTCAATTCTGAATCCCGACGAGGAGTCCAGGGACCGGGACGGCTGGAAGGACCGCCACGGGAAGAAGGACCGGCATGGGAATTGTATGTGGGAGGAGCCGATCGGACTGGAGTTCCGTCTTTGTACGCAGTGACGACAGACGGCGACTTGCTTATGTTCTGCAATTCATGATTTTGGTGAGGCGAGAGACCGGGACCAGCGGGGTCGGAACGAGAGAGGTCAGGACGGGAGTCGGCTGTGATGGTTTTACGAAGCCAATTCTATACGGCATTGCCTTTCGGTTCGGGCTCTGCGCCATCTTGAGCGCCATCAAGATGACGGGCATGTGCGGAGAAGACTCCGAGCTTGTCGATGTGGTTCAGCGAGTGCCAGAGGAGATACGTGCTAGACAAATGAGTCAGTAAAAGTGGTACGATAGCACCTCATACAAGGGAAAAACTGAACACTCTAGAGGCTACACCAAGAAGAGAACCTGCAAAGTAGGTGGTCTAACGTCGATGTAGGCTCCAGACCTGTCCAGGTTTTCCCTAGGTTGACGTGGTAGGACCGATAGAGGTGACTTACCTGACAAAAGTGAAGATCATGCCCGGCCACAGGAACACAACACTAGCAATCGCCCGGCCGTTCTTGTTGTAAGCGAGCGGAGTCTCACCAGCCTTCTTGAACTGCGACAACAGGCCCTGTCCGCGCTCGAAGTCCGTGCCGGTAAGGTGCGCACTCTTGCTCGCGGTGATGTAAGTGTATGCAAGGGCGTCGGAGAGCGTAAGCATGCAAGCAAAGACTGAGCAAGCTTTCCAAGCGTTGATGACGCCTCTCGACTCTTGTCGCTCAGGCCAGAAGAGATCGAAGAAGAAGGCGGCACCGAAGATGGTGGCGACGAAAATACCGACGAAGATGTTGTACGATGCGATGCCGACGAAGTTGTTGTTGTGGATCATGACGTTGCGGTCGAGTTTTGAGACGAACTTTTGCTGGTCGACGTAGTCTGTTGGATGTTAGTTGATGTTCAAGCTGGATGATAGCAGACGGCTGCGTCGCCACCATGAGTAGAGATGGGGAGAGATATCATACCGGATAGCGCAGCCGTTCCCAGACTCTCACTGACAACGCAGAGAATCATGGCAAGTTGGTAGATGATGAACTTTGTGCGACGGTTGTGGTACGTGTTGTTCCACATGTAGCCAGACTTGAACTTGCCCCATTGCATCTCCTTCATGTCGAGACCCCAGATTACCGCCATCGTGACTGGATATGGATGCTAGTAATGAGATGAAAGATGGGGATGTCTAACGAAGTGCGCGCGATAAGTTGGCTGGAGAGAAGGATGGCAAGTGAAGCGCGGGAAGGCCGGATAGAATACACCTCCGACGTATTGGTCGCGATAGCCAGGAAACTTGTCTGTAAGGTAAGCACCGCGCGAGTATCGAGCCTCCCCGAGGTCCCACGGGCAGTTGCATACTTAAGGGTCTTCTTTCCTGGCCACTCCACACCACCTACGTCGCGCCTCCACCCTCTCCGTCAGCCATCACCGACGCAATCGAAAACCTTCACTGTTAAATCCGTCTCCAGACCCGCCCAGTCCACAAGGGAAACAAGCACCCGCCAACCGTCGCGGTGCTAGCGTCGATCCTACGCCATCGTTGCTTCGCTGAAGCTTATCACTTCCACGCGCAGCCCCAGACCCACGAATGACAGTGCGAAAGCAGTATTAATCAGCGTCTCGGCTGGGGTCGGCGAAAAGATCACGATGGGAAAGTTGAAAGGTGATTGGGAAATGTGGTTGGGAGGAGGGTGGATGCGACGTCATCGAGCGGGATGTCGGTGGGGACTTGCTTAGCGAGAATGCTTAGTGCACGGGTGGGGCGTTCACGTCATTTGTTGCGCTTTCTGCGCGCAAGGGGCTTGATGTCACACGGTTATGAAGGATGTTAGAGCGGTAGATATGTCCGCTGTTTGGATGTCACGCACGTCATCGCAGGACTACTGCTCGAGCAGAGTCAGTTCCTTCGAGGCATATGAGCTGTGAGTCTACCCACGGACAGTACCTAGGTATTTTCTCGAGTGTCTTGTCTGATCCGGGTTCCATAGCCACAAAACCCAGATCTAACTATGTGGTATAGGCCTCACCCGACAACTAGACCTCTGTGACATAGCCGACAACGCCTCTCTCCACCCCACTCATCTATGCGCTCCCCATAACAAGAGCTCTGTTATCTTGGAAGACTTCGTGTAGATATATCTTATTCCTCCGCCCATCGTCCAGAACCGAACTTCGAAGTCTCAGAGACCGGAATGAAGCTGTGCCTGGGGCTGGGGCCGGATTGGGGACGTCTTTGATCCTGAACAACAAGTGTACACCAACTCTCAAATGCCTGGGATAATTGTTTCTGAAGATCACAATTTCAGTGACATGCTTGGTACCCAGCTCTGCCTTGTGTTGGAAAAGCAAGAAAGCGAGCGTGCGACCCAATGGAGAGCCTGGGGTGCGTCAGCGTCGTTACCACCCACAACCCTTGGATGTCGTATGGGAGTAGGCCAGGACTGGTTCCGTCCTGTTTGCTCCTGGGCAATGTAAGGCGCTCAAGACTACTCACCAAGTAACGCCGGGCCTTCCTCGTCGTACATGTTGGCTATCACACCAGGCCAGTACGGTACCTCTTTGAGACCATGATTCTTCAACACTCTGTTGATGAGAGCGAGAGTCATCGTATTCTTGATGGTGAGCACAAGATAATATTTGAGGCTTTTGGGGTCAATATTGCCGCGAAGCCAGTACGCCATCATGATGTCCGAGGCGCGCTTGAGCTCCGGGAGGCTAGCTTCTGCTGGGCTGTCATCCCAATTTGCCAGTGCTGCTGTTCTAGGGTTGAGGAAGTCGAGACCAATGATCACTTTGAGCTGTTAGTATGTCTCCTAGTATGGTGTGCGTGAGTAGAGCCGGTAGCGCACGAAGGTGAGTCTACGTCCACTCGGAGATACTTACGTCCGCCTCGTTGGTTGATACCGAATCGAACATGCGCACCGGTACACCGCTCCCAAACACCATTGATGTCGTAGTACTGGTCTTGCGCCGCAAGAGTGTCTCCATCGTCATCTTCGGCGCGCTCGTTGTAGTGTTCTATGCTGTAACACACATTATCTCCGCCTTTTGTATGGGGCCTGGAATTGATACCAAGATCCTGGAACATAGTTCCTATAAAAGGTCAGTATCTATCAAGAACGATATCCGACCCTGAAGACTTTCAAGGAGGAATAGGAATGAACGCCCTCGCGCAACCGACGTACCGACCTTGTTGACATGGTAATCTTCGTTATCATCGGCAAATTGGCAATGCGCTTTCTGGTCATATTCGCCAGTAAACCAACCCCAGAGACTTATCTCACTTGTGAGCGCGGCATCGGGCCATTGATTGCGCGCCGAAGGCGGTGTTCGTGTGTCCATATTTAGTCTACCAGCAGCCTCGTCCGTGGCTTCGAGTCGACATACTAAATCATCTCCCTTCTGGCGGGCTGCAGCCCATTCTGCGTCATCCGCGACCTTCTCTGGTTCCCATAGGACGTGTACCTTGGTAGGCTCATCGCTGGTTATATCTTGGGTAAGAGCGATCGAAGCCACGACAGCTATGAGCGTTAAAGAGAGTCTCATGGTGGGCCGAGCAGAAAGCACAGGTGATTTTGAACAGACTTGAGTAGCTTGAAAAGAGATATCGGAGTTTTTAGCGATGTGTGTTGAGCCAGAGTGGGGCAGCAAACAACCGCCATTCCTCTCACTAGAGATTGCAACATGACAAGGGAGATAGATAAGGAAACTGACATTCTAGGGTATCGTGGCTTCCCAATAGACACCAGCGCCACGCAGATTCAGACCAGCCGCCCATACCCATATCGTACATCCAAACGCATAATAGCCAGTCGTTCTAACATCTCAACGAACCTCTTATTTAATCATCCTTCTCATCATCGTCATCATCATCCCCCTTCCCAGGCACAGTCTCCATCTCCACCTCGCCCTGCACCTTGCCCTTCCCATCCTTCTGCACAATCCTATACTTGCCGCCCTCCCAAAGGTCCTTGAACGTAAGTTCCTTGGTCCTGCCGAGACTCTCAATCGCACCAATACGCTCGAGCGTCGCTTCCAGGAAGTCTTCGAAACCGGGCTCGGCGCATATCTCGTTGAAAGCGCGTTGCATGGGTACGGAGTCGGCACGGACAACAGCGTGCGAGTCGATGGAGAAAATGGAGAGGTCATGGTGCTGGCGGATGAAGTCAGAGCGCGTCATGATGAAGCGGGCGCGGTGGAGGGGGAAGGAAGGCAGGATGTGGCCTTCTTTTGGGTCGTAGGTTGATTCCATGTCGTGGTAGAGTTTGTAGAGGGCGTTGGCTAGGACCATGGCTGTGGACTGTGGGGGTTAGTAATGCAGTCTCGAAGTGATGTTGGTGTATACATACAGCATATTTCTGCTGGTCCATGACATCGTCGTCCATCTCCTCGCCGAGAATCGCGCAGTTGTTCAGGAACCAGATCTTTTCCATTTCGCAGATGCTGTTACACTTTGCGACCATATCTTCTGACTTGGCGACGCGGTTGAGGAAGGTGAGGCGTCCGCCGACTTTGTCGTATACTTCTTCGAGGATGGAGTCTTGCACCTTCTCGCCGTAGTACTTCATTCGGTAGTTGCGCAGGGCTTGCATGGCGCGGTCTTTGCTCAGGTCCTTGATCTGATGCACTTCCATGCGCGTAGCGTACTGCTTCAGTCGTTCGAATACCCAGTACTTGTCCGAGTTGATGATGACGGTTGCGAGATTGGCGGCTGCCCACTGCTCTGCCCGCTGCTGGATGAGTTCGAGCAGGTCCCTGCCATCGTCATTGTCTCGGATCAAGTGTGCGGAGTTGATAATGAGAATGAGAGGTCTGCCGACAGTTGCGCGTCGTCGCAAAGCTACTTTCTCAAGCTTGTTGAACGCGCGCTCAATGTCAAGGATGGCGCCAGCATCGCGTGGACCGCGGATAGAGAACAGCGATCCAATGTTGTCCTCGTGGTACTCAAAGTCGAGACAGCGACCTAGGCGTACACGAAAGACTTCGAGATCTGCATGAGCTTCCATCATCGAGCATCCCTCACCATTAATCTTATCCATGGCATCGATGAGCATGGAAGTCTTCCCAGTCCCTTTCTCACCGAGAAGTAGATGGTAGCGTCCTTTCGTCTCACCCCAGACAATCTTGTCAATCCTTTCCTGCTCATCACGTGGGATCCAGCGATCATAGTCTTTATCATCACCGTCCAGGTCCTTGCTGACTTGTAGTCGAGTAGGCTCGCCCGCTTTCGGCATCTCCTTTCCAGTAGCTGCAAGCTCTAATACAGGATCGCCTTCCCGAAAAGCGTTCTCCATCTTTTCAAGCACGTTCCATTTGTAGTACTTAGTATAACCAATGCCGACGCACCCAAGGATGAAGATGCTGGCTCCGGTAGTAGCAGCAGCCTCAAACATCTTCCAGGCTGTGCTTTTCCATTCTGCCTTCTTTTTTTCGCGTTTCTCCTCTTGCTGCTCTTCCTCTTCCTCCAGACGCTCTGCAGCGTCGTCAATGGGGTTTGGCGCGTCGTTGCCAGGAGTCGGAGGACCGGATTGGCCACTCAGAGCGCGCGCCAAAGAGGGCTGGCATAACCTTGTTCTTTGCAGTACCGGACCAGCCTGCTGAGACCGATACGCGAAAGGTTGTCGTGTCAACGCGGCATGAGCGCGCGTGATGTGTCGTAGCATTAACATTATTGCGCTGGCGCGTTCCAAGTCACGTTGGTGTCGCGTGCTTTCCAATGTTACACGTGTCAAACGTAGGCGCAGCCAGAGGTTCAACAGACGTGGAATGGACTAGGAAAGGAATGAATGAGAGTTAAACGAGAGACAGACGCGTGAAAGGAGAGATGATTGAGATGGACGGGACGAGATTGGAGGAGAGGGACGCCAAAGGAGGTACCGCGGCCTTGTTACGCTGGTGTTGCGATAATTTGCCGCAGGGGCCAAGTGCGAGTGCCAAGTGCGAACGGCAGGAGCGACCGTGGTGACAGCATGGTGGAACTCGCTTCAATCACCATATCGATAACCGACGTGAAGACAAGCACGTCTTCTGAGGGAGCAAAAAACGCAAAAAGTAAACTAAATATCTAAACAAAACGTCTTATTTAATACAAGTTATTTAGCTGCTAGTCTAATTACTAGTAACATTAAATTAGACTAAGTTCTGCTATTCTAATACTAGCTGTCTACCTATCTCTTTAGCAACAAACTAATTTTAACTAGACTCTAGCTTGCAGCTTAATATACTACTTTATAGTAGAAATAAGAAGAGCTAAAGAATTAATATACGCTATCTCTACCTGCGTAAGCGCTAGATACTTCTGCATTAATTTTCTAATTACTTAGATCTTACTCTATATTATCTGCGTTTTTAAGCAGGTATTACCTATAGACGTTAGTATAATACACTACTTACAACTTACTTTATATACTAGTGTACTTAAGAAGGTACTACTAGACTACTATAAGTATAGCTATTTTAGAGAACGCGTGCAAGAAATTAGCTATTAGATACTAGAGATCTAACTAGCTTTGCGCTAGAGTCTTAGAGCTATTATAAATAATAGAGATAATATTGCTGTTAATAGATATAAAGTTTATTATAATAGTATTTTTAATAGTTTTAGTTTTAGGGATAAAGTCTAGATAAAAGTAGTAAAATAGGATTTTGTACTACCTATAGGCATTCTAAGACCTCGCTCGTAGTTATTGCAACTATTTAAGTTACTACTAAACTCTAGTTGTTAACTAAATTTTCTATCTATCTTATAGTACTAGACACTGCCTACCTATCTAAGAAGCAATATTGTAATACTAAACTACTACTTTTAACTTAAAAAAAAAACAATTAGTAATTGCATATAATTTATATAACGAACGCGCAGCAAGATAAGAAGACAAGCACGACGTGTAGGACATGGCAACTCGTGTACTCTGGAGTCAACGCGATATTGCTGACCCCGGTGCTTGGGGGCCGTTTTCCCGATGACATGCCTGTGGCCTCGGAAGTGGAGAGCGAGCTTAGCGGACCATCCCGGCGCCCTCAAGAAAAATATTCTGGAGACATGACCGGAGAGTCACCTCTCTCCCCATCACTCGCCGCATGTCATTGTACATTAATGCGCCTGTCCTGTATATCTCCTTCCTTCCCTAGACCGATTCCCTCTTTCCCCAGTCGTTCTTTCCCGGCGTCGTAGTGTTTCTCGACATATCCACAGCCCGCCATCATGGCCGCTAGTACCAATGACGCTTCCAAGTCTGGTGAGCTTCCCGCCCGCACACGACCGCGATGGAAATTTATTCCCAGGCGCAATAACTCTTTTTGCACCCCATGGCTAACATCAATGGCAATGCAGAGGTCGAGAAGACGCCCAGCAAAGACGTCACCACAGAGGGGCAGAATGAGGGCACAGAGGAAGATGGCGCTGGCCAGCAGCCAGACAGTATGTCAATTGACTTTCCGTGTGTTGAATATATCTAACAATTGATCTAGACATCTTCCAGGTCACCATCAAGCTCCCACACGAGCCGTTCGAGATGCCGATAACGGTGCGTATTGAGAATTAGAAAAGAAAATATGGACGACAAACTCACGACTCCAGATCTCAACGGCCGAGCAGGTGCAAGACCTCCGTCAGAGCATCATCGAGACGCCCCACACGTTCCAGTACTCGTGCTTCCACCTGGAGCACGACGGCAAGCGGATCAACGATTACGTCGAACTCTCTGAAGTCGAGGGACTGAAGGCCGATTCGGTACTCACCCTGGTGGAGGACCCATACACAGAGAAGGAGGCGCGGTTACATGTGGTCCGCGTACGCGAGCTCATCGGCGCTGCCGGTGACCGCACCGATGCGCTGCATGGTATCATGGCTGGTCTGTCACTGCACGACACCGTCGGCCACGAGCAGATCTCCAAGCCCAAGCAGGACGGCCCGGAGCAGTCGCCATTGGCAGACTACGACTTCAAGGCATCGGGCAACATCAAGAACCTGCTGCCGCCCACCGAGGAAGCCGCGCCCAAGACGATCAAATCCATCGCCGTATCGCCCTGGAATCCCCCGCCATACCACCTCCGCTCCAAGGGCCACCTGCTGTACCTGGTAGTCACGACCAACGAGAACGAGCAACACCACATCACAGCTCACGTCTCTGGCTTCTACGTCAACAAGTCGTCGAATGCCAGCTTCGACCCTTTCCCGCGCCAGCCACCAAAGGACAAGCAGGCACACTCGCTCCTCACCCTCCTCGAGGACCTGTCGCCATCTTTCCGCACTTCGTTCCAGGAACTGCTGGAGCACAATGCGAAGAAGGAGCTGCTTACCATTTTCCAGCTCTCCAACGCCATCCCCGCCAACCCATGGTTGGTCCCCGCACCCACGTCATCCCTCACCCCACACCAGCCGGATCTCGCGCGGACACAGGAGAGCTATCTGATCTCGGGTGTTGAGAACACCGAGACGCTCCGCGACTGGAATGAGGAGTTCCAGTCGACGAGGGAGATGCCCAAGGAGGCTGTCCACGATCGCGTCTTCCGCGAGCGCCTCACGTCAAAGCTGTTTGCCGACTACAACGATGCTGCGACCCGCGGTGCCATGCTGGTAGCACGGGGCGAGATTGCGCCTCTCAACCCTACCGAGGCCAAGGACGCGCAGATCTTCGTATACAACAACATCTTCTACTCCTTCGGCGCTGATGGCGTTGGCACATTCGGCGCTGAGGGTGGTGACGAGGCTGCACGCGTGGCTGTGGGCAAGGACGTATTCGGTGTCCGCGCAGTGAACAACCTCGACATCAACAACCTCTTCACCTCCGGAACCGTCGTTGTCGACTACCAAGGAAAGCGCATTGTTGGCCAGAGCATAGTGCCCGGAATCTTCAAGCAGCGCGACCCCGGCGAGCACCAGATCGATTACGGTGCAGTTGAGGGCAAGGAGATTGTCGCCGATGACAAGTCGTTCGTCCCGTTGTTCGAGCAGCTCTCCAAGGCGCTGCGCGTCAAGAAGCATCCTGTATGGGACAAGGACAATGTCCGTCACGAGCTTGAGGGAAGTGTTGAGACTAAGGGTCTGATCGGCACCGACGGCAGGCGGTACGCTCTGGACCTCTACCGCCTCACACCTCTTGACGTTGCCTGGATAGAGGCACACTGGACCGAGCCCAGCAAGGAGGGTGAGAAGGAGGCGACTGACAAGGACTACCCCCACCGCATGACAACACTTCGCCCTGAGCTCGTAGAGTCATACGGCAGGGTCAAGCTCCGCGAGTACGTCAAGGAGCAGATGGCTAAGAAGACCACAAAGAAGGACGAAGCCCCTGCGAAGGAAGCCAAGGCCGAAGAGAGCTCATCTGAAGAGGAATCTTCGGAAGAGGAGTCATCTGAGGAGGAGTCTTCTTCGGAAGAGGAGGACTCTGATGAAGAGAAGGAGAAGATGCCCAAGGCCAAGAAAATCTCCAAGGCGGAGAGGAAGGCCGCGGAGAAGGCTGCCAAGGTTGCCAAGAAGGAGACCGAGGAGAAGAAGCCTGAGGCCGAAGACCCTGAGCAGGAGCGTGTCGACATTTCCGGATTCTCCTTCGCGCTCAACCCTGATGTTTTCTCGGGCCAGAACCCGCAATCAGAGGAGGACAAGAAGGAGTGGGCTCAGGACGAGGCTGAGGTCCGCGCTGCTTGCGAGCACCTCACTTCGGAGGTCATTCCTCGCATGGTCCAGGAGCTCAAGGAGGGCGAAGTTGGTTTCCCAATGGACGGCCAGTCCCTGAGCAACCTTCTGCACAAGCGGGGTGTGAACATGCGCTACCTTGGAAAGCTTGCTGAGCTTGCTGACAAGCCTGACCCAAGGCTTCAGGCCTTGAAGCGTCTCATCATCCAGGAGATGATTGCACGTGGCTTCAAGCACTTTGCCAACTCCAAGCTGCGCAACGTGTCTGCGCCTTTCGCAGCACCCGCAGCCGCCCATCTCCTCAACTGCTTGCTCGGAGCCGATGTTAGCGCTAAGCCTGTGGCTGAGTGCGACAGCAGCCTCAAGAAGATGTACCCCGAGGATGACTTTAGCTTTGAGAAGCTCACACCTGAGGCCCTCAAGAAGGAGGTCGTAGCTCAGGTTGCCCTACGATTCCGCTACGATCTCGGTCAGTCGTGGATCGAGTCTGGCAAGGAGATGCAGATGCTCCGTGAGGTTTCCCTCAAGCTTGGTCTCCAGTTGGAATGCAAGTCGTACGCCTTCACTAAGGAGGCCTTTGCCGCCAGCCAGCCGGCCGAGAAGCCCGCTGCGCCGCAGACCAACGGTCACTCCACATCTTCCAAGAAGAAGAAGAACAAGTCCATCAGCACCCCACCAGCCCGCACGGCTAGCCCTACTGTTCCTCTTGCTCCACAAACCTTCCACGCAGACGACATTCTGAACATTGTCCCTGTCATCAAGGAGGCTTCACCTAAGAGCTTGTTGGCTGAGGAGGCACTGGAGGCAGGTCGCATGTCCATTGCCCAGGACCAGAAGGAGCTTGGCCAAGAACTGCTCTTGGAGTCTCTCCAGCTACACGAGCAGATCTACGGTGTGCTGCACCCTGAGGTCGCCAAGGCTTACCACACCCTGTCGAACCTGCTCTACAGCCTTGATGACAAGGTCTCTGCTCTTGAGCTCGCACACAAGGCCATCATCGTGTCGGAGCGCACTCTCGGTGTCGATCACTCGGAGACTGTGCTTGCCTACCTCAACGTCGGTCTGTTCGAGCACGGTTCGGGTAACACCACTGCCGCTCTGATCTACGTCCGTCACGCGCTTGAGCTGTGGAAGATCCTCTACGGCCCCGACCACCCCGACTCCATCACAACTCTCAACAACGCCGCTGTTATGCTGCAGGCCGCGAAGATGTACCACGAGTCGCGACTCTGGTTCGAGGCCTCGCTCGCCGTCTGCGAGGAGGTCTGCGGCAAGAACTCGATCAACACAGCGACTCTGCTGTTCCAGACCGCCCAAGCTCTGGCCCTCGACAAGGACATGCGCGGTGGTGTCAACCGCATGCGCGAGTCTTACAACATCTTCAAGGAGGTGCTCGGTGCAGAGGACCGCAACACCAAGGAAGCCGAGAGCTGGCTCGAACAGCTCACCCACAGCGCTGTCTCTCAAGCCAAGCAGCTCAACGACCTCGCCAAGACGCGCATCCGCCGCATGCAGCTCCCCGGTCGCAACCCCCTGCGACCCGCTGCCGCCACTCCTTCCGCTAGCGATGCCGCTGCCGCCGCCGGTAGCCAGCGCACTGGAAGTGGTCGCGTCGACCAGCGCAAGATCGAGGACCTCCTCAAGTACATTGAGGGTGACGCGCAGAAGGCACCGTCGAAGAAGAAGCCGACGAACCCCAGGAAGCGTTAAACTTGCTATGTCATGTTTTTGACGTTGTCTCATATTGTTACGAAGCTACGCCAAAAGTATACATACCACAAAAAGTGCTGTTGTTTGCGCGATAAAGATCTGTATCATACCTGCAGAGCATCTTAGCAGCAGCTTTTACGAATCTGACGCGCTTTCTTCTTTTGGATTATAGGTATGGCTTCGGCTTGCATTCTTTGGAGTTTTTGGGTTGGCTGGCTGGTGGTTGATCTCGACATGGGGAGATGGATGGACATGTTCTCTATGTACGCATACCGACGACGCCAAAACGCTCTCGCTGTATATCTAGATAGACCAGGGCGGATGGCTCAAGGGAACAAAACATATGTCGGATGTACATGGACTGTATGGTATGGTAGGGTAAATAGGAGGGTGGAAGGGATGGAGATAGGTGGGACAAGGAAGGAACATGGACGACGAGACGACTAGATGTACTCAATACCAATGCAAGAATATCTCCTCTTCATTTACTTCACAACTACTCCATGGAGGTATCAAGCCGACGCCTAGAGGTAAAGACGCTACGAACATTGGTATACTGCCCGAGACATCGATGGAACGTACAGATATGGGACCGCACGAGTGAGTGGCTTCACGTACAGAGTTAGTACAATCTCCTACTCTTATACACTAGCAGCTGAGACATACAGGCTATCTCTTCTTCCTCTACCGCATAACACTAGCAAAAGCATCTCTCAAAATGTGCTAGAATCTCAAAAGTGAGAGTGAAAGTGAGTTATCAGCTCCTCGCTTGTTGCACTGCGTTCGTCAAATTTGAAAATTTCACCCACTTCAATTTCTATCTTACGCTGGTCCTGCTCCTTCCTTCCCTGGAGACAGCTTTTAATACTTCAGTCACCAGCTTCTTGTCTCTGTTCCTTCGCCTGCTTACCTTCATCCGCTCCCCTTCGCTCCGTCACATCTTCGCTTCCTCCGACACCGACCGCCGCCATGACTGACCCCAGCGCGCCTTCAGAGGAGGACGCTAGAAGGGCACGCGTAGAGAAACGTACGTACTTCGAGCATTTCCGGTACTGAGGTGGCTGTGCTAACTCAATGTCCAGATCGCGATGTGGTCGACATGCTGGCCAAGGGCATGACGAACGTCAATCTGCGATCGAGTGAAGAGTGGGGTGCTCTTGTACGCGATAACCAGACAAAGGCCGCCGAAGAGCTCAAGAAAGAGAGGGAAGCGTGCGACACCAAGATCGAGAAGATGAGAGCCGACTGCGATACCAAGATCGAGAAGATGAGAGTAGAGGTCAAGGAGGCCCAGATTACGTCGACCTGGAATTCAAACAACCTCTACAAGACAGAGGTCACCAAGGCCGCCGTTGAAAAGCGACTAGAGACTCAGGACGCGGAAGTCAAGCGCCTGCAGACATTCGCAGACTCGAGCGCTGAGAACAACATGCTCAAGTCGACTATAGAGAAGTTGCAAGCTCAGCTTGATGCTGCGACCGCAACATCCTCGAAAGAAGCTGCCGAAGTTCGGACCGAGGCTTCCATCAATCTCGCGTTGTCTGCAGCGACACGCGAAGCTGATGGCGCGCGTAAGATGTTACAAAAGGCGGAAGACAACAAAGCCTCTGAGATCGACTCCCGCGATCAGACTATCGCGGCCCTCAACGACAGGATCGCGGCCCTCGAGGACTGGATCGCCGCAGACAAGGTCACTTTGGCTGATCTGCGCGAAACTATGCGAGACTACCGTCTGCAGCTTGACGAGATGAAAACTATCATTGCCCAGCGATCCGCCGCCGTGGACAAGTTGACCGAGGCCTACGATAAGGTCACGACTACGAACAGCAATCTCTATCAACAGCTTCACGAAGCTTACCTTCTCGCGCAGACGAACATGGAAGCGACACGTTAACGTAATAAAGAGGACACCCTAGAGCCTACGTTAACGTTGGGATAGTAACTTTGCAGGTTTTTGTCTAGATGTAGTCTGCAGACCTGTTCAGTTTTTTTCGTGTATGAAGTGGTGAGATGGATGTAGGAAGAACAAGGACGTTGATATCAATATGAGTGTTGTACATCAGATCTTACGTGATTCACGGTGTCGTCAAAAGAGTTTGAGGCTAATTACAGCATTTTTGTATCCTACAAACAGCTCGTGGCTACATTGAGCATCTCTAAGCTACCCCAGTTGTCATGAGAGTGCCAGCGCCGACCTGTCGCGGCTCGCACCCTACTTCTTCTGAAGCTCTGCTTCGAGCTTTGCGTTGCGCTCTCGAAGGTCTTTGACAGTCTCGCGGAGATCTTCTGCCGCCACCATTTGTATACCGACGGTGTCTTTGAGGGCGTCGATGGTACCTTTGAGGGCGTCGATCTCGGGCTTCTTGTCGTTGGTGTCCGCCTTCTTGTCGGCGAGCACGTCCGCACATTTCGCTTCCACGTCTGGCTGGGCGGACTTGCTGAGGAAGTCGGCTTCCTTGGTCCCTGTCTTTTGGAGCGCCGCAAGACTCCAGGTCTTCTCTTGGAAGGCACGTTCCGGAATCGCGTGATCTTGATTGAGTCTGCCGAGGTTGAACTCGTGGTCCTTCTTTGCGGCTTCAGACGCGAGCGCGTGTTCTTTCTTCATCTCTGCGATCGTGGTCTCGTAGCCTTCCCTCACCTCCTTGAGCAGCCAATCGCCGTGTTTTTCCTCTTGCCTGACCAAGACCTCGTAGTGCTTGATGGTTTTCTCGAGCTTGGACTTCGATTCGTTCTCCAGGTGAGCAATCTTGGCCTCGTAGTTCTCGGCGAGGTCGTGGAGCTTGGTCTCAGATTTCTTCTTGATCTCAACGACATCATGGTTGATGAAGTCCCTCACGTGTTCGATCTCGATCTCTTGGAGTTTTTCCTTTTCGCTGAGCTTGGCCTCGTAGTCCTTGATGGTGTTCTCTAAGTTGGCCTGGTACACTTTGCTCATGTCGGCGATCCTGGCCTCGTAGTCGGCCTTCTGCGCCTCAAGCTTCTCGGCGGACTCCGACTCGATGGGGCGCGGTTTGTGAAACGGATTACTAGACACATTCGACGCGGGACCCATGAAGTCATGTTGTTTCTCAACTACCATCTCTGGGTGCATAGTCAGCAAGGGCAGTGTAGATAGTAAGGAAAGGATTCGCACTTACCATGAGCTGAAGTAGGCTTCTTTGCAGAGACTTGAGAGCTACCAGGGATGAGCAAGTTTCCACGACGTGTGTGGATTGGTCCAGACATTGCAGCTGCGGGGTGAGTGAGAGGCGGTTGAGGGAGGAGCGATTGAGTGAGAAGCGGTTGAGCAAACGGTCGTGGAGCGGTCGCGAGTAGTCAGTTGCTCGGAACATGTTTTCTCCGGAATGACAGTGAATGGTTGGGGTGTAGAGAAACCCCGGACAGAGGGCGTTCAAGAGCGCGCTGAAGTACTCTGGATTCATCGGAGTTAATCGGGACTTTCTACCGCACATCGTACACAGAGGAGAGTATCTCTGAGTTGTTCAGTTTTATTCGACAGCTATACACATTCCCGTCATCGGCATCCACACTCAACCGCCTACTGAGGACCCACGATATAAGTCTCTCTGGGGACAGACGGCTTATCAGAGAGTAGACGGGGAGTGATAGCCACTTTGTTGTCTCCCAAATCCGTACAACAGCCGCTATACAAAGAAAGCGCGACTTTTGCAAGTTCCTCATCCGTGTGAAATTCAGAGCTCATATCAGGGGCCAAGCCAACCGGCACCTTGGTTTCTGGATCTACGAGAAACAACTCATTTCCGAAAGCCTTCTCATCGGGCGGAGGCAGGTGTTGACCGACACATAACAAGGAAAGAGGGTCTTGTCTTTGATGCTTGGGTTGACGTGCATGCTTTGCCAAAAGCCCGACGGAAACAAAGGTTTCGTGGTGGCGAATGAATACGGGGACGAAGAGCTTGTTGACCCACGCAGCGGCAGATAATGGAATGCGACAATTGACCATGCCAGCTAGGAGGAGCATGGTACATAGGAGTGGTGTTGACGAGAGACCTTGCATCTGTTGCTTGAGGTAGGCCCAATCTTCTCGCGGCGCTTTACTCATCTGATGCATCTCATATTCTTTGTTCATTAGGTAGAGTATCATCTTCCTAGCCTGCACAAAGAGTGGCACGTACTCGCTAGCCTCGTTCATGCGCGCCTCTCGCTCAGTCTGATCAAGGCTCCTGAGATCCGCTATACTTTCGTCTTCCACGAAACCCAGTCCAGGGGCAATGTTCGTCCAAGAGTGACTTCTGTCATCGGACACTCGTATCGCACCCTCTGGATCAATGGGCAGCCAACCGCAGCTCATGGCATCGGCGTGATCGAGCTTCCAACGATGATCCGGAAGATGTCCGAATTTGGAAAGCTCACCACCCCCATATGATTCCAGCCATTGCATTTGGCACCGTTTAAAACAGGCTTCTAGCCGGGCGATGAAAATGTCTGGCGAGCATTCGCTTTCTAGTTCTTTGATCTGAACATCCGAGGTAATGTGTACATGCCGTGAAAAGGCGTTCGAAGCCTCGGGTACGCGTTGTCCCATCAGCTTGAGGAAATCGCCGAGCGTCGTCGGACTTGGAATATATTGGCTTGGTCGCCAACCGTCCGTGGGATCTGTGCATGCAGGATCAAGCATTGAACGAGTGAACCTGCATGTAAAAGCATGTCCAGACCGTTCAGCTTGTTGATAGAGATCCAGATAAATCTTTCCGAATGACATCGCCAAGGCCTCTTTCTTCGGATATGTATACCATGGGAAAGAAGGCATGGTCGCAAAGATGTAGTCGCGAGGCATAGTAGCTGATCTACGCGATGCGCGGTTCGCCGGTAGAAAATGACCCGAGTGGATGTCTTCATCCAGTCTACGCTTTACGCTACGTGAATTGATAACGGTCCCTCCATAAACATAAGCTTCGACAAACTTATGTATGGCGGTGTTGCCCTGGAAGCCGGAGAAAGAGTAGGCTAGAACCAAAAGAGCAGACGCGAGAGTCATGCATTCTGACTCATACTGGTTAATATCACTATCGTCGCGAGCCCGTTCCCGCATCGCGAGCTCCTTGGGTTGGTCTAAGCTTTGGTCAACCACAAGCAACAAGCAAATTGCTTTAACGTACTGTGATCTCCAACCACAAACTCAATCGTATGAGAGAGTAAGCACTCCTGCAGGGTCCACAGTCTCTGAAGGTACGACTCAGCCCAGAGATGGTCGATACGGTCACGGCTATGATCATAGAGTCTTTCGGTAAAGTCCGTGGAGTTTTTGAACCCAGCAACAGCAGCGATGCAGCAGTCATGAAATCCGTCGCATTCCCTGACCGCCATTGTCTTCTTTGCCATCCTGAAGATATCGGGAATGGCATCCACGATCTCTGAGACTTCAACTGGATTTCGCTGATCGACTGTCAACGTGTCCATCCAAAAGGCACCATCACCCACCAAGGCGGGAAGGCGGGTTGCGATAAAATGTGCCTTCTCTTGTGATGCTTTGACCTCGTACGGTATGCCCTGGATCGAAACCCAGGCCCAGTCGCCCCAGACATGAGAGAAAGCGATGTAATTGGTGGACTCAAGAGGTGCCTCGAAGAGCTCAAGAATCGCGTTCTTGAAGCGCGCGAATCTGATAACCCTTTTCGCTGTGTCACCAAGAGCCATGATATGGGATTTGTGTCAGGAAGAAAAGCTGAGATCGGGAGCTACGACCTTAGAGCCGGCATGCGCTGGTTTTGATCTGGGGCATTGGGTGGCAAGGCTAAAGATTAGACGCCTCAGCCTCGTTGGCTGCGGCTAAGCAACGGGTCGCCTGGCCTCGCAACGTCCAGCGCCTGCCCAGCCTCTCATGTACATTCTCGCGACCCCTGTTCAGCGCTGCCAATGACAGAAGGCGCTGGCCGACTCGTAGCAAAGAAGGATGGTATGGCTTTCCAACGCATGGAGGCCAGAACATGGACTATTTGTTGGTACAAGCAACACCCATATTGCTGATCGTAGCCTGCATACAAAGCCCGTTTTACTGAATACATGTAACCCTTACATACCATTCGTCTGGTGCCTGAAATGGCCCCCAACGCAATGCCTGACTAATAAGCGGATGTCACAACTGTCGTTGGTGAATCTGTTAAGATGACAAACGACAACTGTGACATCCATCCACTCCACAGGCATCATGTTGAGGACCAAATAAACTATCTACACAGTGTAGACTTGCTATCTACAAGGATCAAGTCTTTCCAAATGTCGGCTCGTGGGATTACGGGAGAATTTAGCCATCGAAAAGCTGAGACGAGTGTTGTAAAGTGTCTGCGATACAGGTATGCCCTGGGTACAAGGCTCCTAGCGTGAGCAAGAATCGTGACGTGCGTGCCTGTTAAACGAGATTACTCCAGTCGCCCGTGATGAGCACTTCGCAATTGGTGAGAGCATTGCATGTCGACGGAATAGACAGGTGATTCACCCATGACATGCTTGATGAAGGAGCGTACCGCACGAAGATAGTAGCGAGGCCTGACATGGCGGTGGATGGTCGCAACGGCCACCAAGCATGCATCAGTCTCTTGCACTAGCTGTATCAACCTGCAGTTCATCGTGGAAGTAGAATGGGTTGTCGCTTTGACGTGCCACCTTGAACAAGCGTGGAGGAGCCACCCGAACTCACGGATGCGCAATGTCCGATCGTGTTCGGAAGGTTGACACACTAGATACAAGTCGGAAGATCCGGTAATCTTGAGAGGATGTATGCATGCAGGGTTGATCTCAGGCGTAAACTTGGGTTTACGGTTCATCTGGTAGCGGCCACAACGTCGTGTACTACCCACGACAGTACGCGAGACCGCGATATGCCTGCGTATTGTTCTTAACGAGGGGTGAGGCACTCTTGTAATAAGCGTGCTCAATCACAACATGAGCACATCGGAGACCAAGCCCTACGACGACCACGATTTTGAGCCTTAGTCTCCGTCCGCTTCTGAGTCCGCTCAAACTGCCGAATCGCAGCGCCCACCTCTGGCTTATCCTTCATAATCGTAGTTTTGTTCTTGATAAACCAAATGTAGGTCTGAGGCACTTGTGCCACAGTCTTTCCTTCATGCTTGCCGAACGTGAACCTGTATTCTCCCTTGCGCGGCGTCCCAATGGGTGGGTGGTGGCGTTCATACTCTGCGACCCCTGTAGCGAGTGTCTCGTTTGTTTCGGTGAAGCCCTTGCTCTTCAGGAAGGCCATGTAGTCGGGAGGGACTTCGGCGATGGTTTTGCCTTCGTGCTTGCCGAAGTCGAAACGGTATGGTTGTTTGCGGGGTGGAGGTTGAGAGGAGGGAGGCTGCGGAGCAGGTTGCGAGGCAGAGAGCTGCGGTACGGGAGGTTGCGAACTATTCGACATGTCGTCTTTACAGAGGGAATAATGGCTAGGCGCAGTCGAAGGTGGTGGAGCCTGCTGTGTTTGGCTCATCTGGGAGAGCTGACTAGATGCAGGCGGTTCATGTCCCATATACGGGCCGGGTGTAGATGATGGCGGTGGTAGAGTGTGCGATGCCGACTGACTCGGCGCCATGGGTTCCGTAACGACTGGAGGTAGACCCTTCTGCATCAAGCCGAGCGCATCAGACAAACCAGGCAAAGTAGCCAATTTGTCTTCACTTGCACCAAGATAGTAGAGGTAGTCCTCTGGTACCTCGAGCAGAGTCTTGCCTTTGTATTCGCCGAATGGAAGTACGTATAGGGGTGCACCAGTCGGTTCTTGAGGCGCCGTGGGCTGTGACGAGGGAGGAGGATACGTTTGCGACGGCGCAAGCTGTGGTGGCATGGCCTGTGACGAGGGGGGATGTGACTGTTGTGTGCTAGGGGGTGGTGACGGCGAACGAGATGGTGAAGGAGGAGAGGTGTATTTCGAGATATGTGTGCTCGTGGCCGCAGGCTGTGACGATGGAGGAGGGGCCTGGTAGGCTTGAGACAGCGATGGAGAAAGCGGCATCTTCGACGTTGTAGCTTGCGGTTGCGACGACATCGACATCTGCGACGCCTGCGTCTGCGATTGCGATGCTTGCGATGCCGCCTTCCCCCCATTCTTCTTCTCCTCCTGCCACTCCTCCAACGCACATATCAATTCCATCGGCCTACTCGAAATAGGATTCCTAATCAACCACGTAATATAAGACGTTGGTATCTCCGCAAGCGTCTTGCCCTCATGTTTGCCAAACGTCAGGCGGTACGGTTCAGCATCTGATGACGAGGCCGAGGGCGGCGGCGTTGATGCAGCTTGGTGCCATTGCTGGAGAGTGATTCCATTCGATTTCTCATGGGATGACGGCGGCGTAGGAGCTGTATTGGTATTGAGTGGCTTTAGCGCAGGTCGTGGTATTTGCGCGGATGAAGGGGGAGCTTGCTGCGACGAAACAATCTCATCGACGGCATCTGCGACGTCGGAGTCAATGTCTGATCCGTAGTCGGATGACATTGTGCGCATGCAATATCTAAATTGAGACAATAATTGGGTGTACGATAGTTCGGATGGGTGGGTTGGTGGGCTGGTGGACTGATGACGTTGGGCTGCAGCAGCGAACGTGTGGAGTTTCGGGATGACGGAAGGAGCTTCAACGGTCCAGGGTCGTGCACGGTTGCGTACTTGAGTTAGATCCCGCTCGAAGTTTAGCACCAACACTAGATATTCAGGAGCGAAAAGCCTTTGTTTCTGTACAATGGAATTGCACTTTCACTTACTCCTTGTCTAGCTCTGGAAAACAACCGAATATTTAGGTGCAGTCCCATAGCGTTCACTCCAACGCCTTACATCAACGAGACATTCGCCCTTCACGACACAGCAAGTGAATTGACATCACGACATGACAATACCCACACACGCACGAATCCAAAGCCCTAAGATCACATCATATGCCACACATCCATTTCACCATCCTACATACACCCAAAACACCCATCTACCACCACCTCCCCAAACCAGCGCCAATATGTACTTGTGATATATACTTCCTTCATCCCTCTCTTATTTTCCTCTCCACCAAAGATGCATATACAACGAAAGAAAGAAGAGTACAAAAATTGCTCGTAACAATGCGTTGCTAAACAAACAACAACAACAACAACAACAACTCCACCGCTGATGCTTTATGCGGAACGAAAGTGGGTATCCCAAATCCACCACCCATCGTATCAACACTTACCCCTTCACCCCGCCTACACTGGATGTGATCTACAAAGCAATAGGCGGCACAGCATTCAACACCCTCGCCATCTCATTCGGCGCCATCTGCGCGCTCTGCAAACTGCGCACCTGACTTCCCTTCCTCAGTCTCTGCAATCCAAGAGCCAGTTTCCAGCTCTCGGTTTCGTCGATGAGGAAGACGTATTTCTTGCCGTCGGCATCGCGGACCGAAGCACGGAGTATGTGGAGGTTTTTGGTGGGTTGTTTGCCCGTCTGTTTTACAAATCAGTACACACTCATCAAAACAATGGCGCAAGAGGTGATAGGGAAATATGACTTACCTCAACCATCTTCAAAGTCCAAGCCTTAACATCCCACTCGCGCTGCGGAATGCCCCGGACATCATCATCGATGAACAAGCCCTCAGACTGGATCTTGAGGATCAAGCCATCGGTGACCTTGCCCACATTGGAGACCAACTGCGCGACAGGCTTAGGAAACAGATCATTGAAAAGATACACCGCTTTGATAACAATCTTGTTCGGGTCGGCTGTCGCATACGGCCCTGATCTTGACGCGGGCGGCGATGTGCGAGTTGTAGACTGGGAGGGCGCGTACGAGGACTCAGAGTATGCGCTTGAGACATGAGAGCGTGTTGCTGTGGAGCGGGCAGGTCCCGTGGCAGTTCGGGGCGGAACGAAAGATGCGGCGTCGGATTCGGAGCCGAGGTAGGATGCGGCGGTCGGTCGTTCGTAGGGTTTCTTGGGTGTGACGGTTGCTTTGATGGGAGAGGAGTGGGTTGAGGTGACGGATGCAGCAGGCGGTGGTGTGCTTCTTGCTCCAGCATATGGATCGAGACGTTCACCTCCACCAACATTACCATACGTAGTTGAGCGACGGGCAGTGAGGTCAGGAACTGCGGCTGTGGCTGCTGCGGTAGCGGCTTCGGCCTTGATGCGTTCGGCTTCTGCTTTGAGCTTTGCTTCACGCGCTTCACGGTCCTTCTGAGCGCGCTCACGAGCTGCTTTGAGGCGTTCGGCGCGCTCAGCATCTGTCTTTGCTTTCGCAAGAGCAGCCTCTGCTTCTGCCTTCGCTTTGGCGGCTGCCTCTTCAGCTGCAATCTTTTCTGCTTCAGCCTTTCTGGCGGCCTCCTCGGCGGCTTTGGCGCGTTGTTCGGCTTCGAGCTTCTCGCGTATCTCCTTCTCGACTGCGGCGCGGACCTCAGCCTCGCGAGCCTCGCGTTCGGCCTTCTCCTTCTCAATGGCTTCTTGTGCCTTGCGGGCTTTCTCTTTAGCGAGACGCTCGCGGGCTTCACGTTCGCGTTGCTCGCGCTCACGCTTGCGCATCTGCTCCCACTTCTCCTTTTCGGCTTTGGCTTTGGCGGCTTTGGCTGCCTCTGCTTTGGCCTTTTCTTCTGCCTCCTTCTTCTGTCGGGCTTCTTCTGCGCGCTTGAGTTCTTCCCAGGCTCGTCTGCGGTCCTCTTCGTCCTTCTTCTTCTTCTCCTCTTCAGCGCGTATCCGGGCCTCTTCGGCGAGTTTGCGCTCTTCTTCGGCCTTGCGTTCCTCCTCTGCGATGCGTTGACGCTCAGCTTCTTCTTGTCGTTTCTTCTCCTCTTCGGCAAGTCTCTGTGCCTCAGCCTCACGCTTCTTCCTTTCTTCTTCAGCTAGCCTTTGCTCTTCAGCTTCACGCTGCCGTCGAGCCTCTTCTTCGGCCTGTCGTTTGGCTTCTTCAGCACGCTTGCGCTCTTCCTCTTCCTCTCTCCGCTTAGCCTCCTCGGCCTCCTTGAGCTCCTTCTTGAGCTTCTTCTTGAGATCCGCCTCTTGTTTCTTCCTAAGCTCCTCTTCCTGTTTCTTCTTCTCCTCTGCCTCTTCGGCGCGCTTGCGTTCGGCTTCTTCCTCTTCCTGCTTCTTCTTAGCTTCCTCGGCTTTCTTGCGCTCTTCCTCTTTCTGTTTGCGCTCCTCTTCCTCTTTCCGTTTCTTTTCCTCCTTCTCTTTCCGGCGCTTCTCCTTTTCCTCTGCTTGTTTCCGCTCCTCTTCGGCTCGCTCGGCCTCTTCGTCGAAGGAAGACTCGTCGTCTTGAGGTGGAGGTGGCGGAGACCCGGCCCCGTATTGGCGGTACCCACCCCATCCGCCGTGGGGTGGAGGACTGCCAGGGAAGCCGCCGTTTGGAGGCGGTGGTGGAGGCGCTCGTTGATAGCTTGAGCTTCCGCCTGGTGTATGTGTGCCAGCTCCCGCTCCCGCTCCACCACGGCCATAGCCCCCTCCGCCACTGCTAAAGCGACCCCCTGCCTGGGTCTGACCAACTGCCCATCCGGCAACCAACATCAAGACCGCAAGCAGTATGACGCCATTGCCGCCAGTTGTCACTCCATGTCGGACTATGAGGAAATATTGCTTCATGTAAGGCTCGGCGGCCTTCCACAGCACGATGCTCGCGATGGTGCTGAGCACACCCGCGATGAAGCTATTCTGCTGTACGCCCATACTGGGTAGGTATATGAAGCCACCTCCTGAAGAGTGCGGTGGTATGATGAAGATGTCGTAGTTGCCCGGTGGCAGGCCGCCGCTTGGGCCGGGGTCGGGAGGTGCATGGCTACCGCCTGTAGTCTTTGGGTTTGCGCCATGCGGAGGCGGCGGAGGTGGAGGACCGTCGTCCATGGTTGGGTAGGCCCACGAGGGCGACGAGTTTGGGTGCTATGGGATCGTTGCGTGGGGAGATTGAAGCTGAAATTGCTACCGACGGAGGTCGTCGGACGAGGCAGTGCAAGAAAACATCAGCTCCACTGACTCGAGATGGAGCGAACGGCAGCGGGGCGGTGTAGGTGGGGTGCGGCGGAGATCAATTTTTGCTTTGTGCAGAGGGCAATTGGGTTTGTGAACACGGTTGCAAACTATCTACGGCGTGCCAATGGCCTCATAATAATTCGGCTGCGGAGGGCGCTCCTCGGCGGTCCAGCTTTGTTTACGCCAAGAAAACATGGCTCGCTAGCGGGTGCGGGCCGTTGACGCTGCATGGCTTCCACACTGCACAACGCCCTCCCAGACCATGGGAATGACATCAAAGTCGGTTCGACCCAGACGCCCTCCAGACGCTTTACTCGCAGACATCCGCCGCTTAAGTGTTGTGGTGATTGCGAGGAGTGGAAAAGAAAGCTCTGTGTTGTTGCCCACTCGACGCGCATAAACAACACGTCACGCGTGAGAAGCGGAGTCGTAGTATCGCCGAGCGGTGTGCTTTCACCAAACGAGACTCCACGTAGGGCCAAGTGAGCTCCACGCATGGCACGCGTCACCATGCGATTCGGTGAGGGCGTGGGGAGGTGGGTTTGCGTGCATTGGTGGAGTGGAGAGGGACGTGTTTTGATCGCTCGTGCAGAGCGCGCTGTCAGCACCCTCATGGCGGCGTCCTCATAGTGGCACCCTCATGGTGGGAGTGCCAGGGTGTCGAACTGCTGGCCATGAAGCGAGCGAACCGAAGCTGTGTCACTGCGGGGTCGAGTCCTGTGAGACGAACAGGACAGGCCAGAAGACAATCCAGAAGGTTTATTGTTAGGTACACTAGCCAGGGCCGAGAACAGTGATGGTGTTGTGCGGTGCGTGTTGTCTTATCGCGCGAAGCCCGTCAGTAGTGATTGGGTCCACAGCACCAACAGCAGATTTTGGCACACTGCACTGAAAAACTTGGTACCGTTCACCAGCTGCTCTGCCCATGTGCAGGATGTACTCTCATGTGCAGGATGTACTCTCATGTGCAGGATGTAGCCCCCATGTGGTGGGAGGTTGGATAGTAGACAGCCTCTTCTTATCACACGGGCTGCACATGCGCTGCGTCCACACCCTCAATTCTCCTCACTGCACGCGTGACTGGACCTTCTGCTGACTTCGGTCGTCTTCTCTCCGCTCCGATATCCGCCCTGAAACATGAAATGTTGATCAAACGTGATGTTAGCGTCGCGGTTTACCCCGCCCCGCCTTCTGTTGAACCTCAACATGTCCGAACACACCCCGACGGCCGACAGTACCCTTTGCGCTGGCAGCTGCAGGCAGTGCAGCACAACGTGCATGCCACCCGCGGCTATCTCGACCATGCCACGCTCTGGAGATATATATTCAGCCTTGCGGAGTGGAGCTAGCACGCCGACTCCACTACCACGTCATGCCGTCGAATGCTTCGCGATCACGCCAGCCGCGCAGGACACGATCTCGACGCTTTCGTCCGTTGCCGGGATGATACGGGATGGTTGGGGGTACGTACGCTACACTCAAACCTGCTGATCGGATGCAGGTACAGGGTGTAGGAATGTTTGAGGCTGCACAGCAAATCAGCGCCCAACGAAAGTCGATGACAGGAAGAAAGTGATTGGGCAGTGCGACGTGAAAAAAGGCTTGCTGCATCGTGATGCATGCATTAGACCGCGTCGGGGCAAGAGGCACGGCAGCGACAGACTTTTCAACCGGAGTCCCAAATTGAGAAAAATGGCGGTGAAGCGGGTGCTAGCGCCGGCCAGCTCGATCACCCGCATGCTGTCAACAAGTACTAAAGCTAGGGCAGCGGCACATCGCGCCTCCCTGTCCGCGTCCGACAAGACTCTAGAGGGTGACTGTTGCGTCGGCTACTCGTACACAGCAGGAACCCTCATCGACGACCACGACCATGTGGAGAACCGGCCTCCTCTACCTCGACCGCGGGGACAGCTCCATCCTCAACGCTCTGCGCAATGCGGGGTACGACACACAACAACAGCCCGGCACGCCTTCACGATCACCTTCGCGCCGCTTCTCCATGGCGAGCGACACGGAGAGCGCCCTCGAGGGCAAGCTCAAGCACGAGATGCGCCAACAGCAGGGCGTCCAGCACTGGGTCATGCCGCCGGAAGTCAACGGCCTGAAGTTTGCCAGTCCCCGCGCCAGCCCACGCACAAGAGCCATTGACCCAGCCGATGCCCTCGGCCTCTCCACCGACGCCACCCTCTTCGAAGAGCCGCTCCTCTACTCGCTGGATCGAATAAAGGAAGACGGCCCGCCCGACTACTTTGCCTACGACGACCTCGCCAAGTCGCCGTCCCTCAAAGGCGACAGCGAGGAAGCTGTATCCGTCACCAAGCGCCGCCCCTCCCACCTCCGCACACCCTCCACCCCCACCATCGAATCACGACTCGCCAGTGCGCAACGGGCATCGCGGTCGCTTCCCCTCCGAGCCAAGACCAACGAAGGCCTGCTCCAGCTCCAGGCCAACACATCCAAGCCGCAGCGCCCCGCCAACACCCACCAACGCCGCATCTCCCTCGGCCTCCCCATCAAAGCCGCCAACGCGCAGGACCAGAACCCCCGCCACCACAGCCCGACCACCCGCTCCCTCCACCCATCAACCCCCAAGAAGCTGCCAAAGAAGACCGGGCCCACCTCGGCTATCCAGCAAGAGCGGGACTTGGAGTACAAGCACCGCCACACATTCATCGGCACCGCATCTCTCGACGACTTCCTAGAGGTTCTCGACGTATCACCCGAGAACAACATCACAAACAAAGAAGCGGTAATAAGGGCCTTCATCCTGTTGGCGTCAAGTGAGCGCCTGCTAGCACGACAAGCATCCCTCAAGCCTGACGGCTGGAGCGTCCTCGCGCGCACATCCGCTGACACTGTCAACACCGACTACGTCGAGCAAGCCCACGCCAAGCTCGGCTCCATCGTCCTCCGCCAGTTCCTCGACCTCATCACATTCAACGAGGAAGAAGAGGCCAACGCCATGGCCGTCGTCGAAGCCTTCACCGCCGCAAGTCATCTGGATGCACAAGCGAGCAAGAACCAAGCGAGCAAAGCCAAAGCCTTTCGGAAGCGAATGGTAAAAGACGGAGCCGCGCAACCCCAATAGCCGGGGAACCGCATAGTTTGTTTGTTTGATTGTTTGTTATGATTCCAGCGTTCCTTTTCCATCTTCCCTGATTCCAACAAATTTGTCTTTGCTTTTTTATGGTCCGTCAAATCCCCTTCTCATGATAATGCGACACGATGATGCCGAATGTCTTATGTTATTACTATATAGCCCATCTCCTTCCTCTTCGTTCGTGTCACTGTCTCGCAGCAAGAGATAAACACTTCTAGTACCAGCATTTTTAGCGTTCCACTACAACCCCCCATCCCGCTCAGCCCATTTAGTTTCACTACTCAATCAACACTACCCCTACAATCATACCCCCCCTTCCACCTCATCTCGCCCACGACAACACCTAGGATAGTTCAAAATATTTCCATCCCCCCCAGGCGACAATGACCTTGTTTGTAAGGCGCGGCTATCGACTAGAATAGATCAAAATCGAAGTCGAGATATCCCTGTTCACCACTGCCTGTATGCCTAATGTTTGTAAAATCCGTCACCGCTTCTCACCAACCACCCACCCACACCGCTCATCGTGTCCTTTTTTAGTTCCCGTTGTCATTTCTTGTCGCACAGCGTTCATCCTTGTTATGCTTTGTAATAACAGAGCCTCACCGTCCACATCTGGTTACATACGTCATCGCCGCCGAAGTTTCGAAGTTTTGATGTTGCTACCTGACCGGCTAGAGTTTGCATCGATGCACTCACCGCATTATCAACCTCGACTCGATAAAGTTGTGTCGCATGCCTATCTCGTTCCACGCTTCGCTGTTGAAGAGTGCGAAATGCTGCCATCACGTTCTCATATGAAACAGTCGCGACAGTAATGCGACTGCCTGGTCAGGGAAATTGACTCACGTGGCGAGTGCGACATTGCGACTGCCCGTCTAAAAAAAGGTAGCTCACCCAGCACGTGCGACTTTGCAAACTCAAGCCATTTGTGCTACAGTGTCTGGCGCGGATCGCAATGCTAGAATATGACCTGATGAAAGCTCATTGTAATAGTACCGGATGTAGGAACAATTGTAGGAGTAGTTGTAGAAGTAATTGTAGTAATCACAGAAGTTGCTTGTTATCCTAAGCCGTCTCGAGACGAATGCGCCAAACGTCCACCAAACTTCACTCACATTTTCCGGGCTTCGTGCCCGGGCTTCAAGTCTTGGCGGGGGACTTTGGGTGTGTGCATTGGTGGGTTGGTAAGTCGACAACGGTGACTTCACTCACATTGTTATGTAGCAGGTGTGCAATATTGATTCACGACTAGGAATATACCGAACCCAATGACGTACCATCCACCGTTGAGCTGTAAACCCTACTCCGGAGTATCTCAGGAATATCCTGGGTGGTCGGGGGAGACGCAACGGTGGAGGTTGAGGTTATCCGCAGCTTCCTCAGGTAGTTAGAGGACTATTTAGAAACTCTGGAGGCTATTAGAGGACATGTTGTTGGCTTCTATGAGCGAGATGTTGCAGCGTGCATGTGCTTACCTAAACTTCGCTTACCAGCAGGCAGGCGCAGGTGTCTAGCAGGCAGCAGCCTTGAGTGCACTTCTTCCCCGCACCTCTCACCATCCACTTCCTTTCACTGGCAATAGCGGACCAGGCAAGGGAATGAATAACAAGTAAGTCAATTCCCCAGTTTCAGTGCGTCAAGTCGCCAACGCCATGAGATTAATGAGACAGGTGCCGCCTTCCCGTTCATCCTCCATCCCGATCTTTTTCCAAAGGTCTTACCTCGACATGGAGCGAGCAAAAGCTATTTCAGAGAAGCTAAAACGATTTGTGGTCCTATCGGCTGCCACCAATCTGACCCATGGAGACACATCCAAGACATGTGATGAAAGGGTGTGTCAAGAATTGAGTAGCCTTTGTTCCCGATGCTCGTCCATTGATGTCGAGAGCCTTTTCGTCGATCTGAAGGGACGGCACATGAAAAAGCTAATGACTCTCGGAAAACTCGGGGTAAAAGCTGAGCGGTCGTCGTGCTCACTATGTCGCCTTTTCCATGCGGTGAGGATACAAGGTAGCGCTCAAATCAGGAACTACGCTCTGTACTGCATGGACCCTCCTGATCCCTACCATATCAAAGATGGAACAGTGCTAGCTGTAGCCCGAGACAAGTTTGGACTCGGTCCTGAGTACGAATATATTCGGGCGATGCATACGCTCAATGATGGAGCGTCCTGCGGCTTCATTGCATTTTCAAGCGCGTCAAGAACGGCTCCCCTCGTTCACTCGCTGCGGGCGCAATCTATCGATGCAGTCTCGATCAACTTCGACATCATTCGAGGTTGGATACAGCATTGTGGTCGAGAGCACACAGAGCAGTGCACCCAATTTGAATCATCCGCTTCGAGTCTAAAAGAGTTGAAGTTGATAGACTGCGAACAGAGACGAATCGTGCCAGCATTGCCGACGTACGAGTATTCTGCACTCAGCTATGTGTGGGGCACGAGCAGGTCTGGCGACGATCGGTGTGTTGATAAAACACTTCCCACGACCCTGCCACGCACTATCGAAGATGCCCTGAAAGTCAGCAAAGTGCTGGGTCTTCGATATATTTGGATTGACAGGTACTGCATTGACCAAGAAAACGATTTTGAGAAACAAATCCAGATACAGCAAATGGACCTCATATATCAAAACGCGTTTGTTACTATAGTCGCTGCAGCAGGCCATGATCCATACTACGGCCTACCTGGCGTTGGCGCTACCCCGAGAACCCCTCAACCGAGCGCCTGGATTGGAGGACATTGCCTGGTATCAACTCTTCCAGACCCGCGGACGCTCATCAAGGCCTCTACATGGATGCGTCGAGCATGGACCTATCAAGAGAGCTTTTTCTCGACCCGACGTATTGTTTTCACAGAGCAACAAGTGTACTATGAGTGTCGGACTGGCCTTGCCTTCGAGACGGTCGATGATCTCGGCGAAAGGGGGATAGGGATATTCGACGACCAGGACGGGTACGAAAAGCATGAACCCTGGAAGATCTGCTCTCGTTTGACTGATTTCTGTGGGAGAGAACTATCCATCAGCTCCGATGCTATACGTGCTTTTCAAGGAGTTTTCCATAGCTTCAGGAAAACGAAGCTTCCCGTTCTTGAATACCTGGGTATTCCCATCATGTCGTCAAAGCCTGAAGGATGGAAAGGTTATTTGAACCTGCCAAGATGGAGTAAGAGTGAGGCTTTCGCTGCCGGGCTCTGCTGGTGCAATACGGCGTCAGGTACCAGGCGTACCCTGTTCCCCACATGGAGTTGGGCTGGATGGAATGTTCCAATCAATTACGAAACTGAATCGTGTAGGAAAGGGCTCAAGATCGAAAACGAAAGACCATTGAAGGTCTTCATAGAAGCCCATGATGGATCACTTTTAGACATAGATGAGCAAAGCGACGCCTCGCTAGACTTGGGCATACCTGGTTCCTCTAACAAATTCATCCACATTGAGGCATGGACGATACCTATTGACATCCAGCACTCCCCCGACGAGACAAACCGCTGGGTCTTCTTAAGTGAATCACTTCGATGTAATGGAAATTACTCTGGGTATTTTGCTACATTCCAAGACGATGAGAAATCTCTCCGAATTCCGCTGTTTTCATTGTACCAGCAGCACGACAAAGGTTCTACTACACAGCAAAGCTACGCGCCAGACTTCCAAGACGGTAATCTGTTGGGCATAGTTTTGGGCAGATGCGAGATACTCCCATCTGACTATTTCATTGATAGTATCTTTGTTATGATTGTCCATGAGATAGAGCATCATTACGAACGAGTTGGACATATGGTGATAAGATATACGCCCGACGACGCAATCAAAGGCAATCCTGCACCTTGGCCGCTTTGTTTTCGCTTGAAGGAAAGGAGGACTGTTCGTTTGGGCTGACGACAGCTGCCAAGAATGTATATAATGTGCTCATGATATTCATGCCATAATATATTCGACGACACACTTAACGCGTCTTGTCACACACATCGCCCAAGTAAAACATGGAAAAGAACACATTCTCGTGAGTTTCCCAATCTTCTGAACTCGTTTGATCCGCAAAAGTCATTGATTTCAACACATTAGTCGTGATATAGCACATGAAGTAAGACCTAGAGCACTACAGTTAAGTCTCATAGTTCTCTGATCCCTGTCATCGCCGCCGGAGTCTCGACGTTGCTACCTAACTACTAACAGTTTGCATTCTCATACATACCGCTGTGTCGTCTTCAAATTGATGCGCATTGGGATCAAGACTCGTATGTCAAGTGGTTATCTTATCCTACACACCATCACAAAGGAGTCTCAGGCGTAATGTTAAGATGCTGACATCCCCGTGACAGAAACATCGCGAAATGTTCGTCTACTCGCGAGCTTCCTACCCTTAGTAAGCTATCCGGCGATCAAATCTCCATTACTGCACTTTGCACGTAAACAGCATTAGTAAAGAGCATTGATAAACAGCTATAATATGCAGGAATATCCTGTGGTGTTGATACCGTTATACCCTAACTGTTCCGTCGAGTGTCCTGAGACGATTGCGAAACCCTTCCATTGAACTTCGATCACCCTGTTCGCATCAAACTGTACGCATTTCTTCTTCTACACACTGCAGGCACTGACAAAATAACCAGCTTTCATGGTTCAACACTAGGATTGAACAGCAGAACTATCCTGCCCTGCATACGCGGCTACCACGGCTACCGGCACTTTTCGGAAGCCTGTCACCCAGTCTAGCCTCAACACCACGGCGCACGGTCGGCGCGCTGATACCTGCGCCACAACATACATCGTCACTGTGGCGCATGATTGTCTCATTCGCTGCCCACTCCAGGAACGAAATCTTGGTAAGCGGTTATCACGGCGTTGCAGGCGAATGAGATGGAGAGGAAATGTGCCGACGCCCTGTATTCGGTCCTTGTGTGCGTCGTAAGCTGCTTCGAGTTGGTAGCAGGGGCAGAGGGAACAGTTAAAGACGGGAAGGGTTCGCCCACTTTTTTGTTCAGCCACAGTCTACAGCCACACTTTCAGTCCCTGAGTTTACTACAACCACGAGAATAGGTATCTTCGCGAAGAAGAAAAACGGTTCCCTCACTCAACCACGAAATCGGTCACATCCTAACCGCACAATGCCATCATCCACAGTGCGCTCCCTTCCCAAACCCTCTCATGTCCATACTAACAACCACAGTCCACAGTCCTCCTCTACTTCCTCGCAATATGGATCCCCTTCCTCCCCGTCGCCATGAAGCGCGGCTGCGCCGCCGACCTCTTCATCAACATCGCACTCTGCATCCTGGGTTGGATCCCCGGTGTGATTCACGCGTGGTATATAATTAGTCAGACAGAGAAAGTGCCTGTGGCTTGAGGGTTTAGACTGCGCAGCGTTGGCCACAAAACCCTCCAGATACCCAAATGTCACTTTATTCTTCCCTCGCGTTCCAGTACAAAACGATGACCATTGCTGGAAAGAAGGCTGAACGTAGCAGCTATATAGACTGTTCCGATATCTGCTACAAGCGCTTCGCCTCGGTCACTCCTTCCCCCCTCCCCCCATCCACCTCATCCATCCCTTACTTCCCAAACCCATTCTCAGGCGTACATCCCGCACACCCACTGATCTTTCCATTAATAACATTAAAAGTACCGCCATCACCCGTGTTGCAACCTGCAGTAAAGGTACGAAGTCAGTATATGTCTCACATGCACTTCGTACAGTCAGAACTTACCAATGATGTCTGGATCGTTTGATGCTGTGCAGAAAGTTCCCTTGGGGACTCTGACGCCGGGGTCGACCGGGCTGCCGGGTGCGGGGTTGGATCCGCGTTGTGGTGTTGGTGTTGGGGAAGCGATGACAGCGGCCGCTAGGGCGAAGGCTGTGATGATGGAGGTTGAGCGCATGATGGTTGAGGGGGGTTGGTGTTTGTGGGAGGATGGGATGATGGGATGGTTTGGGGTGCGACTTCCGGAGTCGTTGGTGTGTGTGAAGAGAGTAGAGCTGATGGTAGAGATGGTGGTGGTGATAATGCTTCTTCGCTGTGGATGAAGGGTATCTATACCTAGGTATATGCGCTGCGAAGAAATACTCCCCCAGCTTCGTCTTCCAAACGTCGCATCATCCCCTCTCGCTAGTCCAAAGGTAGAAAAAGCGATTACACGAACAAATCGCCATGTTGGGCACAATGTCCGTCGTCCGCTCTCTTTCTCACTTTGCGCGTTTCAGTCTACGATGTTTCGGGGTATAGAGACTTGGCTCTACTCGCACGAGCCGTTGTAGATGTAGTAGCAGTGTAGATTAGGCTAATATCGGTAGAGTGATGCCGTATGGGTTCGTATTGCTATTTCTCCGGCGATAGCGCCGTGGGGTGAGCTGCACTTCCCATCAGAAGCTTCCGGACCGCAGCGAATGAGGATATTATGCTACAGATCGATCGAACTGATACATACGACCATAGGATCATGAAAATTAGGCTTCCCGTCCGCTCAGCCATATACAAGCATGATACCGGCGGATTAGTAGTTAGGTGGGTGACCACTAGCGAATCCCCGCTGTTGTATGTATTTTGCTTCTTTTTTGCTCTTTTTTGGTGCCCTGGCTAGGAGAAGGCGTACGTGTGTGTGGGGAGGAGAAGGAGAGAGCGCGGGGATTGATAGTCGCGTGGTCGCATTTGAAAAGAGATATCGGGTGCAGTTTGTCATGATTTCATTTTGCTCCCCAGACTGTCAATAAGTTAATTCCACCGTGATGAGACAGATAGTGGGATAGTGTTGGATGTGACTCTTCCCTCCCTTCTCGCCCACTCTCTTAACATTCCAGTAGCCCGTATCACCATCTCTCGCACCTATCATATTCGTCCTCGTTCTCCAACCCGGAAGGTCCATCATCAACTGCCTCGTGAGCAGCGCACTGAACGCATTAGCATCCACATCGGCAACGACAACGTCGACGCTCGATGGCAGCGGAAGACTTACCCAGACTAGAACCACTTTAGGGATCCTGACCAATGCTCAACTTGATAGACACATCAGTGTCAATAGAGAAGCAGGTCTTGGTGCCGTAGATTGGGAGAAGAGTGAAACCGCCGCCGCAATCGGGCTTGGGGTAGGTGTTCACTATGACAACCAACGTTAGCCCACTTCAGTCAAAAGTGCATGGGACGCAGACGTACGAGCGTTGTACTTGATATCCCCATCCTTGCCCACAACCCTGACACTCTTCACCCCATCAGAAAGCCCATAGCAGACATTTGGATCAATCCAGAGGAACTCGTAGGCGCCGCCGCATTCGGCTTCTTTGAAGGTTTGGGCGCGGACTTGGGTTTGGACGCTAGGGTCGGCGGAGGTGGTGGGACTGGGTGTGGACGTGGCGCTGGTCGCGGCGCTTCCCAAGAGGGCGCATAGGAGAATAGTGGTGAGCATGGTGGCGAACATGTTGGTGGGGAGATTTTTGGGGGTGATTGGCTGGTTGGCGTCGTGGGTGCGAGCGAGGAAGGTGGTGTTGGCGTGTTGTGTGAGGTGGTTTGGTGTAGTGGGTGTGGGTGATCGGAGTGAGTGATTGATGTGCGCGTGACGGTTTGGTTCGGCGGGTGAGGGAAGTGAGATTGAGTGAGTGCGTCTGGTTTGTTCTGCTTGAACAACCCGAATAGCATTGACGAAGGCGGGAGAAAAGGATAAAGGGCGAGCGAGCTGTTTATAACGCCCGCTTACCGTCCTCGAGACCTGAGCAAGTTACGTGGTTATCTGATGCAAACGCGCCGAGGTGGGAGGATCCGGGGAAGCGACGCCCGAGCGCGCGTCCTTAGGTGAAGGTACTCGGTGAGGCAGTCGCGGCCCTGGTTACGGGGAGGAGATTGCGGGGAAGTCGCGATTGCGGTGATTGCGGAGGAGGTGCGGTTGGCTGATCCCAGAGGTACAAACGCACGGTAGGGGGGATGTGGATCACTGGCGTTGTGGTAATTGGAGTAACGATAATCAGAGGTATGGGTCTACTAAGAAATTTTGAGAGATTTGTCTAGCCGGCGGCGATGAAAGTGATGTTGAAGGAAGGGAGTGGGGAAGTGATAAAGTGAGGTAGATGGGGAGATTTGATCACAGTCACACAGTGGAGGGATTGTGTGTACCAGACGGGTAGCGGCAGAGACACTGAGCAACGAGGAGTAGGACAACCATTAAGATGTTGCACGAAAGTGCTGGATCGAGCAACCTCTCCGTAGCCGTGAATTGAACACTGTGGTATGAGGTATCCATGGATAGAGGAGGGTTCAATGAGTGACACCATGCTCGTGGTATGTGCGATGGGCGTGAAGACGGGGATACAAGGAAACGCGAAGAGACGGAGCGCTGGTTGAGCATGGTCAACTTGTAGAGTCAGTGACGGAACGTTTGGAGGAGTAAAGTTGCGCCCAGCTTCTTCATCAACCGAGCACAGTCCACACATTCTGGTGTCCAACACAACTCATAAACATCGTGTATTGAACAATAGAGAGACAAACTCCCTAGAAAGATGGTATCCTCGCTTCCAAATGCTATCATGACCATACCCACCTTTAGAACACTTCATTCTCCGACGACTCAGCAGACTGCGCAGTAACAACTCGAGTAGGCTCTGAGACGAACACAAAAGAGCCTGGATAATTGGCAATGGGCACCGCACACGGTGTATACTTCACAGGCTTTGCGGATACGAGGGTTTTGGAAGGTCCAGTACTTTCAGCGTATTCTGTAGGTCCATCGAGCCCCGCAGATCGACGAGTCTTCGTACGTTTGGCCGCTTCCAATAACATATGCGCAGCGGAAATAATGTTGTCAAGCTGCACGTCTGAACTGGCTGTCGGAGCATCAGAAAGAGTACTGACGCTCGGCTAGAACGTCTCCTCCTCCGCACCCTCGCCCTCCGCCTCTGGTGGGATCTCGAAACCCTCTTCGGTAGAGTAGAGAATGTTTTGGATCTGCTTGAGCAGCCCCTCATCCTTCTCGAGCTCGGGGTCGGCCTCCATTGCTTGCTGAATCAGCAGTTCAATGTCGCGCAGCTTGCTGAAGTAAAAGTCCCTCTCGCGCTCGAGGCCCGTGACAGTCTCCTTGAGAGCACTGTTCTCCTCGCGCAGAGCGGCGCTGGCAGCTCCTCCCCCAGAGGCAAGCGGTGTGCGTGTCCTAGGCGCAGCCGTGTTGCTAGCAGCTGGTGCTCTTCGGGCAGTCGATGCTGCGGCGCGGGGTGCAGGTGTGGCTCCGGTCGCGACACCGCCCTGACCCTTGCGACGGGCGACGGGGTCGTACTCGTGGCCGGGGAAATGCTGGTCCCAGTACTGCTTGACGAATTGGAGGAACTCGAGGTTGTCCTGCATCTTGCACTTTACGAGAGACTCGACGCGGATGGGCTTGTCGACATGGTGCTTGGCGAACGTGTCTGGATTGTTAGCGGAGAATTTGGACGGTGGGAAGGGAGACGTACTCTGTAATACCTTGAAATTCTGCAGGTATGCATACTCAGTGTTCGCATTGAACTTGACTCGCGACATGGGCACATCGTCTGCACGCTGTTAGTCTTAATCTCATCCGCGCCTAGGTGAGGTGAAGGACTTACAGAATATGCTGTCGAAGACTTGGCACAGCGCTGCTCTGTCCGCCCTGTCAGTACACGTCCTCACTCCTCGAGGCCAGGGGTGCCCCTCCATCCTCGGCGCGCGCAACGTACCCAGTACCGCATTGTTCGACTTTGGTGATGTTGAGCTGGAGAAGGTTGTTCAACCAGGCGACGAGTTCTTGTCTGTTCACGTGTTGCGGTCAGCGTGTGGTCGTGGTGAAGGTGTCTGCGCAGATGGCCGCAGCCTAACCCCTCGGGCCCGGTGCCTACCTTGATTCTCCCATGGCGGCTATCTATGTGCAGGCGTCTAAGGGTTTGTTTTGGGCGATCAGCGACGAGATAAAAGCATGCAGCCCGGAGTGTCCGTGGTGAAGGGGTGGCGTTGCAGGCGGTGGGCGTGAGTGCTGTTATTTGTTGATGCGCCTTCGAGTCGGGGAGTTGACAATTTGGGCGCCGCTGCCCCACGCTGGAGATTTAGCGTCAGGTCATGGCGCTAGCGTCACGTGCCATCATCTCCACTGGTCGCGATTGCCCTACGAAGCATCCAGAACTAAACGTGATCGTGCACTCGTCAATGGTAGTTCTATGATGCGGTCCTTGACTACACAGTCCCACACCTTGCTGTCCTCTGGCATTGTGACCATCTACCCAGCAAACTCCCTCTCAACCATACCAGCTGCTGTGCCCCTATCCGCCCTCACCGCTTCAAAAGCCTTGACAACCGCCGGGAACCACACATTGGCCATCTTGACATCCCCACTATCATTGGGATGTATCCCATCTCTCAAGTCCGCCGTTCCACTAAAACCCGCGTACTGGTCCACAACCCAGATCGGGCTTTCCGTCGTATTGAGACCCTGGGCCCACGGTACAATGGCGCGGTTCAGATCTTGAATCTTGGTGTTGTAGCTGCCGAAGCCCATGGGGATGATTTGCGCGACCTAGGATGATATGGTGAGTAAGCGATTGGTATACCACGAAACTACGCAAGGTTACCCGCGGAAAGACTTCAGGCTCGAAGGCGAAGCCCAGAAGTATGCGACGCGACGAGACGGCGCTTGTACAACAGCGCACCTTACTCAGGTACACAGGCAAGTACAGAAAAGAACAAACTCACCACAATCTTCATCCTCGGATTCGTCCCCCTCATACTCCCCACCAACGTCCCAAACGCCTTGATAATATCCCCCACCGCCTTATTCTGCTGCACAATATCATTCGTGCCAAGATGCATCGTAATCACATCCGCAGGATTGCTTTTCAGCCACCCATCCAACTGCCCTTTATTCGCAATATCGATAGCGAGGAAACCAGAGTGGCCTTCGTTGTCGCGGTCATAGGTCGTGTCGCGGCAGTTATTTTCGGTCTTGCCGCTGCCGACGAAGTCGACGGTGGAGGAGTTGAAGGGCGTGGTTTGCAGGCGTTGCCAGAGTTTGGAGCGCCAGCAGATTATCTCGGTTATGGAGTCGCCGAAGGGCATGTAGCGGATTGGGGGGTTGGTGGTTTGGGCGGCTGTTGTTGTGAACAGGCCGGCGAGGGAGAGGAGGGTGGGGAGCAACATCGTGGTGGTTGCGATGCTGTGGAGGTACGTGTGTATCTGCGTAAAGCTGTTTTTATGCTTTGGTTACATGTTGATCTTGGGGACAAGTGGCTGGCCGCTTTATGTGGTCTTGGTGGTATTGACCTGGCGACATCTCATCTATCACACTGTATGCGATCTCTCACGACATATGAACATGACGCCTGAGGCACTCTAGACGCAAATGAGGGTCGCGGAGAGAAGGAAATCTTGAGTGATGCAGGCGACATCTGGTGTGACTAGCCGTCACTATGCCGAAGGCTAAATGCAGCTGCCGGATGATCGCTAATATACGCAGGATATGCACGCTCGGAGAAAAGGCAAGAATGCGGGGAAGTTATTGCAGACTACTGAGCGCGTTGTGGTTGCATCAGGTATATTGTTTGGCGTGGTCTTTGGTGTCTAGACATTAAGCGATCTCGACGAGCGGCTTTGGTTTTCGGCATGCATCTAATAAGTTCGAAGTGAAAGTCAATAGCACGTGCGGAAGACCCTCCGAAACTCAAAGGGTCTTTTTCCAGAGGGACAGGTACCCGCTAGCCCTTATTATAACACGGACGAAAATGTCAGCACTGAAGAAGTAGGTACATGCGACTTCTGGGAGAGTGGGCCAAAGCATAACGCTCGACTCTCGACGGAAGCAGAACTACTCACCGCCTCTGACTTTCTCAAAGACTCAAATCGCCGAGCCTGGTGTTCAGAAGGAGAAGGTGGAGTGCTCGTTGATGAAATTCGACCGTGGCGTAGATGAAGACACGCCGTCGCGCCGAGCGATATGCGGTGACCACAACGACACATGGAGACGTACCTTCCTCATATCGACCATGACTAAGGAAGTCACAATCATGACTGTACAGCACTTTGACGATGTACGAGGAGATGAACTACCCACCATGTGCTTCCACCAACCACAGCCTTCTAGTTGTCAGCCTAGCTCTTCTTCTGGCAGCTTCACTCCCAATACACTCTAAGCCTGAGGCGCAGCAACGTGAATTTGAAATCGCAGGCATCGTATGATGCTCATTGCTCGCTACCGCTACCGCCGGATGTTACTCCTTAGCGGACGGTAATACCCCAGATTTCTCGGCCCTTGCCCGACCGACATACGCTGCCGGGGTGTTGATTGGCTGGGCGAGTAAGAAACTTGGAAGTGGCAGTGCAAGAGATAACACGTGATTGCTGCAAAATTATTGTGATGAGGAAAAGGGCCTTTGTCGGTGCAAGGAGAGGAGAACAACCGAATCGAAAAACACACTGATCGTGAAATGCACGCGAGAAGAGAAACGTGCACTCGAGCACAACCTGCGAGGAGACGGCGAGGTGCGCGGAGGTGAGACGATTGATGTGAAAGATTGGGGCGGCGGGTGCTGACTTCGTGCGACACCTCACTATCGGCCCTCACACTTAACTCCGAAGGCTCTCGCGATCGAGCAACCCCGCAACAAGATGTCGATAACTCATCATCGACGTATGCTGAGAGAAAGCAGCTAGCTTGGCATTGTGATGCCTCGGTGATTCCCAGCAGAAGACGCCGATGGTGTTGATTTCACTTCCTGGAATCCAAGGTTTCGCGCTCCGAGCTGACGCGGTCCTTCAGGGCTGAGGCTGCCACGCTTGCAAGCCACCAGCCTGCGCCTATCGAGACATGAACGGCGCCACGTGAAACCGACCGGACTTCATGCAGCTGCAGTGCGATGGATCCCAAAGTAGAAGGCAATTCCATGCAGTGGTAATAATGTCGCGTATACACCGTAATATGAGAAACAGGCCGAATCTCCGATGGGAATTCCGACTAGACCGGTGATCGGGGGCTGATGACAGCGAGCACAGCCTGGACAGCATGCTCCTGTAAGAGTGTGCCCAGCTCGAGGATGAAGTCATGGGAGTCTGGATCTCGACGCATGTTGCTGACATGTCTTGGAATTGCGGTCGCTGGAATTGGGTGTTGGGAGATCCAAGGCGAGGGACGTGCGGGACAGGAGGGCCCACAAGAGCGGGCACCAAGACCGCGACCGTCGAGACCACACCTGTTCCCAACCTTACGTGAACTGACATGCCCGCCGTTCCCAGCGTGCCCCCGCGCCGGGACATTACTTTTGCAAAATAGCTGGCGGTTGATTCGTCCGGATGCAACTTACTTGTTTGGCCCTGCACATAGCCACCACGACGCGTCCAGCCAAGCCGCGCCGAACGATGAGTCCGCTGGCCCTCACTGGTACCACCTCTCTGCGCCAGACCCTGCACCATGTACAGGCGGGAGATCTCACTTGTTATCGCGGCCCTCTGGCGTTCGTGACGCGTACTGCTTGCACAAGTTGTGTTGTCATATCGCGAGGTCCTCACGGTGTTTTGCTATGCCCAGCCGGTGACTGACGGCTCTCCGCAAAGCCGCCGCATTCGGCCAGGCTTGTCCAACCACACATCAGCAGTAATACCGTTGGGTTCACCTGTGCCTGCGAGGTACCTACCTCCACCAAACTAAGCCAGGTTGCGTGTACGTAGCCATGCTTCTGTCAGCATCTCTCTTGGGGGCTTGGAGGTGTATCTTGGAAGGCGGGTGATCCGGGCTCCACCATCTATAAACCTCTTTGTCCTCTGCTGCCGAATCACTATCGAACTGCATATCCCTTACTCACCTCAAGACATCTTCTCCTGTTGGTTTGGCTACTTGAACTCAGATCAATAGCTTCGTGATCGCCTCTAGAGACGACGCCATCAAGCCACGCTTTCAGCTAGGCGCTGTCTACTAGCCTTAAACATCGAGCCCTTTGGCAACCTCGAGTGTTCAGCATCATTCAACGACCTTTCAGTTTCAGATTACAAGAGATGAAGCGCACAACAAGTTCGGTCATGGGCCTCTTGGCTCTGGGTAAGCCCCCAACAACGGCCCCATCTTACCACGGTACTAACCCTATCTAGCCTCCCAAGCCACAGCGCAGGTAGCCAGTGTCTGCCCATCTACGGGAGTATGCTATGGCCTCAACATCCCCGAGCGCACAGCATCATCCGGATCGGGAGACATCTTCTTCCAGATATCAGCCCCAAGCAACTATGAGTGGGTTGCGCTCGGCCAAGGCAGCGGCATGCCCAACTCCAACATCTTCGTCGTGTACACTTCAGGATCTGGCAACAATGTTACACTATCACCGCGATCGACTACCAGCTACCAGCCCCCGAGCCCCAATGATGCTGCTCAAGTCACTCTACTCGAAGGCTCTGGTGTTTCAAACGGTGTCATGACCGCGAACGTGAGATGTAAGACTCATTACTTCCACAATAAGGACACAAGCTAACACGTGACGCAGGCTCAAACTGCAACTCCTGGTCTGGCGGTACCATGGACTTCACCAGAAACAGCGGGAGCTGGATCTTCGCCTACCAATCCTCCGGCGGACCCAAGAACGACGACTCCACCTCTGCGCAAATCGACCAGCACTCCAACCAGGGTGTCTTCGACTGGCAGTTTGCCCAAGCAAAGGGCGGTTCAAGTGTAAACCCCCTCGTCAACACCTCACCAACCGGCACAACAGGCGGCGCAACACCTACCAACTGCCGCCAGCGCCCCTCCGGCGCCGCAGGCACAGGTAACGCCAGGCCAAGCCAAACCAGCAGCAACGACGACGATGATGATGACGACAACTACGGTCGCCCCACTTCTCGTCCTACATCGCGCCCCAACGGCCCCCCAGGAGACAAGCGCTCCCCCTCCCCCGACAAGGGCGGCAAAGACGACGACGACGACCTCCCCTACTGCGACACCCTCCCCAACGGCGGCGCCACAGGCGGAAACTCCGTGCAAACCATCAGCTCCGGCGCCTCCGTCAGCCCCTCCAAGAAACGCACCATGTTAATCGCACACGGCGTCCTCGCCTCCCTCGCCTTCGTCATTCTCTTCCCCTCAGGCGCCATCGCCATCCGCCTTGCGTCTTTCCCGGGTATCGTGTGGCTGCACGCTGGCTTCCAGATCCTGGCTTACATGGTGTACATCGCGGCATTCGGCATGGGTATCTGGCTCGCTCTTCCCATCAGCGGGGGTCACTACATCTCCAGCTACCACGCCATCATCGGTATCCTGGTTTTCTGCCTCGTCTTCTTCATGCCTTTCCTCGGAACTCTGCACCACATCTTGTTCAAGAAGACGCAGCGTCGCACTCTTACTTCCTATGCGCATATCTGGGTTGGACGTATTGCTATCACCCTCGGTATGATCAACGGTGGATTGGGATTGTTGCTCGCGGATAACTCGCGCGATGGAGCCATTGCGTATGGTGTTATTGCGGCGGTTATGTGGTTGGTGTGGGTTGCGGCTATGGTGTTTGGTGAGGTGAAGAGGAAGAAGGCGATAAGGGCGAAGAACGCGCAGAGGACGGATAAGGTGCAGGAGGAGAGGAGGGAGAGCGATAGGAGTACGGATGATGTGGAGTTGACAGGGCATTATAGGCCGGCTAAGAACCAGCAGTAGGGTGCTTGCTGAGTGAAGGCTTGGTAGAGATGTTGGAAGCGGGTATGCGCTGAGTAAGAGAGGGAGATGTATATAAGTGTAGTTGACATTTCCTTTGTTGTTAGAGAAGATTATGAACACGTTCAAACATCCATCTGCCATTCATCCACACCACCTCTCCTTCCCTCCCCATTCATCCTACCCCCTACCGCCTACCCATCCCACCCAAAACCCGACTCGCCGCTTTACTAACTTTAATCACATCCCTATACGTCAAACTCACCCTCGTGCCCCTCACATTCCTGCCCCCGTTCTCTTCAACCGCCCTTCTACCTTCTTCACTCAACAACTCCCAATTCGCCACCGATTCTGCATTCAAATTTTCGTCAATCTCGATCGACGCGATACCGTGCATAAGGTCTCTGTACGCACGCCCTGTGGTGATTAGTAGGGAGCGGGGTTCCTGGAAGATGCGGGTTGGGAGGGTGAGTGGGGTTTCTTGACTCTTTGCCTCGTCTGCGTCTGTGTCCAGAGACTGGGGGCGGTCTTCATCTTCGCTACCTTCCTTCCCTTTCCCATCTTCTTCCTCCCCCTCATCCCCACTCTTCCCAAGCACATCCAAACACAGCGCCGCCCCCAAACTCACAGTCGCAACGACCTCGGCATACGCACCACCGTCTTCATGCGGCATAATGCCCTCACCGGGTCTATACTCATTTACCAGAACATGGTTTGGTTGACCATGCGGCGTGTGCTGGAAGATACCTAGGTCGGAGAAGCGGGGTAAGATGGGTGTGGTGAGGTAAGTCGGTAGAGGGGCGGCCAGGAGCGTGTTATTGGATGTGAGTGTTGAGGGGAGGGCTTGAAGACGGCGGTGGGTGAGGTGTGTCCATCGCTGGGCGGGGATCTATATGGGAAGAGGGTATGTTAGTCAACTTGCAGGGGGGTTGGGAAAAGGTATAGTTTGGGTGGTGGATCTCTCGCGCGGCGATTGAAGGTGTGGAGTGTGGAGATGGAATAGTGTGCATGGAGTATGGCGGGGTAAGTAAACTTCCTTGTCATGTGCAACGTGATGTCCAAGTTTGTAGACTAGGAATTATACGAGAAGAACACATACCTTCTGCAAAATCGACGCCTCTTCCTCGACGCTGATGAAGTTGGGGATATAGTAGAAATCCGGTGGCAGACCCGCGATGCGGAAAGCCTGCAGGCCCGTCTTGTCATCAACGGGCAGAGAGCACATAATTATTGCTTGGTCCTAGTTTGACAATGGCAGTCGACGGCCTTGCTAGCTCGTGGTGAGATGTTGATGTTTGTGAGATGGACATGGGTCGAAGGATGATGTAATGCAGCTAGCAAACACCCATGGACCCTTACGGTAGGCGCGCCTCCGCTAGTTTAAACTAGTCGCGCGCTCACGTGCGAACGCTACGCTTCACACCACACACATGGGAGTGCAACAACATTGATACGCACATTATCACTCCAATATAACCTACGGGGCTTCATATTACCATCTGACGTAATTTTCAAGGTGTCATGAATCATGCCAATTTTGTAGCTGCAACGGACTGTGACTGCCCAGGTAATTATACGAGCCCAAACATTTGAACTCAGCTCACGTAATGTGTCGGCATCAGTTTCAGAGCAAAAGGCACGGAAACGCCGTGAGGCTTGACGTGATTTTATGGCTCAAGATTCGCGGTAGCAGGAACACCAAGCTTTGCAACATTTTTCTCTATAGTAACATGCCAACGATTCGGAGAACGGTAGAAGCGCAGCCAACACAAGTACGTGCATTGAGCGAGTGTGCAGCCACCAACACACTGTGCGAAGTAATTAAAGGCTAGGTGCTATCAACAGTCTCTGGCCGCTTACTTTCCCCGCCTTGAGCAGATTCCATGCCTCTTGCACCATATCCAGGCCACCGAGAACACGGACGGGCACAGGCTGCAGGCGCCCAGCCGCGAGCTCACTTTCCAAGAAATCCCACCACACCCACGTGGTAAAGTCGCGTGTCTTGGGGTCAAGATAGACATCCATAATCGGCACAAAGTTTGCTTGAACTCCAGCGGGCAGCTCCACACCCGGCCGCAAGCCCATTGTCGACAGAAAAGAACCCCCTCCGTGCGCAGCCAAGACAGCTCCCAACACAGGCTGATCCTGGGCAGCGTCCGCAGCAGCCAAGACGGCTTCGAAAGGTCCTATATCTATGAGCTCTTGCGTTACTGTCGGTGATTTCCTGTCGACAAAGTGCACAGCACCGAAGGACTTTACAAGCTGCGCATTCTGAGCAGACGCAACGCCCACCACTGTGTAACCTGCTCTAGCAGCCAGATAGGTTGCATAGGCGCCGAAAGAAGAAGAAGCGCCCCAGATAAGCACTTTCTTGTTCTTGTTCTCGGGATTGGCATGTTCTGCTGGTTTCTCAAGATGCAGGTGTATGAAAAGTGCACTGGCAGGATAGGCTAGGCTGGAGATGGATACCGCAGCTTCGAAGGACACTTGTCCAATCTGCAAGGCCATGTTGTTAGCAGACAGTTGGTTACATCGCAAGACTTAAGCTGGAGGTCTCTTCCCCTTACCTTCGCTGTCATTTCCTGCGTGGTAACCGCATATTTCTGGTATGCTCCAAATCGGGGATCATTGCGGATACTTCCAGCGCTGTTGGTGACGATGCGGTCGCCCTTTTTGAAGCGGCTGACCTCCGTGCCGACTTTGACGACCACGCCGGAAAATGATACTGCACTCGGCTTAGCAACCATGTTCTATTGCGGAGGCCACTCTGATGGGAACGGATACTTACTTCCAATGATAGTGGGGTAATTCAGCTGATACGGCAGTGTTCCCTCTTGGATCTTGTATTCTGCTGGCTGGGCAGCGACCACTTTGACCTGTCGTTATGTCGTTTGTCAGAAACGCTGCACAGAAAGGTGAATGCGAGTACAAATGAACTGGCTTCCGCGTTCACATTCCTTACCTCGATGAGAAGTTCCTCTGGGCCCGGTTCGGGGACATCGGCAGGACCGATTTCGACCTGCTTCCCTACGCCTGGTAGCCATGCCGCTTTGTTCTGATATTCCGCCATTGAGATGTTGAAAAAGAAGTGATTGGAGACTGTCAGAGAGGTGTTGAGCGTGAGTCTCTTTGTTCGTGCAATGTGAAGTGGCAGAGTGTTTATATTCCCTATTTGAACACATGATCAGATACCGTTCGTCCAATGCATGTCTGATGCTTCGGCTACCAGCTTTGCAATACTACCGGCTTAGCAATCGCGAGAAGAGGCTTTACTATGACAATGGTGCCAAGATATATTGCCGGATTACGAAGAAGCTCGTTTTTGGTGTGTTGTAGGCTATTACCAAAATCCGCACAGACTCTACAACACACTAAAAACGAGCTCCTTCGTAATGCTTCCTAGTGCCTCGGAAGATTTCCGCGCTTCTCTCATAAGCAGACCCACGCCGCCTCTGGTCCGGATACATCATGTTCCGAGGAACCGTTCTGTCATCTATGGTTAGAGAGCACATTATGCTTGCTCGATACTGAGGCAAGAATTGTAGACAGCCTTGCCAGCTTGTGATAATATGCGTATGTTTGTTAGATAGGTAGGAGCTCCATAGTTCGCCAAGACACACCCAACGTACTATCTTTGTGGAAAAAGGATAGCCTGCATACTTATCCCTCCTCGCTATCCCCCGATCTCTACCCCCTAAAACACCTTACTCACTCCTCTATCCTCACGATCCATGCTATCCACCACCACCCCTCCACCTCCCCTCCGCCTCCCCTCCGCCTCCCCCACCCACCCGGAGAGCACGTTATGCTTGCTCGATACTGACGCAAGAGTGGTGGGCGGTCTTGCCAGCTTGTGATGATATGCGCATGTTTGTTGGATGGGGTTGAGTCCGAGATGGGGTTGAGTCCGAGATGATGTAACGCAACCAGCAAACGACGCGTCGCCAGTTCGAGCTAGTCGCGCGCTCACGTGCGGACGCTGGTCTCTACACACCCAACCCATTAGGTGCGATGTGATTACATGGAAATCGATGTGTTGGACAAGTATGAAGATATATTGGAGCTCCGTACTACAGCATATGCTCATCTATGATTGTAGAAGAGTACCCAGCCTCGAACTCCAAACATCCAATGCCAAAACATCGTTGAAATCTAATGTTCGCGCTCGTAAAACAAAATCCTAGACTCATGTTCATCATACTCATGCCATAACCACCACCACAGCATCAGCCCACAGACCTGGGGCCGACTACCATCTCAAAAGAAAAAACGCCATGAGCCTGCGGCGGAGATGCACTCAACACCGATCACCCAACCCCATCAATCCACAATCACATCACAGCACACCCGCCAGGGCCACTTCTTGCGCGACGTCTCCTCCCGCCCCCACCCGTAGCCCCCGCCCCGGCTTCCTCCTCATCCGCATGCATCATCTGCGCCTCTCTCGCCCTCCTCCTCCTACGCCGCGCACCCGCCCCACCAACCCCAGCCTCCTCATTCAACATCATCCAATCCGCCCATTTGCGCTCCAGCCTCGCCGCAGCCGCAAAGTCACCTCTCAGAACACGTTTAGTATGTTCCTCAACCGTCGGCTGCCAATTGTGGAAGCACTTTAGCTTGATGATTTCACTTGGGTAGGTCGCGACTTTACTCGCGGACCGCGAGTTCGGTCTTGTAATCTCCGCGTTTCTCGATAGGACTTCGCGGACGCCGGTCCAAGTCACGTTTGCGCAGTCGTATGCCTCTATACGCAGACCTACTTCGGGGCGTTCAGAGTTTGTGAGGCCACGGGCAAGACGGTTGCGGTTGCGTAGGCCGGAGGCGGCTTCGGCGAGGACGAGGTCGGAGATGCGTGTGTTGTCCATTTCGAGGGAGGCGAGACGGGTGCAGGCTTTTAGGACGGGGAGCATGCCGACGTCGCCTAGGTTTTCGCAGTAGGAGATGCAGAGGTGGCGGAGGTGGGGGGCGCAGGCGGACTCGGATAGGGTCTTTAGGACGTCGTTTGTTAGGTTGTCGATTTCTTCGATGTCTAGGTGGGTGAGGACGGGGACGGTGGGGAGTAGGCTGGTCAAGGCATCGTCGGTCAAGCCGCCGCATTTCGAGACTTGTAGACCTTCTAGAGACGGGACGTTGTGTACCAATGTCTTCAGGCCTGTATCCGTGATGCTGCGGCAGCGCGTAAGGTTCAGGTGCTTGAGGTTTCTTGGTGGAACGATTGGGCGATCGGTAAGAACGTCAACCTCCTCATCTACACCCTCAATCAAAGCAGCCAGTGCTTCGTCGTTGAGACTGTCGCAGTTCTTCAGGTCCAGCCTCTCGAGAGTATTGCGCTTGAACAGTGCGACCATCAGCTCGACATCGTCCCAGCCTCGCACCTCGCCTGCCCTGAGATCGCGCAGCTTCGTGCATCCCTCAACAACCTTCTTCAGCCCTCGGTTGTCAATGTTGTTGCACCATGAAATGTTCAAGACTTCGACTTTCGGGCAATGTGCAGCAAGGATCTTCATCGCTGCGTTTGTCGCACCCGCAAGACCTGACAGATTGACGTGGACGAGGCGACTGTTCTGGAGCAAGAAGCAGTGGATAGATGTCCGATCAATTCGGCAGCCCTGAAGCGAGAAGTTCTCCAGGTTCTGGCATGACTCAATGAAGCCGTCCTTGCCCCAGTGTTCTCTCAGCTGTACGCAGCCTCTGAGGTTCAAGTCTTTCACGAAAGGACCCGCCGATGTGATGATGTTGACCAAAGCGTTGGCTGAGATGTCGCGGTAGAACTTGCTAGTGTCGAGATCGCTCCACAGTTGACCATCAAAGCACATTGCATGCCACGACTTGGAGACGCGCGAACAACGCACAACCTCTTTTGGCTCGAGGTATCTCAGGATCTGCATGCGAATCTCCGTTGGCATATCACTCCAAAAGTTGAAGTTTGCCCGCTTCTGGACCTTGTGGACGGGTCGCGAGAAGTAGTCGTTCTCGGCTTCAATGCCGTCTCGTGTGTATGGTCGTCGGGCGGAGGGAAGAGGCACCGAGGACGGGATATCTGGTGTTTTCATCCGCAGACGAGTCCTCTCGTCCCAGAAGGGCGTGCCAGGTGGGCTGTTGGCGACGGATGTAGGAGCAGTGGAGAAGCCATTCGACAGCTCTGAGGAGTAAGAGCTGCCAAACGAGTTTCCGTACGGCGAGCCAGGCGATGCGAGGGAGACGCAAGACATGGATGCCTTTCCGCCGCTTCTCAGACTGTGAGAGCGGGGTCTACCCAAGTTCGCCAGACTTGAGGACGAGCCCATCCGTTGTAAGCCCATGAGAAGGCGCTGTCTGCCCTTGAGCTTTGGCTGCTCAATCATGATGGCGTCCGATGGCGGGGTTCCTGGCGCGGGACGCATTTCGCTGTGGTCGACAACCACCGAGTCGATGGACAAAGGCTCCATGGTGAAGCGTGGCTGTGCGGTACGCGTGCTCGGCGATAAGCGGGACGGCGCGGGGAAGGTAGAGGATCAAAGAAGTCGAAGACCGAGGGAGGATATCGTCACGTCTACTGGAGCAAGATGGCAGGCAGACAATGTGTGAACAGTCCCGTACCAGCGAAAAGGAACGAACGTAAGAGGAGCTGACGCTGACCCGGTGGTTGGGTGCGCGGTTTTTGATAGCTGAGCGGATGGCGGAACGCGCAGTTCAGTGCAGTCTAGAAAGGCGGGGATATGGCCCGTGTTATGCGGCGAGCCAGAGGCCGATCAATAGCCTTTCGGTTCAAGAAGGGTTCTTGGCCGTTGGCTGACAAGGCGAGCGGGCATCACTTGAGGGCATCTGGGTGCGATGCTTATGGTGTGCGACCAAGTGACGCGAAGGATGCCAGCAGCAGCGACGTGCAGCGACTTCATGTGCAGCGAGTTGCTGTTGTCCAATGTCTTATCGTTGCTATCGCGTAGATCCGGAAGGCCCGATTGGGGGCGCGCCACGTGCGGCCTCCGATGTCACCAGCGCACCTCGGAAGAGAGACATTGGTCGCTTGACCGTTGGAACACTGTCGCGTGAGCTGATAAGAGCCTTGGATTACAGGCATCTCACTCATCTTGCGAGATGGACGTTTGCTTCAGATTCAACATATGAAGAGAAAGGCATCGGCATTCAGGGTCAGGTCTCCAATTTGCAGTTGGTGTTATGCAGGGTCAACCAGCAGCAGCCTTTTTGCATCTAGCCGACATCCACGACCCGCCACTGGTACAGATTCCGCCAATCCGGATGCCTTCTAGATGCAGAGGCTCCGCCTTGGAACTTTTCGCCCCAGACGCCAGGCAAAATACGTCCTTGGGCCCAACGGCACATGGACCATTCAGCCGGGCTTCTCCATGTTTCCTGAGAGGCGGGTGAGGATTGCACCAAGCATGTTGTAGCTGTCTGTCCATTAGGTTTGACAACAAGAGTTCGTTGATCTTAGCGTAATGACCTGGGATAGTGTTTGCATCTAGATTTGCTACAGATCTAGTGGGTACAGACTTGCGCCGCACTCAGTATATTCATCCCCCAAGGCCAAGTCACGATACTCCAGCATGTTGTAGAGCCCAGACAAATCCCCTCCCCTCCATCCCTCATCATGCCGCCGTCTCCTCCGTGCAATACTTCAAAAACTTGCCATGCGCCCCCGGCCAATTCTCCTCACACTTCGCCTTGACCGTCCCCACCAACATCCTATTTGCCCTAATCTCCACATCCTCCACAAGACTCCACTCGCACCCTTCAGCCCCCTCTCTATCCTCCTCACTCAGCCCCTCCGTCTTCAAACACCGCCACGTAGTCTGCTGTGTAAGCCCCAGCGGCGCCTTGATCGTCCATAATACGCCGTCGTCGAGATCAGTCATGTGGGCGTCGAACTTGACGGTTGTGTCCCAGAGGCCTGCGGGCAGCGCGTTCATGTGATCTGTTATGCGGTAGCATTTCGCGTCTGGGGTCGAGGGGTCGCTGGGTAGGTCTTCGTGCGAGGCGTATTCGGGGTCGAGGCGGATGAGGAGGACGTGGTTGTGGAGGTGCGAGACGGCGGTCGCGAAGGAGACGGAGCGGGGGAGGTGCGTTACGTGGTGGAGGGTTGCGGTTGTGTTTAGAGCTGGGGTTTGTTAGGAAGGGAGAGTTGGATAGGGGTGGTAGACGTACAGAACATGGCTGGTGGATTGGTCTGGTAGCTGATTAGATGGTGGTGATGGTTGCGATGAGGCACAGGTTGCGGCGCGGATATCGTTCTATGTAAGTCCTGGTGTAAATTGAACACAAAGAGATTATAGTAAGTATGGTAAGTCCTAAGATCAAAAGCAAATTATCGGCGAGAAGCTTGAGAGAAGCTAGTCTTATGTACGTCGAGCGCGAGTTGATGATGCTTCTACAGTTTCACGGCAATAAGCGATGCGTCTCACCCAGGCACAACAATTAGGATTAGGAATATAACTACATTAAGACTTATGCAACAAAGAAGCCACATCCAGCTCCCCGTGATGATATCGATAGCAAAAGCAAGAAGTCGGAGCTTTGTGGTTGACCTATTGCAAGCATCGGAGTGCGGAGCTTCAGCCAACGCGATCGGGATCCGCGGGGAACCTGGGAAGCCTGACGGCCAAGCCCTGCAGCGCGTCTCCGAGCTATCACGCCGCCCACGACCATCATTCTGTTAGTCAGGCCACCGCTTTGACAAGTCAAATACTTTTCTTTAACTACCTCAATCGAAGAATCTTCATCTTCATCTACACATACGCAATGGACATGCTCACGCAGAAGACGCCTACGGCGTTGGCAATTGCACAGGCGGTGGGCATCACAGGCAGTGTATTCTTGGTTGGTAAGACACTCTGGCACTCAATGACCGTCTCAATCGCGGTCAATGGGAAGATATACCATTAATAGAATTCATACTGACAAGTATACCAGGCTCCAATGTCTCCCTCTCCGTCGTCGGCATCCCCGCCGCCATGCAAGCCCCCGCACCCCTCGCCGTAAAGCAATGGTACACAATCTTCACACGCGGCGGCGCAATCGCCCGTCCTCTTGCTGCTATCTCTGCGCTGGCAACGGGTTATTTGGCTTATCATCGTATGTTTCGTCACATCCCATCTCCCTTCCAACCCCCAACCCCCATACCGTCCACCATTCCATCCCCATGCTCCAACAACAGATGAACTAACAACCCAACAGAAGACCGCACCTCCACCCCCTTCCGCCTCAACGCCCTCGCAACCCTCCTCCTCCCCTCCATCGTGCCCTTCACGATTCTCGTCCTCGGCCCCACCAACAACAAACTCATGGCAAAGAAAGACGAACTCGCCAACGCTTCCCTGCGCGACAAGCACGTCGAGCAGTTTGCCAAGGAAGGCGAGACGGTCAAAGAATTGATGGACAAGTGGGCTAGTTTGAACTTGGCGCGCGCGCTGCTCGTTGGTGTCGGTGCGGTGTGTGCGGTTGCGGCGGGTGTTGTGGGCAGGAGGGAGGTTAAGGAGATTGGCAGGTTTGCGGGGTGGGGACGATAGATTGGATATGAGATGGTTGAGATGAGGTGTGGGTTATGGTGTTGATGAAGATTGGATATGAACCATGGCTTATAGGGCAGATAAGCATATATGGAGGTTATGATACACGAATACATGCATTGATTAATACATGTCACCTTGAGTAGTAGACCAAATTCAAGAGGAAAGAAGTTCGCACTGGAATAGACGTATCTGCTTGTAATGGGGTGTGCTCTGAGACTTGTGAAGCGCGAATGTCTGAACTCACTCCAGGTATATATACATGTACAGCGGAACACTAGAGATAATTACAATACGATACAGGCCGTGTGCCCCAACCGAGCCAAGACGTAAGAACTTTCAGTTAGCACACTGCAATCCGCTCCAATCTGCGACTTAGCATTTACCACATCACTCCAAACTTCCAGTCACACAAGCCACATATACAATCCACAAATACATTTATCTATGTCACCTTGCTATGAAGATTCACCCATCAACCCCCAACACAGTCCCTCCATCCACTCTTAGTTAACCTTAGCCTGAGCAAGGCTGTTAATCTGCTGAGCACCATCCTGAATCTTGCCGTTGGCAGCCTGGAAACGGCACAGGTTACCAGAGCGCTCCTGGACGTTGTTGTCGCACACGAGCTGGTCGTTTGCTACGCAGTTGAGTGCACCGTTGCCTTATTATTTTGTTAGCATCATCTTCCTCTCAAGAACAAGAACCCATCTCAGGGTCCTATGGATATGGGTACGTACATGCAGCAGGTCCACCAGGCACACACTTTCCAGCCGCACCATTAACAGTGCAAGCATCCTGCTTGAGAGATTGCTCAGGGATACAGCATGCGCCGTTGGCAGCCTGACGGTTCTCAAGGACAGCGCGGGGGGTGTTGCGGACGTTCTCGACGTCGGCGATGGCGGCGGAGGAGACGGCGGCGAGGCCGAAGAGGAGGGCCGTGATGGAGAACTGCATTTTGGCGGTTGGTTTTTCGAAGTTGGGAAGTTTGCTGGTTTGGTTTCGAGGTATTAACGATAGATTATCGGAAAGTAGTTGATGAGTGAAAGTAATCTGATCCGCACAGCGGGTAGTGAATAAAGAATAAATGTAGATGTGAATTGGAAGACTGGCTTGAGAAAGGAATTATGGGCTGGCGTAGATGCGTGCTTTATACTTGCTGTGAGAGGCTTCTTCTTCTGAATACATGGCATTGATACCTATTTCGCTGCTTTCCATAAAAGGTATCCTGGGACGGTGATCCTGAGGCAAGTCGCAGGCAGTCGATCATGCACATCTCAAACCTTTGGCCGGGTGGTCGGGCCCTGGCGGGTCTGGTAAACCGAGGGATCGCAAGCGGGCAAAACAATGATTCTTGTGTGTAGGGGGTGTGGCCGAGATGGAACCGGTGTACCGTTATTCTAGTCTCACGAGATGCAGTATACTTGCAATAAACTTCTGTCATAGCCTTACACCGTGGTGGTTGTGGCGTCCAAAAATCGTGTCCCACCCCATCTCAACCAACGCCACACTAGCCACCTGCCAATGCCGTCAAACCCGAGTCGACAAGCGAAACCGAAGCGCTGCCTTGCACTTGAAACACTTGCTGCCTTCTCAAACATGCGGCCTTGGGGACCTTGGGACCTTGGAAATATGTAAAACGTAGAAGAACCTGCGGTTAAACGGCTGATTTAGGCGACGGTCTGTGACATGCAGGTTCAGGCGCTTCCAGGCGCATCTTTGCATGACGGTCGTGAACGAGTTGAGCGTGAAGACCGAGGGGAGATGCGTCTGAGTGCGTGCGTTCTGATGCCTTGGTTTCGTCCAATGCGATTTTGCGCGTTGAGGGGAGGAGGGTGAAACTGCCGGCTGAAGTACGCCGCTCAGGCGTACAGCACTGCCTGCCGAGGACCGGGAGAGATATCGCGAGAGGGTTTGGGGGAGTGTAGACATTAGAAGATCGCGACACGGGTACCTGCGCATAACGTTGGGGCTGAAGGCTGTCACGCGCGGGTGCAACGTCGGCGCTGAATACGATGATACTCACACATGTCGCTCGCGCAACATCGCCGACTATGCGAAACATCGTGCTCGAATTCGCCAGAGTAGAAGACATGTCCCCGGGCTGCGCCACAGGTCCTGCGACGTTGATGAGAGACGTTGTTTAGACTGTGATACGCCCTCTGTAGATACAAAATGGTGTAGATGGATGTATGGTATATGTGAAGGCCTTGTGATCTGGAATTAGATACAATTTGCCCATTCGTACATCGACAGTGATGAATCATCCGATATGCGGAAAGTACTGCGACCAGCTCGGGACTTCGAAAGCGGAGGCCGGAAGATTAAATACGTCCAGGAAACATTCGACGATGAGAAACGTCCTACAGAAGATATAAAAGGGCCCAAAGCATACAAGAGACAACCAGCCGATTGGGTACCACAAGTAACGCTCAATGCGGGGATGCCTTTTAGGATCATCGAAAATTGGTAACAAACTCACCCAGATCAACCATGGAAGACCCGAGCAGAAAATAGCCAGGCTACTGATCTTCCAGAGTAGTTTGTCAGTCTCGCCGCGAAAAGGTCGGTCCCAAACAAGAAGATGAACGCCGCCATAGAAAAGACCCGCTATAGGGAACCCCAAAATGGGTGCAGCATCGTTCGCAGCCGATTTGAAATCAGCTACTTGAGGCCGGTTACGCAGACGTTCCTTGAGGTAGGTTTCTGTTGGGGATCTGCCAATGTGTAAACCGTATGTTCTAGCAGAATTTGAAGCTAATTTCAAGCACTGGAAGTGTTCTTCGGTGAGATACCGCCATAGCTCTGAGTTATTCCGCTTCCATGGGATAGCAAAACCATAGTATACGGCATAATCTGGACTCGGAAGCTGTGGATCCTTCGATCGCTTGAGTTTGATGTGTTCCAAACGAGGATGAGTAATCACATCTTCGGAGTCAGGCGCCGAGTCAAAATGTTCATCGTCGTCCATGTCCACTAGTGAGAATTTGACGCCTTTGATCTTTCGGGTGATAATTAAGAAAGCCATTACCGAGTGTATATCAACACTCGTGAGCATAGTCGGCTCTTCCACATCAAGAGGCTTGTGCCACCAGAAATGAAAATACATGATCAACGTGCATATGGCGTGCACAGCCGTGTTGATCTCGAGCAACGAGATAGAAAGGCCTTGAGCCGACCGTGTTGCACACTGTACGCAAAACCATACCGCTTGTCCGCATGTCACGAGCTTCGTGAACGCATTTGCCTTGCTCTTGTCCAATATCACAGATTCGGGTAGATCAGGGAGAAGATGAGGGGCATATGCGGCGATGTATTCGAGACCGTACAGTGTGAGTGTCATCCTCTGTCGCCCATCGGGAAGGTAGTTCAGACCCAGATCTCGAGTATCGACGACGAAGCCGCCCATAGTGGCATATAGGGAGTGCGCCTGTGTCCAAGGGTATCTCTTAGGTTTCGAATCAAGCTCCACACCGACAGGGTTCACATCCGCAGACCCAATATCCGCAAGCTCAACATCCTCCTGCTGGACAGGTTGCCTGGTTTGTTCGATGAGCCCTGTCTTGGTTTTAATCCAATCCACGTTATCAGAGAAGCATCGCAAGACGTGACTACATTTTGAATGTAACGCCCTGATGAGATTTGGGGATTCTGGCTGCTCGAAAGCTTTCCGCATTTTTTTGCCGAAGTAATTTGCGTCAAAATGCTGATCGTAGGCAGTGAAGACAACCTTGGATTCAATCAACGTTGGCTAACAGTGCGACAGAGTGATAAGACTCACCCATTCTGGAGCAAAGATTGCTATAATCATCCAGCCCAACTTTCGCCAAGTTTGCGGTGCGATTCGCCAGGTTTGCGCTTTCACCTCGTCCGTTTCATGCGCAGGGATGTTCAGGTGGACCGCCGTCCAGGCGCACAGGATCAATGTCAAAAGAGAAGACGAGAGTATGGAAAACGTGCCGCGCACCGAAGGTTCTGGCTTCCAGGTGTGGTATTGTGTACCGTTGGGTAAAGTCGTGTTCGCCATCTCGTCTACCGCCTTGTCCAAAGCTGAGTACAAGCTGCGTGCCCGCGATACGATGTGTGGGATCTTCTCTGTTTGCTTGATGTCGGACTCGGAGCGTCTTCTTTCTTGTGTTGGTCGAAGGCCGTGGTCAATTAGGGAAGATGGAAGTGAATCAGTTCGGTTTGCTATCGGTCAACCGCTTTTCAGCTGGCAAAAAGGTGGCGGTTGTGACGTCGCAAGGTTGAGGCCCCACTCGCACCTGAAAGCGGACAGACATGCAGGTCGCGAGCTTCTCACTTGCTTATGGGATGGTGCCAAGCCTGATGGTCATAGGATAAAGATTTGCGGTGTCGCACAGCAGTTTGCGCCTCACAACCCGTAGACGAATGTGAGCCTATCGTCGCCCTCCCTACCAGCTCGCGCAGCCTTCTCAAGCCAATCCGCGAGCCACGCAAGCTTGGTATGCGACCGCGTCACATTGATGGCTTGCCTGAGCCATCGCTGTTGCTGCGGCACCGGGCCTCTGCCATGCAGCCTTTCGGCCTCGACGTCATCTTCGCTCCACTTGCGCAAGATGTTCTGCCGCGTCTCGTTCTCAGCCTTCAAGCGTCTCAGGAACAGCACATAGCCGAGAGCTGCTAACGCGACAGACGCAAGTGTCCACCAGAACGGAACGATGTAGCCACCCGCGGCATACTTTGGTCGGAACAGGATCGCTGAGATGACTCCAGCGAGGTTGCCCCAGCCATTGATACCGAGCAGTAATGCGCGCTTGCCAGGTGACGGCGTGTTGCCAGATATCCAGGCCACCGTGAGCGGAGATGCGACGTAGGTACCGGAGAGGAGGATGTTGAGAGCGATGTAGCGAGGTATTGCCCATGAGCTTGGCAACAGCACCACGATTACCAATCCGACTACCATAATGAACAGACCAAGCAGTATAGGCTTGAGGCGTATGCGATGTTTGTCGCTGTAGCTAGCTGCAAAGTACAGTACTATGGCCCCGCAGATGTGTGGCGGTGCAGTGAGCAAGTTGATGAGCGCAGGGTTCGCCTTCTTCGTCAAGGGTGCCAGTACAAGCGGGAGGAAGACGGAGAAGGCGTAGACTGGGATGGCAGATAGAACGTTACAGGCGAGGATGTGCCATATCTTCGTGTTGAACACTGATGAAAGGACGTCGTGAGGGCTTAGTCCACGATCGTCGACCAGCTGTCGCGACGGCGTGGCTGAGGTGATCGAGTGTTTGGACGAGTCGAGAAGACCGCGCGACTCCTCATCATAGGTTTCTTCCGCTTCTCGATCATCTTCTTGAACTGCTGCTGGCGCGTTCTGTATGTCTCTGTCTCTCACCACACGCGAAGACGCATATCGACGCTCTTCAGGTGTGAGGAACCATGCTGTCTCCACGCTATGTGGTAGCCAGAAGTATCCGATGAATGCTACAACGATGGTCAGAGTACCCTCCAAGAGGAAGAGCACCTGCCACGGTCTCCAATCTTTGTCCGAACCTCCATCGTCCTTGCCGAAGTGGGAGAACACAAGGTAGCTTATAAGGCCCCCAAGCGCACCACCAACTGCCGCCTGACCGTAGAAGAAGGAGAGCCGTCTGCCGAATTCGAAACGTGTGTAGAAGAGGGAGAGGTAGGTGACGGTGACTGGGTAAAATCCGGCTAGAGACGTTAGCTTTAAAGTCTGGAGAGGAAGCGACGGTCGAAGGAGGAAAGAGCAAGTGCCAAAGCCAGACCAAGCTGACATGCGCAATGTCCAAGTATTGACTGGGTCCATTTCTCGCTGGTTTCTTCGGTACCATCTCTACCATAAGTGCGAGATCATGTGCTCGGCGGCGGAGACGCTGTTGAATCGGGGTAGGCGACTTACCTTCAAGACAGCCGATGAGAATGCGCAGCGTATACAGCTGCCACCTATGCCTCACCCACGCATGCAGCGCCGTGCAGACTCCCCAAAGAAGCATACAACTGGGCACCCAAAGCACCATACCATATCTTCTCCCCAGCGCCGCACCAAGCGGTTGCAGCGCAACGAAGAAAGCGAAGAACAGCGCAACAGCCGTATTCAACGCGCCCTTGTCGAGTCCGATATCCGCCGTAAAATGCGCAGACTCTGCATTTCCGATCTGTTCCCCATTAGCAAACCTTCTCACTGCCAAAGTCGGCGTATACGTACATTCGACTTATCCAGCGCATTAAACAAGAACAGCAACGCCAGAAACGGCAGTAGCAAACAGTCCAGTTTCCTCAACGTCCTCTTATGCAACCGCGCATCCACAGCGCATGTCTCCTCCAGCTCATCCGGCGGCATCGTGTCGTGTTCCGTTGCTGAGGAAGACGAAGCTGCAGTGAGCTCGTATAGCTGGTGCTCATGGTCGGCCATACTGTCGGGCGCCAAGAGCGAGCCCACGCGCATGCATCACAGGGTCTGCGACTTCGGATGACCTCGGTCGGTGTCGCGGGCAGTAACGGGTTTGGGTAAGTGGGAAGGGGTTAGAGTCAACAGAGTGATGCATGATAGAATGTTGTGGAAATGTCAGATGAAGGTACGGAAGATTAGATGGGCGGTTGAGCTATTGTTTTGGACCCTGAGGGCATGACGTTGTTGATTGGAAGGTTTATGGGGGTGCTGGGATTGCCGCGCTGGAGTGGGAAGGCGCCGAGGGTGGCTTATCGATTACCACCGAGATTGAAGATTATCGTTTTGGGTACTCTCATGACTGTCCAACATGCCACCAGGACATTCGAACGCATTAAACATTCATTGTCTACTCCATCATCTCCTCTTCTCGCTTTCCAAACGCCTTAACAGCCTCGTAGTACAGCGTAGCAGTCGCCTCACACGGTCCCTTCGCCTTCTCAGTCGCACACTGGTTGAACATGTCCGTCTTGAAGTTACTGTCGGTGCGCGCCTTCATCGCATCGAAGCGGCCTTGTTGTTTGTAGTTGCGGTAGCCGAAGTCGTGGCGGTAGCAGGAGTTAATGACTGTGATGATTCGTATTAGCTACTGGTATCGGGTTGACGGTGCAATATCAGGTCACACGTGAGATGGACGAAAGAGGATCCAAGAACGTACAGTCAAATCCAAACGGATTGTCTGGGCTCGCAGTGCAACCATTGCTCTCCCAGTTTAGCTCTGGAGGGCCGACCTTTCCGTTACGGTTGGCGATGAAATCGGCGATGGAAATGTCGAACATGTAGGTATCGGTAACCTGCTCGAGAGACGCCTGGCGTTCGACGAGTTGTGCAGGTGCAGAGACCGCAAGAGAAGCGAAGCCCAGGAGGGCGGTGATGATAGTGGACTTCATGGTGGGTTGAGTAAACGAAGTGTTCGAAACCCAAGGTATCGTATATGAGTTCAAGCTAAGCTACACTGCCTCACTTTATACCACGTACACCACGATGCGTAATGTCCCGATGTTTGCGCCGCGGGGACTTCCCGGTCTTGGGTGCTTGCGACATTATGGGTACCTGCATGTGTGCTTCGGAGCAGATCACTTGCATATGAAATGAAGCACTTCGTCGAAATAGGCCCTTATGTGCTGGAAGCGTTGTAGTAGGTAAAGAAACAGCATGCAGAAGGACGGAAGAATGCATGCGCATGCCAGATCTGTCAGATCTGTCCGTTGTCACGGTCTTATGTCGGACTTGCCAAGAGGTATGTAAGCAGGTGATCCGAGACAGCCTCTTCAGCCGCGCTATCACGACCGCAGTTGCTGCGCATGTTGTTGATCGGTATTTAATGGAAGATACCGCAAGGAAGAACTGGGGAGTCAAGAGGACAGTGCTTGTAGTGCAGTGATGATGAGAAGGAAGGCAAGAGTCAAAATTGATTCTACGCAAAGACGAGGCAGACACTCCAGGTGGTTGTGGGTACTAACACGTCTTACATCGATATCCAGCTTCTGCAATGGCAAGTCTCGTCAAATTGAAAGGGGGCCCTGCTAGAAGTAACTGGGTACGCATCAGAACTTGGCAGGTCGACTGATGGTTGTGTGCCGACGAAACACGCTTTCGAAATACCGCTCGAGAACCGGTAATGAGATGCTGTTGCAATCGATGTGGATCGTACCAGGGTAATTGTCTGAGGATACCGAAATCTGAGGCTTGAGCCTGATGAGTTGAAGAGATGCCCCACATGTTCGTTCTTCGCTGGTTTGAGACACGACTACCGTTCATCGATGCGGGGCTGTCGCTCTGAACACACTGAAACCTCTCCGCAAATTCTTGAGCTGTCATGTCCTTCTTCGTAGTATCGTGAGCGGGCCTGAGACATCAGTTAAACATCGAAAAATGCCCTCTAGTCATCACTCCACGAGTCACCACCATCTTCGTGCAATGCCATTCGATTGTCTATGAGCATATTCCCACTAGTTATACAGTGTCATCCGCTCTTTCTGGTCCTTCCATTCCCTCGCTTACAACTTGCTGATGAAGAGACGGGCAGCGAACATGCGCAGACGCTGGGGCAGGATGTACTTGGAGAAGATGTAGATGAGCGATGGCAGGAGGATGAAGGCCACGGTGGTCTCGTTGACGAAGAAGAAGGGGATGAGCTGGGGCATGGCCGACTTGAGGATAGTCTATCACTTGTATTAGCTTCCTGCCCTCGTTCTACCATTCGCAGAGTCCATTCTCACCATCTGCTGAGGGCCAACCTCAGTCTTCTTGTTCTGGCTCGCGATGAAGGCGGGACGCGCCAGGGCGGAGGGGCGGACGGCCATGGGCGCGCGGGCAGCGGCGGCCCTGGAGAAGGGGCGGAGGAAGCGGGCGGCGTTCATGATGGGCTATCTGGAGTTTTGCGGGTCAGCGCGCTGCTGTGGGGGTCCAATTGGCGGGGCTGAGCCTGCGAGAGGGGGAATTGACGCACTGGACGCGATGGTCGAAGCCTGGGGAGATGAGGGGAGATGGTGTTGCGGTCGCGGGAGTTTCGGTGGTGTTGCTATCGTCGTCCGCAAAAGCTCGCACAGCTGCGATCCCGGAAGTTGCCGCGTCCGTGCGCTGGCTTGGCACCACTTCCTCTCCCAACTCCGCACTTCCCCACGACTACTCATCTGTATCACACATTGCGTCTCTGAAAGTTCTCGATACTCCTATACTGTCGCCTCCACCCAGCGCGTCCCCTTTCACGATGGCCTTTGCTCATGTTCTGGAACGCCCCTGCTGCACGCCGCCGGACTGCCTCACACTAGAATTTAAGGTTTGCACAGTACTCCAAACATGATGATTGGTGTAGACAATGTCGGATCTCTTATCCGCATGGATATCACAGACCTCTACAGCTTCATTTCTGGTCCTTTTTTACATGACGAAATGAGCTAGTGTTGGCTCTTCCTTTCAACCGTGTCAAGTGCGGGGGGCCTCATCTTCCACCCTATGTAAAGGTGAAGCTTACTGCACTCGTGTGACATTTCTCTACCTAACCTTGATTTCCGAAAGGCAACATGGCAATCGAGAAGATCATGATATTAGGGGTAAGATGCGAGACGGACTGGCTGGCATCGAGTGGCTAACATGCGTAGAACTGGGAGCTTTGCCTCACCATCCTCAACGCCCTCTTCCCACAGGAAAAACGACAAGGGACACCCAGATATCAAGTCACGGTACTCACGTATCTTTCACAAACCCTCAGTCTGCCACCTCACGTCAAGGCCTCCGATGTACAGCACAAGAAATCCGGTTACTCGTCTGCTTCACTGCAATCAGTAATGACTGGACAAGACTTGGTTATAAGCACAATGTCAGGCGGAGATGCAGAGCAACAGATCCGCATAATAAACGCCGCCATCGCCGCCGGCGTCAGGCGCTTCATTCCTGATGAATTCAGTCACGACAGCATGAACAAGCAGATCCAGACGCGCATTCCAAAAGATGCTGGTCGGGCAAAGGTCATCGCTCATCTGAGGAGCATGCGGGAGGACTATCCATATTTCGAATGGACAGCGATTGCGACAGGGTATACGCTGGATACCCAGCTTATCAGCGGCAACATGGGGTTTGATCTCGAATGGCACAGCGCGACTATCCACGGCATCGGTACTGAAGCTTTCGCAGCTTCCAGTCTGGAGAGAGTTGGCCGAGTCGTGGAACGCGTCATCTCACACTGGGACCAAGTCAGGAACCAATACATATACGCTGCAGGCGTCATAACGTCCGCCAACGAGGTCCTGAGATCTACTGAAAAGACGACTGGCCGTGAGTTTACCGTCGGAAATCACGATGTTCAAGAGTGTGTTGCAGAGGGAGAGAAGAGAATAGAGAAAGGATTCCCCGACTCTGGCATGTTTCTGCTCGAGCGGAGCGTGCTGTATGACGAACAACTCGACGCATCGAGACCTTTCAGGAATCGCAACTCGAACTATGTACTAGGACTCAAATCAGAGTCGGTCGAGACTATCGTCAGAAACGCCTACGACGACTTCAAACACTACGGCAAACCTGGATGCGGATGTTCAGCTTGATACCCCACTTAACGTCAGACTTCTATACTATACCGTTGACCTCACGCCTAATTCTACCTCGTCTCCCCTCCAATCGCACTGCCTTCCCAAACCATAGCCCTCCCCCGCAAGATCCGCATATCCCGCATAATCTCCCATCTCCACACCCACCCCCTACCCGTCCTCTTTCCCCGAGCGGCAGACAAACAGTCCTTCATATAACTCAAAAGCCACCCTTACCGATCAGGAACGATGTCGTGCATACACCCGGATAACGCCACGTCGTAGATCCCGTTTGGCTTCGCTTGGACCCTGAGTTCGACCCAGCCTCAGGATACGAGGCTAGGATTGCGGTATCGCGGGATACGCGGGATACGAGAGCGCATGGCAGGCCATTGTGAAGGACGTTGTGCATGAGTAATTTCCTGAATGTTAAGAATGTTCGAGGAAGTGTGGATTTCGGAGGATGGGGACGGAATGGAGACGGCGTTGTTCGTGATGGGATGTGCAAACGGCGCGCGGCCTTCACGATGCCACATGGGACGCGTGCGTGACGACAATCACCACGATTAAACCTCACTCATACCAGAGCCATCCTATACCCTCCATCTATTATTAACTACATCTTCTCCACTTTCCCTACCACCCACTGTCCCTCCCACACGTGTCCCTCCCCTCCCCTCCCTACCCACCAGCCGACGACGCCCGAAAACCTCGGTCAAAACTCCCAACATGTGTCCACACCCCAACCCACACGGCCTCATCCACGTTACACAGCCTCGTCACAGCCTCAGTTTCGGGCTGCAGGATCTGAGACCCAACGGCAAAAAGGCTGAAACACCGCATGTGCGGGAGGCGTTACTTTGGTCTGACCGGCAAATGTTGACGGTGCGTTGCTGGGTGAGTAGAATGGGTGAGTAGAATGGGTGAGTAGAATGGGGTGGAGAGGATGTGAGAGGTGGGGTGTTGGTGCGTGGCTGTGTGTTGGTTGTTGTGGTTGTAGTTGTAGTTTTGGTGTTTGGGTGAGTTGGTGACTGCGTGAGGTGGCAGTGCGGCAAAAAGACGAAAGTGTCGGATGTGGCTGAGCGTTGGGCATCCTTTTTGCTTGTTCCCGCACCGCTCGCTGCAAGCCCAGTCGACCAAAACGACCGTGCCAACGTCTTTTTATTTTCCTAAGCACGTTTGCTCAACAAGTTTCTATTTTCCCATCATCCAAATATAGCCCATTCAATTCAACACTTCTCAAGTTTGCTGTGATTGTAAAACTTTTCAACGCTTGGTTCAATGGTATTGCAACACAACTTTCTGCAGGAGAAAACAAGTCTATAAACGTTTTTGCGCTGCGCAAAGTAAAAAAAAAATGTCGGGACTAAACTACGTTCTACCTACGTTGGTTGGCAAAGTAAAGGGAGGTGGGGATATCGCTGGTGTGTGTGACAGTGTGACATGTCGAGGGATAGAGATGATGACAGAAAGGCTATGCTACTACTGGAAAATGCTGGGAGTCGTGCCTTCGTAAATGCCGAGATAGATGAGTGGACGCTGCTGCAGGAATGGGAACGCTATAAACAAGAACGCTGGAAAGGGGTGTAAGAGTTGCAGTGACGCATGCCACAGCACGCAAGATTAGACGCAATAATGAGGAAGTTCAGATACCCGTACCACACCCACCCGTGCGATAGTCTTTTTGTGCTACCTACCCTTCCGTGGATGTACCGTGAAGCCGGTGACGCCGAGAGAAACCCAGGACACAATTGTTGCTTGTGAAAGAAAGTCTAGAGGACGAAGTTTGACTCATATCATGCTCGCGATCGAGTTGAGTGCCGTGGTTGTCGTTCGTATACCCACAAGCTCGGGTTCGCTGACTTGATGCGAGAGGTTTGGCGAATGCGAGTATTGGTGGCCAGAAAAGCTCTGCAAGCTTTGAAGCGGCGTGGTAAACATGCCGACTACGGGCTCGTGTCTGCTGGAAGGGTCGCCATACGCATCACCAAATGACGTCGCAGTCGGGGTTCGAAGCGAATGCATATTGGGTGTGCCTGAAGTTGGCGTTGGGTACGCTGTACTGGAATAGCACGAGGTGTTGACTTGCGGGGTCGATGTTGGTGTGGAGGTCGGCATGGGAGATGGACCGCTCGACATGCCGTAGGACTGGAGCGACGAACTACCGGGTATCGGTGTTGGTGTGGAATGGCGGTGAGATGTCGCATCTGACGTCGAGAGCTCCGGCTTGACTGGATACGAAGACGAGGTCGCTGACGCAGACGACGCTGCACGAACGCGCCCAGCCTGCGTCTCACGGCGGCGCTTGGGGCCATCTTTGACTTTGGGATGTGTGTGACACTGCGGCATTGTTAGCATGCTCGATCTTATAATAGTTGGTAGCGAGGCGAATCAGAACTACCGAGAGCCAATAGCCAAGCACCGTGGAATGTGGAGGACGTATGACTTACCTTGTATGCATGTCGGAACCACGTCGTTCCTTTCTTCTTATTGCTGACGAGCGCAATCCATTCACCGCAACTTCCGCAAAGTCCTTCCCAGACGTCAAGATTGCCTTCCGTCCGGCGCGTGTCTTGCGGGCCCTGGAACGCCGCGCCGGTAGCTGCGCTGACGCCGTGGGTGAAGGACTTGTCGTACCAGAAAGCGCTATTCTTGAGTACGAGCCATCTGCCAGGCTTGCATAGACCGCACCAGCCCTCTCGTTTGTTGCCATGACCGCGAACCCAACGCGGGGTGTACAGGTCGCCAACAAAGCGAAGATCCTGCTCGTGTGGTACAAGGTCGGGATCGGACGGGTTCATGTCGGACTCCGGTGGGTTGAGTGCCTCTTCGTGCAGGGAGGAGTAAAGATCAGGTGGATCTGACAGGTCCGCAAAGTGTGATGAGCAGCCGCCGTGACGATCCGCGTTACTTTGAAGTAAGCGGAACAGGCCCTGCGAAGGTAGCGGTCGAGGCACCTCGAGATGATGCTGCTGTTGCTCTTGGTGGGCGAAGAATGGCTGGTTGTTGGCATAAGGAGAATTCGATTGCGAGTACAACACGTTCTGCGTCGGTAGCCCGAAGTTGTTGTAGGCACTTGGCGGGTAAGCGGGCAGCGAGTGGTGCGGGTTCAGGCGGGGACCGTATGGCGCAAAACGATCCGAAACCTGTGACATTGGGCGCGAGTTATTTGGGGTCGATGTTGGCGCTTGCCCAGTAGACCATCTCTTGAACCGAGTGCTTTCGAGTGTGTACGGTGATGAGCGGACATTGTTGTGCGGTGTCGGCGACACGCGGGAGCGACTTCCAGTTCGGACAACACCATCGTACTGAGGTCGTCGTGGTGAGGCAAGCGGTGACAGAAGATGGCTGGCACTCGGCTCCGGGTGGTTCCAAGTCTCATACTCAGACGGATATGAAACTGGTTCCGATGATCCCATCTCTTCATAGGATGCTGGCTCTGGAAGCACACCGCCAGTGCTAGACATCGAAAAAGACGACTCGGACAGTCTCCGGGTGGAATTCGGATTGAAGTTGGCCATGTTGTCGTGTTCTTGTTGGCCCATGTTGTTGTATTGGCGTAGGTCAATGATCGGAGTGTTCTCATCGTGTCCCATCATGCCATGACTGAAGTCCGACACATCCGACTCTAGAGAAGGAAATGATTCCAACTCTTCGCACACCTTCTGACCCCATGGACCTTTGTTCGTTAGCATTACATGTGTGTCATCTACTGAAGATGCTTACTTGTGTCGATGACGCCGGGAAAGTAGTCGGTCGTCGCAAGCGATTGCGGGGCAGTCATGGTGGTGCTGTAGACAACACCACTAGTCACAGTCGGTTGCGAAGTCATCATGTCCGGTCTTCCCATAAACTGTCGTTGGTCCTCTCTGTTGCCTACAACAGGACCCCGCGGCGTAGCATAATACTGCTGAGTTTGCGGCACAGCCCACGTGGGCTGGGGTGGCGACGGTCTGGCCATAGGGTGAAGGCCTTGTTGCTGGTGTTGTTGTTGCTGTTGCTGATGTTGTTGCTGTTGCTGTTGATGTTGCTGTTGATGCTGTTGCTGTTCATGAGGAGGAAGGCTTGCGTAAGAGTACATTGACTGCATCCCTGGGGAGGGGGAGGGATGCCCCATGGCGTACTGCCGATTAGGTGACGGACGGTACCTACAAAGGCCGTCAGCATGCGCGCACGAAGGAGTAATCACTGAGCATACTCACTGTTGAACCGCATTGAACTCCATCTTGGGTTCCGTTCTCTATATACAACGACCGTAAGATGTTATGGAAGTAGTCTGTAGTGCAACGTGGTTAGCGACTGATTAGGCTATACTGCTAGACAAGGGATCACCCGTCGAAGCCCTGAGTGACATCGAGCAATACTCAATTAGGAAACTCACATTGATAACGAAAGTAGACGGCTGCAGAAAGGAATGTGGCAGGGCGATAGCGCTGTGCGACTATGGCTGAGCAGATGTGGCGCCGGGGTGGATGTAAGTTTCTCAAATGAGTGTACGAGAACAAAGTTCTCAATCGCAGCCAGCGCGGATGGAGCCCGCTCCAAATGAAAGAAATGTATACGAAGATAGTAGTTGGGCAGGATCCTAAAGAGTGACGGGCCAAATAGTAGGAAAGGCGGTTGGAGGGGTTGCTAGGCTATATGATGAATGCACGGGGGTTGCAACATCCGAGAGGAACAACGAAGAGCAATGATCTCTGTGATTGACGCAACGGAACCGCTTGGGCGCAAGTTTGAGAGAAGTGTCGGGACGCGCCTTGGCTGCAGGTGATCTGGAACGGCCACAGCAGAAGCGTTCACCCAAAAGAGCGTCTGGCGGGGATGGTGTAGTGGGTGGTGGACCGGGCGCAAGGCTGCTGGGATGCCAAAAGGCGATTAGACGCACTCTGAACGGTCGCACCAGTCGTTGTCTCCATGATCCTCTCGGCTGGCTCGGAGAGGCTCCTCGGGCCTGCGCACCAAGTGCCCCATGTTGCTGAGGCGGAGGTGTCGACATGGATGCCGCGCTGCCCTCGGCCATCATGACGACTCTCTGACAGGGAGCACTTGGTCGAGGAGTTCAGCTCGAAGGGCATCCCATCACTCGTTGCAGCTCGGCGTCGAGTTTCAGCGCTCGAACAGGCTGGTGCATGTCGTTTATGGAAGGATGGAGAGCTGGGAGAGGTCGGCCGCGAGATACGCAACTTCCCGCTGTATCAACTCCACTACCAGGTTTAGGGATCCAGTTTCATCATAGCTGGAAAAGTTTTGTCTCAATCGAGTGCGAGTTGGATGGCACGGAGCAGCTGATTGGGGGGTGGGCAGTGTATCATCGCATGTGGCGCGTAGTTTGGTGAGGGATGGGCTGAGTCAGCAGTCGCTTCCTCTGGCCCCACGTCTCTTTACCGCGTCGCGACAGGTCCGAAACACTCTTGACACACGTCCAGGGGAACCTGAGACCCACCCTGCTCGCAACGTGTACCGCACCATCGACTCTTTTCTCGGTTTTTTCTATATTGATTCGCCGACACGAGCCCTCGGTTGTGTCGTGCAGCGGAGTTGTGGCCGCATTTCCATGTGAAGTCGACGTATTCAGCTATTCACTGCGCGGACGCACCGCGTTATCGCCGAGCAGTGGCATCGTCAACTGCCCATGACCGAAGCGAAGCCACTTCATTCCGTTCTGCCCGGAATGGCGCCATCTTTGCGCCAACGGAACATCCTCTCGTCTGTCGTCCGTCGTGTGCAGTTAGCACGGTGCAACGGTTATCAAGCTTCTGCACGTCATTGAGTCATGTTGACAAGTGACAGCGGCCGATCGCCAAATTACCTGCTAGTCTGAACGTTACAAGACGTCGTTGATTGAATTCAATATTTCCAGGACTTGGCCTTGTACGCATGGAGGAATATCTTCAGATCACGAGGCCGCGGAGTGGTTCGCAATCTTGCCCTGGTTCGTGGCTTCGTTACGATGCATGCCTCAGTCTTGTACCACCACCAACCCAAACGCACATTTGTCAACAGGGCACAATTACCACCGGAACTTGAGAACCCAGGCTACCTGCAATCTTCCTAGAGTTCGAATTCCGAAGCATGAACTCCCACAGCCCTGCCTCGGGTGCCGTGCGGGATCGTTCAAGATGATGCGCCACAAGGAACAACCCCAAGCAGTAAGCATCGTGGCTCGAAAAGAGCATAAAACGCCGACTATGAATGATTTCAATTCTCATGAACTCAAAATCGCTACAGATCGCCGCTGCCATTATGCGATTAGTAGTAGATATTGCCTTGCCCCCTGGTGCCAATGGCATCTCCACAGCTTCATGTCTTTCAGGTCAAGATCTGTCCGGTACTTTTCGGCCAACAACAGATATTGTCGCAAACGGGAATCCAGTCGCCCAGGCAGTGTGCCTATGCGGCGTCGATCGTCCCAAAGAGGAGACCCTGCTTTACCACCTGGGGATCATCAGCACCATATCACGACCACATATCTTAAGTGTCTTATGAGACCACACCACCCGTGCACCGCAGATTCTGCATGCAAAAGCTAGGTTCGTACGAAACGATTCTGCAGCGACCCCTCGAACACGTCATAGAAGATGTTGTTCGACATGGCCATATTTCATATCTAGATCTGTTATCACAGCGCGTTCCACAGCGCATCCGCCTCAGCGTATCGCAACACCACAAAATCACCGACCCACCATCACGATATTGCCTCACGAACTGCGTTGAACCCTGCAATCAGCCCTCGAAAAACTCAGCCCTACGCCATGACGTAGCCTTCACCCACACCCCGAACGACACATGACACCCTCAATTAACCCAACACACCCGGTCCCAGTGTAGCGTAGCTGCGTCGCAACTCCCCCGAACCCAACCGCACATCTTTCAGCCCTACTGCCCTAAGACCCCGTGGCTAGGATCGACGTGTACAACATAAGTGAAGGAACGGGGGTCATCCATGTGCGCCGAGACAGTGGTTTTGACAGGGCTGGCAGGGAGGTGCTGGCGGGAGCGGGACGCGCGGACGACAACTCATCCACGACGGCCACACTATCACTGTAGTGAGGGAATTGACATGTCGCATATTCGTATACAGAGTTAGTGTTGATGTGAAGGCGTGCGCAACTGAAGAGACGGCGTGTTTGAGTTGACGAGAGAGAGGGATGTTGGGCTGCAGGTAGAATAATTCGTGACATCTTCTATCTACGAGGAATATGGTCTAACCCCCAACACCAAAGCCGAAGGTATATCATGCGATCTACAACTTCCCAACTTTGATCTCACACCCCCCAGACACAGTATCGAAGCTCAAACTACTCTTCCCATCCCCCTTCTTCGCCTCCACATGATTCTTCCCCGGCTCATCGTTCTCGCCCAAAAGTTCCAACTCCTTCCCTTGCAAATGCAGTGCTCCACTCAATGACGTGCCATCTACACTGCCCGTCCATTCCTCTGGATACGTAACATCCAAACCACCGCTCGTGCTCTTGTGCGTACTCACCAGTCCAGACATAGCCACACCCTTGGCCTTGTACGGTGAACGAAGCGTGAGGGATGTTTGGCCCGAGTGGGTATGTGTGTAGATCTCGCTCTGATAATCCCCAGATTTGAACGGCAGGATATCAGCGGTAACAAGGCCAGCCACGCTGTTGATCTCCGTGCGCGACCCGTGGATGAAAGTGCCGTCGACAGAACCGACGGTCGTGTTGATGTAGGTTTGGTAGTCGCGCTCGGGGATGTGTTTGCGCTTGAAATCTGTTCGAATACTACCCGAGAGCGAATCCACGCTGAAGACAGCGGGGTCTGTGGAGCCTTCTGCGGCGGACTGGGGCTCGATGTCGATGTTAACGGAGCCGCTCTTTGTCTTGACGGAAAGGAGGTCGGAGAGGGCGTAGGCGCCGGAGATGGAGCCAGAGATGGTGGAAAGGTATGTTTGGCGGGAGGAAAAGGCGATGGCGTCGAGGGTGCCGGTGGTCAGGGAGATGGAAGTAGAGTCTGTGACGGTGAAGTTTGTGCCAGAGTGGATTTGCATGCCCATGTGGGTTGTTGCGATGTGTAGTTTTGAGAGGGTGGCGCCGGGGGCCATGTAGATTACTACGGACATGCCCAGGCATGCTTTCCCGGGGCGTACGCCGTCGAAGCCGTCGGGGAAGGAAGGGTCGCCGATTGTGAGGCTGTTGTCTGTGGAGGCGTATCGGACAGCATTTACGTCGACGGAGGCGGATACGGCGTAGGATGTCTTTACTTGGATGGTGCCGGGGGCTTGCTCCGGAGGGGCGGTTGCGACGTGTATCCAGCCTGCTACTCGTCTGTATGGTCCGTCGAGTTGGTGGACGGCTTCTTGGATGCTGAGCTCGCTTGTTTGGCCGAAGTCGTGGTGTTCGGTTCGGACGTTGTAGTCTTTTCCGCACTTGGATGGCCAGCGGATGGGGAACGATTGTTTCGGTGCTGTGGGCTGTGCGGCGGCGGATGGGGAGGGCCATGGGACGGCGATGAGACTGGGTTTGTCGGAATCGTCGTCGATGAAGCCTTCGGGGTGGGCGGCGTCACCCTGTGCGGACTGTGCTGAAGATAGAGAGGTAGTAGCAGAGTTCTTGACGGGTACGTTAGTATGATGAATTACTTCCTTGAAAGTATTTACTAACCTGTCTGTCCCTTCGGACTGACACCGCGGCAACCATGAGGGCCAACATAGCAGACACGAGCATCATAGCAAGTACCGTGCCGACCACCTTCAACCAGGTCTTCTTGAGGCATTGCGACCTAAGACTCCTTCTCCCGTACTGCTCTTCCTTGTAACTCGCATCCCGGGCTTCTCGTCCATCAAAGGAGAGCAGCCTCGCGCCTTCTTCGCCACTCAGTCGGCTCGTGTAAAGACCAGGTGTAGTAGCTTCGAGGTAAGTAGGCGGCGGCCTCTCATCTGTTCCAGCCTCTTGTCCCACAAAAGCCTCCATAAGCGGTGTCGAGCGGTCATTATACGGCGATGGCTCGATGGTGATCTGAGGCCTCGAGGACCGACTGTTCGCTGACGCAGTATCGATATACATGGTTTCTGGTTGAGATGGAGATTTTGGATGAATGTAGTAAAAGAAAGAGTATTTAATAAAGATAGTAACGTGCGCACGCGCAAAGAATGGACCGAACCAGGGTATCAAGAATGTACAAGCAACAAGCAGAGTAAGAGGGTGTGGAGGTCAAGAAAGAGGCCAGGCAGACATCGATCTAAGTAATGACTCCAAGCTCAGGCATTCAAAGCTTGATCTGCAACTCCAAGGGCTGGGCCGACATATTGTGCTGCTACAGATTTGTTTCGGTGCTGGAAACGCTGCATGTTTGATGTTGGCTTGGCGAGGGTGTGTGCAAGCGAACTGCCGTTGCTACACGTTGTTTGCGCTTTTCTTCCTCGGAGGGGTTTAGATTTGAGATGCGACTGTTGATCACTTATTGATGGCATCTAAGCACATAATTCGTTGGGTCAGAAGAAGAATGGGTTGTCAGAGGTTGTGGCTCGTAAACTTGGTGATGAAAGGTTGTGGCTGGTGTCGTTGGAGGCGTTGTCGGACGATGGGGACGCTAGGCTAGGGGCTTGCAACGCTGTCGATCAGGCACTTGGCACCTCGGTACAGGCACACGGCAGCACGCAGATATGCCTGGATTTGACTGTACGACGTGGCGAGCGTTTTTGTGGTCAGATATGGCAAAATACCGAGGAGCTTACCAGCAGATATCGATCTGGGATGACCGGGTAATCGGGTAGGTTCGACATGCATACTCAAGCCTCAGTCGATGGAACATCATTGGGTTGAGTTAATGAAAGCGTCGTACAAGCTCGTATCTGGACTTCAGCTGAGTGAGCCCAGAAATATGTATATACGTGGGCAGTCTCGTCTGGCAGCGGGTTCTCCGTGCAGAGCTTCCCATCGCCGCTCGCTGGCAACATGCGACTCATTCTTGCAGTGGTGTTTTTCGTGCAAGCATTCTGCTTCGAGGTTGTTGCAAAACTCGCAAGCTGTCGCAATCCCATAGTGCGGAAAGATTGGTAGGCTGGCCTTGGAGCATATTAGTAGGACATGTTGGAGCTTACGAACCCGTTAGGCGATCTCTTGACAAGGCAGAAAAACTGCAGTACATTACTGCGATACAATGTCTTTTGGCAAAGCCAGCAGTCACTCCGACTGCTGCTGCACCAGGTGTGCTTTCGCGATATGATGATCTGGTCGCGACGCACATCAACCAGACGATGTCCATACATTTCGTGGTAGGTGTGGCATGTTTTAATTGAAAACGATACTGACCGCCATGAAGGGTCACTTCCTCCCCTGGCATCGTCTCTTCACCTCGTATTACGAGAGGATATTGCGTGAGGAGTGTGAATATAGTGGGGCGCAGCCGTATTGGGACTGGACGTTGGATACTCCAGCGTCCAAGTTTGTTCAATCGCCTATATTCGACGCCACATACGGCTTTGGTGGGAACGGTCCTCTTGTCCCGTTCAACACGTCGAACAACGAAGTGCCAGGGCGGACTGGAGGCGGCTGCGTACAGGATGGGCCTTTCGTCAACATGACGGTTCATCTAGGCCCTGCTGCGTCGCTTGCGAGAAACGACCAGTGTCTACGGCGAGACCTGGCGCCCGACTACGCCGCCACGTATTTGGGCAAAGATAAGTTGAACACAGTCATGGCCCAGGCGGACTATGGATGGTTCGCGCGAACGATGGAAGGTGGTCCAGCCTGGGACGATAGCCAGATTCACGCTGGTGGACAGTATGTATTCTATCTTGCAGGGTCCTCGCGGCAATGCTAACGTCGTCTTCTCAGCTTTGGTGTTGGTGGCACCTATGGCCAGATGGGCGATCCGTTCGCATCGCCTGCCGACCCCATCTTCTGGCTCCATCATGCGAATATAGACCGCGTTTGGTGGTCGTGGCAGGCGAGGGACCTGAGGAATAGATTGCGCGACATATCTGGGCCGATGGTGCTGCAAGATTGGGATAACGCGCAGGGCGGCAATGTGACGCTGGACTTTCCGCTTTCGCTGGGTTATAACGGCTGGGATGCGAAAATTAGCGACGTGATGGACATTGATGACCTCTGCTATTCGTATGACGAGCTCTACTGAGCGGTGTTGATCAAGCACAACTTAGATCAACGTCATGTCATGAGGTGTCGTGATGGATGGTGAAGGCTGGCTGTGAGCGGACCCCCGAGAGCGGGGCTTGGCGGTTGACGTAGCGAATTGTCGCATTGCGGGCGTGGCCTTTCCAAGCTTCACGTCAACGATGAAAGTCGAATCCCGATAGCAGCCCGCAAACTCTCGACATGGCCGCCCTGCAGAAATTGTCGCAACTATCGCAGCCACACTGCGTGCTTCTCGCCATACAATATGCCACCGAATCCAACATCCTAGCGCTGCGGGCGCTGACAGCACTCCGGGACGGGGATCTGCCGCTTGAGCTGACCCTGAGCATTCTCCTCAACTATCTACCCGAAGAGAGCGACCCGGCATCGTACTACGAATATCTCCATGATCTGGCGACTGGATCGCGGTATCCCGGCGAGAACCCTGCGGCATCGCTAGACATAACATCGGTGGAACAACTCTCGAATTCACGGGCGAAGAAGAGGAGACATGCGCTGGATCTGCCGCCTGTAGTCCATCCTCTTTATGCCGAAAAGAGCGAACTGGACCTGTTCAGTCACTTTCTAATACACCGTGCCCACCGGATAGACGCGCAGACGGGGCTCCTAGATCTCGTGCCGCAGCTGGTGGTTCCCTTCCTGGGCCACTCCGAAAACCTACGCACATGGTTCATATCGACCGTCCTCCCACTCCTACGCCTCAGCTATGAGTACTACCCTCAATCAATTGCAACCACGCTCGACGAATTTGCGGCACTCAAAGGGCGTCGTGCCATCGATTACCAACTCTCTCATGCTCGAAGCGCGTCCGATACCAATACACACAACGCGGCACGGGATCTGAAGGGCGTAGTCGCCCCATGGCTATGTGGGGCGAACGATCGCAAGAGGCGGAAAATCACACACGAAGGTCGGAGAGCGTCAATCGCACAGGAGCAAGCACGCGAACCAGACGACTGGGATTGTCTGTTCCAATGGCTGCTACATGCATCGAAGGAGCACTTGGCGCTTGTCACGGCAGCCATCTCCGACTGGGATGGCCCTGAGGACATGGACCTTGGTGGCTACGAAGAAGGTCGAGACTACGTCGATGACCAACAACAGCGGCAGCTGGAGATGAAGTACGCAAGGACGGCGCTCGCATGTCTCTACCTGGTCGATAAGAGTGACATCACATCGTTACAGACCGCACATTCGCTCTTGACGAGGATATGCACGCTTCTGAACTACGACCCACCTCCAGACCTCAGTATCGGTGTCGCGCAATTACCCAGCTACGACCTGAAGGATCCTCTGCTCCAGGACTCAACAACTGTTTTACTGAGAGAGGATCGTCTACTGGATTCTGACAATGTCATCACACAGCCTGGCGCTGAAGCGTTTCGCATCATTGAGCTCATTATTTTCTCGTCGTGTGTCCTATCGACCTTGCAACAACCAGTATCTATTCGAGAAATTGCGAAGATGTCTCTGCGAGACGACTACTCCGAACAGCTATCATTACTCCAAAAGATACTGCACACGCTGAATAGCGGCTCCAAGAAAGACAGCGAACAATGGGCGATTATCCGGTCGAAGTTGCTGTGGCTCTGGAACTGGGGAACCGACTACCACGACGAAGACCGAAAAGCCCAAGGTGTCTTTGGTCTGCTGGAGCGGAAGACTCTGGAGACGGAGGTATTGAAGGCTCTCTTGGAAAGCAACCACTTTTCACTTGCGATAGACCTCTACATCAAACCAGGTTTTGGCGAACAGCCACTTCTGTCTTCGGATGTGGAACAAGTCGTGCTCTCCTCAGCCATGCATCACTATGACAACGCCAGCAACGGTAACCGCAACAGAGGTGGCATGAAGCGTGCGGCTGATATCATCAATGCATTTGCTCCCCACTTCCCTTCCTCGTCACGTTTCCGTCGGTTCCAAGCACTGCTCACAGCAACACACGCCATGTCGTTCTACTCGCTCATACTCCAGCATGGCGTACCTTTCCAACCGGTCAATATCCGAGTGAGCCACAATCCGCTGTCGTTAGTGCGCAAGCTACTATCGCAAAACAGCGGTAGCTACACCAAGCTCGACGATCTGGTTTCGATCGGCCAGAACCTGGTGGTCGCCATGCCCTCAACCATCATGGACGAGGAAGCAGGAAACGTGCCAACGGATGCCGCCACGATCGAGCGGAAGAAATCTGCTGCGGAGCAACGAGTGATTGGCATGGCCGTCGAGGCTGCACTGGAAGAAGATGACTTCGAGACAGCATACTCATACGTAGTCAACCGATTAACCCCTTCAACCCCATCACCAACACCACCAACCTCCTCAAACTTCTTCTCCTTCGGCACCACAGAAACGGAAGACCACTCCGACGACGCCGAAGACGTAGCCTGGCGCGCCGCCCTCCGCGCCGGCCGCCACTCCACCTCCCTCTCCCCATCGCACTCCTGGACCCAATCCAGCTCCACCGCACGCTCCGACCTCCGCCGCCTAGAACAACGCATGGAACTCCTCTCCCAAGCCCTCCTCCTCGCCCCTCCGAACCACCTCGAAGAAGTCCTCGGCGTATGGCAACAATGCGAAGCAGAAATGATGCACCTCCTCGCCCAAGAAACCGCAGCCGAAGAACGTTTCAACGATGCCGCTGATCGTAAACTGCCTGGTGCTTTCGACCTCGATACTATTACCGTGCAGCCGCAGCGGAGGGAAGTGGGGCGGGGTGCAGTGGAGGAATCGCCAATGGGGTTGTTTGATGTGGCGAGGGGGGCTGCGGCGGCGTTTTCGAAAACGGCGTTTCCGCTTAGGAGTAGTAGTGGGAGTGGGAGTGTGCAGGTTGCGCCGGGGGCGGAACCAAGGTCGGGTAGGGTTAGTATGGATGGCAGTGAGAACGGTAGTATTGATGCGCAGGAAAGGGTGAGGAGGAGGGATATGGTGGCTAATGCTGCGACGGGGGCGCTTGCTAGTGGGATTGGGTGGATGTTGGGGGCGAAGCCTGTTAACGAATAATTGAGGGGGCCTATTGTTCAACACTCGATGTTCATGAGTGTGACCGAGATAGAACTATGGGTTGGAAGCGTCTGCTGATGCATTTGTGCTCTCTGTTGAAGACGGGTACGACGTTACTTCCGTCAAGCTTGCTATCATAGTCTACAAGCCGAACACACTGAACCACCTCTTCATCCCTGCGCCTTTCCCCGTACCTCCACTCTTCACACCCCTCCCACCCCCGGTCATGATCATATCATCCATCACCCCCTCTCCCATACTCTCCGGATCAATACTCCATCCACATGACCAAAGCGGATATGCCGGATCAGCAGGTTCCTGTGCCACACTCAGTCAATTCTCCTCGTTCCCTCTACAAGACGGTTGCAACGTTACATACCCCTTCGATGCAACATGCCCAGCCGCGAGGGTACAAGTCTGCGTTACAATCTGTGAGATTTGTAACAGGGATGGGGGTAACGCATGGTGGCCCGTCGTGCGAGAGCAGTTCGGTGCAGCAGTTGTCGGTCCAGGTGGGGTCTATGTTTGTTTGGCAGAGACTTAGGGGAGGATCTGCCTGCGCGCGGACGGGGTTGATGAGATGCAAGACGATGGCTAGCGCCGGGACGGGGGAAAGAGTCAACATTGTTGTTTTGATCGTCGGTGATGATTGGGAGGCAGCAGAGATGGCAGATGGTAGATCAAGGGGAAGATGAGTATAGTAGGCAATAGTGGGTATTTATATTCGAAGTAAACAGCCTCTCATTCCCGCTTCTAATAACCCCGGGTACAACGTTTCAATCCAACGTTACCCATTCTCCCCGCTGACCTCCCTCTACCGATCACATGTACTCCAAACGAGTGACAGAGCCATGCAACGTACCACCCAACCGTCATCTATCATCCCTCTATCACCCTCCCCGCATCCACCACGCTGGACGTGTACGATACAGGATATCCCACATTCAAGCGTTCTTCATCGCAGCAACAGCCTTAGCCATAGTCTCTCCCATAGCGTTGGAACTGAAGTAATCCCAATACACCTGCTCCAGATCCTCAAGAGTCATGTATTCGGATACGATGCCGCTGGGTCCATGACCGAAGAGAGGGCCGGAGGCGGGATAGGCGGGCTCCTGCGTTTACGTCAGATCCATCACTACACTACCCACACCATCACCTTCCTCTCTTTCTCCTTCCTCCCCGCCCACCAACATCCTCCGAACTAGTGGGAAATATCTCACCTTCTCAACACAAACAGCCCACCCCGTCGGATAATGATACGTAGAGCATTCAGTCAAATTGCTCACATACTCGATATCAGTGCAAGGTGCGTTGATACCGCGACTGATGACCGTGTGGCAGCAGGCGTCGGTGTAGTCGGTGCCGTAGAGGAAGCCGCAGATTGTGTCGTCGGGGCCCATCTGGGCGGTGGTTAGGAGGGGGAGAGACGCTGCGAGGGCGATGGTGGGGGCTGTGAAACGCATGATTGATGAGTGGTTCTTCTTTAGTCTGTGTGAAGATGGATTTGCTGTGGTTTGATGAGAGGTGCGATATGGCGGTTCTTCGTGGGTTCTTATGTGGTGACGGGAGTTTTCTGGATCAGTGGTAGAAATGAAGAAGCGCTCGTTGAGGACATCTTGGTACCATGGGTGCGCCGTCCCCTCTTCTTTCCTTCCGTATGGCAAGAGCGCGTACCCGTGGGTGTTCCTCGGTTGGAAATGGAAGTCTGCATCGTCTACGCTTCTGGAATGAACGTGAGCGATGGAAGCCGAATGACCTTTTCGTGTGACGCTAGCATGGTTGACCGGACGAGAAAAACTTAGGAAACAGCATGATAGTCCCCAGTGCCGATGATGTCGGGGTCTTGCATATGCCGTGGACTCAGATGACATGTCAGGGTTTCCTAGTCTGTCAAAATCTTCGCGGATGGTGTCTGTTGCTTTCCGTTTGAGTCTTGACCGCTATGGGTAAGTCTTTCTTCTTTCCTTATTGCCTACCGTGGTGTCGATCATGTGTGAACATGTCCAAGATAATCGAGCAGCAAACATGCCCATGTGGAACAGTCGCACTTGAGGCTTTGGAGTTAGAGAATGAGGCAGAAGGTGGGGCAGAAGGTGGGGCATACTATGAGTGGATGCTTTGAATGAGGAGGGAAAGACGTCTGTAAGTGTAGTCGAAATTTCCTTTGTTCCATCAAGAAACATCATCAAGCCAGCTCTGAACATTCACCCCTTCATCTACCACAACATCCCTCATCCAAAGCCACGCTTCAAGATCATGCCACCAAGGTCCAAACGGAACTTCATCGAGGTTCGTGAGCCCTTGCATCGATACACCGCTAAATCTATAAACCGTAGGATCATGGCGTAGCCGCCGGTGTTCGCTCACATATCGACTTTCCCTACCCATGAAAGTCATACGGACAGGTACTAGCCTATCTGCGAACACTCTAGCCCTAGCGAAATCACCCCTCGCTTTTGCGATCTGGAAAGCGAGGTAGTAAGCATGAGCCAGACCGACTGGATTCGGGCTATGGTCGTGTCGCTCCCACAGTTGAACCATTTCCTCGATGAGGCAAAGCAGGTTCCCAGGTGTTTCGTTGATGCCGCGCGGCCCGAGACCAGCTTCGTCTGAGATGATGTTGTCTATCTCGTTAATACGATTTAGAATCAAATCGCTCTCGATGGACTGCTGGGATAGTAACGAGCAGAGTTGACATTGACACGTGAAATGAAACCTCCTCTGGAGCTCCTCTTGTCGCTCGTTTCGATCGAAGGCGCCCCCCAGGTAAGATATCGTGATTTCTTCTCCGTTGGAGATATCTCGTATAGCATGTACTGTTAGCCGGTTGCAATCATCGTGCCAGCAGTGAGCAGCATTGTTATCGCATGCGTGGTTGATGCGGCATGCTGTGGTGAAGATGCCGCTGAGTTCTAGCTTTGAACCGATGGGTAGAGCGTTTGTGTATAGAATACCCACCCATTGCGCCAAATAGTCGTTGAAAGGGTGGATATTGCTCATGGAAAGAAACTCGCCTCTTTGATGTTGATTCAAAGATGTGACTCGATCTGCTAGTTCTGACTCAACTGGTTCTCCTACTGCGAAGACGGGTTTCTCAGATATGATCCTTGTACCTTTAGGGATATCTCTAGTCGCAATGAGGCCTTTACCTTTTCCAGGTACATCTTGGATGGCGTACGTGAGTGGGGTGGCTGAAGCGTGAATGTTACCGATAAGTGCTTGCCGTGCGGGATGCATCTTGTTCTGGCTGAAAGTCAGAGTCCGGTATGATTGACGCCTTGTAATTTGCTGGACGGTTCGTAGAACGTTGTGAGGATTGGATGTCTATATAAGTAAGTAGCGCAGGTCACGCTCAGGGCGTCATGCTGCAACCCGCAAGCCATAGGGGACAGACGGTTGTTTGCTGGTGACACATGAGGCTCTGTCCTGGGTAGAAGTCAAATCGTGCACCCGCAATGTCGTCATGAAGAGCTTCCATTCTGTGCAATAACAGCCGTTGAGAGCGCAGTCAGCGTAATTGTGCGGGTGGCCAGGCTGGTGGATGGCTGAAGTATCGCCCTGAGTGAGCTGATATGAACTTGCCCCTATCCACTGTGCACTCTCGATGCGCGCCGAGTTTTATCGTCATTCATTAAAGAAAACAACACTTCGATCATCTGCTGAGACACTTGAAGACGTGCAAATCACGGAAGTTGTTGAGATGGGAGTTCCCCGGCTGACGTCCAAATACCGTAAGCCAACACTCCGCAATCGGACCAGAGGAGCTTTGCCGATGATCTTCAGCTGATCATTTCGGGATTGCGACAGCCATCGTCAGGGCAGAACTGATTAAGGCGATGAGGCATGAGTTGACGGCCGCGGCTTTGCATGTGGTTCGTAATAACTGAGGCTTGCTCGGAAGTGAGTTTGGAGCGTTGCGGGGAACGATCGCCTTCCCTGCCAGCAGCTTGGCGCTGGCGCTAGTGGTGTTAACTGTCTCGCGCGCGTCCGGCTTGCTTGATCAACACTCCCCGCGTCTCCTCATAGCATGCATCATCAGCTAGCCGCCCAAATCTGGTCTGGGTCAACAGCGAGCTCACCGGAACCATGACGAGCGACAGTCGAGACATGCGCCCACGTGTGCCGCACCCCGCATTACTTCTACCCCTCCTGGCACCATAGCTCCATAGCTAGCTCTGGGCGATACCGGGGTTATGCGTTGCTATATGTGTAGAGCGCGCCGTCGGCATGCTTGCGCATCATTTCTGCCCTCCTCTGCCTTCCTTGATCCAATTCCTTTCATCTGTTTAGTCCTCGCATTCGTCGCGTTGTAACGAGTCATTGCACGCCCAAAACCACCATGTCTGACTGGTCTGATCTTACCGCGGCTCTCAAAGGAAGCTTGGACAAGCTTTCCGAGCTTCTCCAATCCGATGCACAGCTCAAAGCCTTTACGACTTCGAATGCCATTGACAAGGATGTGACTTTCGGCATCAAGTCGAGCGGTTCTGACAACACCCTCCTTGTCACAGTCACCAACGGCAGCGCAAAAGCCAGCACTGGCTCTTCCAAAGATGCTCTGTTCACGCTCTCTGCTCTGCCCGAGCAATGGGAACAGCACTTCAAGGCAGTCCCGGCGATGCCGTACCAGAGTTACTGGGGAATGTTTGGCATGAACATCAAGCAGAAAGGCATTGAGGTCCTGGGCGATCAGACAGCCTTTGCACAATGGACACATGTCTGGAGGCGCGTCCTCGAACTCACACACGACGCGCATTGTGGGCCGATGAAGGAGGACGAGCAAGCCGAACCCGAGCGCGACTTCCTCACTGGCAAATACCTGTACCTCGACGCTCCAGTTTGGGGTAGGTGCAAAACCTTCTACGAGTACTCTGGTGAGGGAAAGCAACCCATCGTCTTTCTGCATACCGCTGGCAGCGACAGCCGGCAATACCACGGTGTCATGAACGACGCGAAGATGCGCAAGAAGTGCATCATGTACGCGTTCGACTTGCCAGGACATGGACGCAGCTTCCCTTCGAAGAACTACTCCCCAGGCGCGCATACAAACACTGAAGACAGCTACGTGGGAATCATCACGGCTTTCGTGAAGGCCCTGGGTCTGCGAAGACCGATCATTTGCGGCGCAAGCATGGCTGGTCAAGTTTGTCTGGCAGTCGCGATTCGCCATAGGGAGGTTGGCGCTGCAGGCGTCATTCCGTTGCAAGGGTATGTGGGACATTGAGGTTAAGGTAGCGATGCTGACGATTGTAGTTCTGAGTATCTCAACATGGAGCGACAATGGCACGATCGCTCTCCAGTCGTGAACCAATCGCTGTTCAACCCGGAATGGATCTATGGCGTACGTTGAATTGCGTCGTTAAGCAGAGAACATTACTGACATGCAGCAGATGATGTCTCCAACCACGCCCCACGTAAACAAGCAGCTCATATGGCACACCTACAGCGCGCAAGCCTACGGCGTAAGCACACCCCCAAAACCAAAACCTCACACCACCCCTTTCTAACCCCTCCCCAGATCTTCCACGGCGACCTCGACTTCTACTTTGGAGGCTGGGACGGACGATCCCGCGTAGCCTCGATCGATACCCAGAACTGCCCCGTATACATGTTGACCGGCGAGTACGATTGGTCCAACACCCCAGAGATGGGACAGAAGACGGCGGACAAGATACCCGGAGCCATGCACAAGGCGATGCCGGATCTCGGTCACTTCCCAGCGACTGAAAATCCCGCGAAGTTTGTGCCGCATCTTATTGAGGCGGTTGATCATATATTGAAGATTAGGTCGGATAATTTGAGTACGATGCGGTTGGGTGATGGTACGGATTAGAGGTATATCGTTGTGGGGATGTATGGATGGCAGCGACGATGCGTTGTTTATGCGCGGATACATCGATTTCTCGTGATGGTTTAATTGACCTCTTATCTTTTGACTTGGAATGTGCGAAAGACAAGACGGTAGTATGCTCATGCATTGCTTCGACGAATGAAGATACGCAATTGATCCTTGTATCTCACATTCACACCTGCTTTCCCATTCAAAAAAGGGTATCGTACTCAAATTATCCATCCCAAACCCATGCAGAACAGAAACTCCCAGTACCAAAAGAACCTCCCTTACTCCAACGCCTATATTACAACCCGCAAACCCAACCCAAACCGCCATTCCATCCCCCATCTCGCCAATCTCCCCTACCTAATCTTATCAACCCTCTTCTTCGCAATCCTCACCTTCCCATCCACCCTCTCCACATCCTCCTCAAACAAGCCCAACATAGCGTTCTGCTCCACAATCTCCGTATTAATCTGCACACCCATCTCCTTCATCCTGCGCACCACCGTGCTGAGATCAACCAGATCCTCGTCTTGCTCTTGGATGATTTGTTGTTGGAGCTGTAGCACGCCTTCGTTGTCCAACTCGCGGGTTTTGTCTGTTTCTTGGGCGGGCGGGCCGCCGAGGACGCGGCGGGAGGAGGAGGTATGTTTGGAAGAAGAGTGGGAGGAGGAGAAGAGTCCGGCTTTCTGGCTTTCGGTGACGGCGGCGCTGGAAGAGGTCGAGGGTGTAGAAGAGGTTCCGGAACCAGAGATTGCGGCTTTGACGGCCATGCTGTTGAGGACGGAGTCGAGGCCGTCGCGTTCCTTGCGCAGACCGCTTATCATGTCTTTTCTGCGTCGGATCTCGCCGTCGCCTAGTTTCTCGGCGGACCAGTCGTCTGAGGTTTTGTTGTTGGAGCCGCCGAGACGGCTTAGCCCTTCTTCGAGCGCAGAGATGAGGGTACCGGCTCTAACGAGGCTTTTCTTCGCGCTGGCCGCGGCTTCATGCTGCGCCGTCGCAGCGGTGGCTTGTTCGCGTTTCGTCAACCACCTCCTCGCATCTTGCAAGTTGGATTTGAGTTCTGAGTGCTTGTCCAGCCAGTCTGAACTATCCCTCACTCTGTCCTTGCCGAATTGGCTGCCTGGGAACCCCGCCGCTTTCTTCCCGTTCGCGCCATCCTTCTCTCCTAGTTCTAGAAACTGTTTGTACGCTTTGGAGACGCGCCAGCGCCCGTCTTCTGCGGCTTCTATGGCGCGGAGGTAGGCTTCTAGCCCGACTCGTCGCTTTTCGATGGCTTCGGGCGTGGAGGTTGTGGTGCCTAGGCCTAGGAAGCCGCCGAGCCAGGATTTTGGGGGCAGGGGCGCTGGTGGTGCGGCGCTGACTTCTGAGCGGATGGATGAGTCGAGGGCAGAGAAGTCGGAGTAGCGCTTTTGTAGGGTGGTTGCGGCGCGTGGGAAGGGGTGTTCGATTTTGATGGTGTAGGATGTGTAGGCTTTCCCTTGTTCGGGTGTTTGCTCTTGCGTCGTTGGTATCGAGATCTTGAGAGGCGCCATGATTGCGATCTATGTTGCAGCAAGTTCTAGGAAGTAAAGCTGGTATTGGGGTGATTCGGCGGCAGGCGGCCGTCTGGTGTTAGGCCGATGCCTGGCGCGGTCGCGTGCACTGTATTCGCGGCAATAGCGTCGTTCTGCGGGCCCAAGCTGAGTGTATGCGCGTGATATGTTTTTGGGTTTATTGAATACCGGGGCGAGAGACGCGTTGAATGCCAAAAGCAAAAGAGCGACGCTGCAGCAAAATCCGGGGTCCATGCCTTGGTTGACGTCGTTGCTGCAGCCGCGGCACGCTAGCGCCACGTGCGTCACTAGAGCCTGACGTTGTGAGGTTTGCGAAACTTCATGTCTTCTATCACCATCTCACCCTCCATCCCATCCAACATCAGACGATCACAATAACCTGCCATCGAAGCAGTTATTCGTATTTTTATCTATGCCTGTCATTCCATCAAGCATCGCGATCTCAATGCTCCCTCGACCTATTCGGCCAGCATGCTGACGTTCGCGGGATCGCGTCCGATTTAACACGATGATCGCCATCACCAACATTCCGATCGATACCAGAAATCCATAATGACCCAGCACCGGTATAATGGTTCGCGACACTTTTCGATGCCAGCCATGCCGTTACGCATCGCGACCTGAATGCCTACTCGACCCACTCGTCCTAACATGCTCAGCTTTGTGGCATCTTGTTCGACCGGCTGCTGTGTACAGAAATCACCAGAGCCCTAAACTCATGCTGATGTCGCGTATTCTCTCCGAAGTATTCGAAATTTAATTGCAGTCATTCTGTCGAGCATTTTGCCTGCATAGCAGATCGTGCGTCCCAAGATCTGGATTCCAGCATTCACAGCTCAGTATAGCAGCTACTTGGTCTCGCGTCTTCCCCTAGTTCAAGCTAATTTCACATCGCAGCATATATCTATTTGCTGTCCATCAGAGTCCGTATTCTCCATTTTCTCCTCTATGCGCATGGTGCCGCCATACACAAGCCGTGTCCCTGGACTCCCGCATCCCCGACTCAGCACAACATCTATTGAGTCTTACATCTCGATTCGTCCTGTCGTCCACTACCTCGGACACCGAAATGGTGCCTTTGTCTCATAGGATCTCTGTTCTGGTTCCGGTGCCGCCTCTTCAGGGCGCAATGCCATCATAAGTCACTGCACACTCGTCATTTTATCTTTTCTCTGCTCTTCGGATTTTGCGACCCATATCCACGGCCGGACATGACTTTCATGTTCTTTCATAAAGATTGCCTGCAAAATGTTCGACTGCGACGCTCTCGTGGTGTCTTCTCTCCCGAGCGCAGCGCCGTCCAAAGTCACTGCATAGTGGTCGTCTCATCTGATCTCCTTTCTTCTCCGCGGGTTCCATGGGCCATATCTATCGCTCGTAATCACCTTCCGTCTGTTCAAAAAGAGCTTCCACGTGGTGTGTCGTCGCAATACACTGCATTGCGGGCAATTGGCGCGACGCATCACGGGCGTCCTGTTCAGCCAGTAGGGGCTAGGCTTCCCGTATATGACCTAAAATTACCGCCGACGCCCTCTAGCCTCGTAATTCTATCAGTAATGTCTTACTAGGTGGTCCGAGCCATCGCTGTCGGTCGAGTGTCTCGTAGATAGAGGAGGTATCAGTGAATAGCTGGACTTGCTGCGGTCGGACGCTTTCCCTGAAGCGAGAGGGCACCCCACCACATTTTGGACTGAGGCCACTGAACGCACGCGACTTCCTCCTCTTTTCTTCTCATCGAAAGTAGACGGTGCTTCAGAGCGACATCGACGACAGTATATCATCATGTCGGTCCCTCATTTCCCCTCGGAGTTGGTCAACATCACCATCGGCGACTTCATCTACACCTACGGGTTCGAAGAGTTGAGTCTGCTTCGCGGAATCGACAGTAAGTTCTTAGCTGGCGGAGCATGTATGCATGTCGCCCAGTCTCTCCTCCAGTCCCCAGGCGACGCAGAGACAAGGATGATAAAAGCGGCCAAACTGACATCGCTTTTCCAGGGACATGGAAGGCCGCCATCGACGCCGCCATCGCAAACCTGCCAATCGAGGCCTTTGTCCCCCTGACCAACGCCACCCGCGCCATACTCAAGAGCGTCCGCGTACCCCATCTCGCTAATCGGGCATGCGAGGACGGGCGTGTACTCACCGGCGAGCGCGACACCCTCCCCAAGTACATCAAGTTATGGGCAGGCTGGCTCATTAGTACTGACGTAGTGAGCGCGGGAGAAGAGTATGCGACCGCGCTCATGCTGAGCAAGCAGTTGAATATCGCGTGCAAGTCTGCTTGGGAGATGGCGAGTTACAGGAAGTCGAGCAAGACATTTCAACGTGTGTTGCCATACTTCACCGACAACGGCGCGGGAGTTAAGCTTGCTGTTATAGCGGCAGTTGGTAACCTCGATGCCCTCAAATCTACTGTCAACTGGTACGGCTCCGATCGGCTCTGGGACGTCTCATACACCTTTGGGTCTGCGCTCGCTGCAGCCGCAGGTGGTGGTCACCGCAACGTCGTCGAATACCTCTTGGCTTACTTCGTGACGAACTACCGTACCCATCCCTTGGAGCAGTATGAGGCAGCCTTTAGGGGCGCCATCGCTGCAACCCTGCGTCATGGTAATGGAGACATGTCGGTGCGGCTCCTCCATGTATATCACCGATACTTCCCCGCGGTCCCAAAGCTCTTGCTTAATAGTTGGATTGCTATGGCGGCTAAACATCCGGACGACCGCGTCTCCGTAACGTTGCTGCACCTTCGCACTGAGCCCGGCCTCCGCGAGCGTTTCGCAAACTTCAAGCTCCTCTGTAAGACCAACAGCAAGCCCGTGGTCGATGGTTTCCTCAGGCAACGTTCTATGAATCTCAACCAAGGATACCTCGAGAAGAAGGTCGCTTTCCGGTGTCTTCTTTCCGTTGCCGTGGGTGTTGGCCATCCTTATCCGGTCACCGCACTCCTCCACCACGGAGCACACGCGGATGGGGTACCGACATGTCGGCCTTGCGATCTTCCTATCTGGCTCGCCGTCCAGGGTAATAGCCTCGAGATCGTTGCCGCGCTCTGTTCATATGGCGCTGATATCGATTCCATCGGCCAGTTGTGGAACGACAGCGATGACCAGTTCAAGGAGGAGCGCGGCGCCATTCTGATGCACCTCAACATGGTACAGCAACAGCGTATCGCTCAATGGGACGCTGCTATGGGCGGTCCCCAGCAGTCGTAGGTTGTGGTAGCGCGGCGAGGGGGCTGCCGAGGAGGTTGCCGGCTACACACCAGTCTTGGATCGCGAAGAGCTGCGCGTAAGGGCAACGTCGGCCCCAACGTCCGTGCTTGACCGGTGCACGGATAGGCGCCACGACAACAAACTTCAGCTCGCACCTTCACTCCTGTGGCTAGAACGCCCTCCTCCACCACGTCACCGTCCACGTCCCTCGAAAAGCGATTGAGAAAAGAGCATCAGTGTCAAGTAGGCGAGATCCCGGGTCTTAATTGACGAGGAGTGAGGATACTCGAGCTTATGATTGGGAAGTGTGTCGAAGACGTCCGTTGACGCATGAGAGGAATGGAGTACAGGGCTAAGTAGGGTCTTTGTTTATGGTAGAATTGTTTTCTTCAAGCTCGAGTCTCAGATCGGATGGTTATTACCAATTGATCAAACTATAAACTTCACTCCCGAAACCTCTTCGTGCGCACCCATTGCAACTCGTTCCTTCCTCTAACCCTAAGTTGATACCTGATTCTACATTCAGTCTTCCTCGTTACCAGTGACTTTCGCTTTGCCTCATCTTACTTCGACAAACCGCAAGTCCCCAGGACGCGTCAAGTACGAGAAGATCTCGTTAGGGGCCAAAACGGGCTAGAAGAGTCCTCAGGGGGCTTCCATCTCATCTCATCTTGTGAACCAGAACACGCTCTGAGTGTCTTCGACCCGGAACAGCGGGCTCAATCAGAGCCTATGCATTTCAAATCACGCTTTCGGTGGACACTGGCAGAGAGAAGTCACCAGATTCGGCTGTTTTGTTATACCCTTCTCTTCTACTCAGATCTATAGTCTTCTTACTGAATTCGAGAGACACGGTGGTGATGGCATGATACGCACAGTACGGTTCAATTGAAGATAGTCTGAAACTCCTACGAATGGGAGATGCCGAGTTCAAGTGAGTATTCAGAACGAACAGTCACTATGCCGGGCGTTTGCGATCTGCTAGTCATCTCACCAGCCCGTCCGGGAAAAACATTGCGCAATGGAGGATGAGTTATTGCGCAATGCAGGATGAATTATTGCGCAATGGGCGACAATTGCCAGTCCAACTCCACTTTCAGTGTCTCTTATCCAACGCGCCCAGGCCAACACACAGATATAAAATATCTCTCCGGATCCGACGCACATCACTTCTACCTCTACTTCGAACTCGACATCTCAGCCGCGGAACACGTTACAAACATGCTTCAGCTACTCGACCTACCGATAGAGATCGTCCAGCGCGTCTTCAACACACTAGCCAGGAGGCATGGTATACCAGCAGCGTGGTTGGCTCGAGGAACCTGCAGTAAGTACCCAACAGTACAACACCCGAAAACGTGACATTCAAAACTGACAAACTGCGATATTAGCCTCGTTTCGCGATTACATCACGTACGACATCCTCGCCAACCCCGCCCTCAACGCCTACCTCAAGACCCCCGCTGCCCGCAAGATCCTCAAGGAGTACCTCGCCGACTTCCTCTTCGTGCGAAGCAAGAAGCTCAACGGCTTTGCACGCAGCCATGTGACGGACTTCATCCGCGCTATCCTGCGAGCGATGACTCCATGGATCGCCAACGACGCTGAAGAGGCTGAACTTAGGAGGGCGCTGTGTGAACTGTTTGTTCGCAACCACAGCGACGCGTTCAGATGCGTTACCACTGACTTCAACAAATTGGGATACTACATGCCGAACACCATCCGGGTCACTGATACTGCCCTGATTGCTGCAGCCGCTGCAACCGGAAAGCTCGACGCGTTGAAGCACTTCGTCGGCGCTAACAAGTGTCTGCTGTGGACGCAGTCACTAGCTTTCGGTTACCCACTTGATGCTGCGGTGTATGCGAGACAGAATGTTATCACCAAGGCAGTGGTACAGCAAGCCTTCACCAATCAGAACCGAGACGTCGCTGGATACCAATACAGCGAGCATGTATGCTTCCGCCAAGCCATCTGCACTACTATCGAACTGGAAGATCGCCCGTACTCTATGACCAACTACCTCTTAGCCAAATACATCACCGCATTCGGTTCCGCAACCGAAGCCTGCATGAAAGCCTGGCTGGACAAAGCTATCCAACTCAGCAACGAAGAAATCCTCAAGCTTCTTCTTGCTCTGCCTTCGCAAACAGGTCCATCAACCACCTACACCGCTTTCGAAACAGCATGTCGTCTTTCGAAGCCTGATCTCCTCCACCTGCTCTTCGGTCCTCAAATTGGTCAAACCACCCTATCCATCAACCAGATCCAAGGCTCCACATACGCCCTCCTCACCGCCGTCAACTTATGCACAACACCACAGGCCGTCACCTTCATCAAGTCGCTGTTGAACCTAGGCGCTGATCCCAACGGTCCCGCGTACCTAGCCGGTCTCGAGCGGCCCCTTCGAGCAGCGACGCGGTACGGTCGTAGCATCGCTTGTCTGGTCTTACTTGGGGCTGGTGCAAATCCGTATTTGGTCACACCTGGAAGTTCGGCATGGGTTGAGAGTGTGAAGAAGAGGTATCAGGAGGGTACGATGGCGGGTGAGGTGTTCAGGGATGCGCTTGAGGTTTGCGAGGTGCCTAAGGTGGCTAGGGATGAGGACTTTCTTGTTGAGGTGGATGAGGCGGATGGGGACGTGGAGGTTGAGGGTGGTGATGGGGTGGAGGTGGGGGGTGCCTAGGAGGATATGTTGTGTTGGGGGTGTGGTTAAGTTTTGGTGAGGGAGGGAGGTAGACTGCTGGGCCTCGTGTCTTTGATGCGACTGACTAGGCAAGAAGATGGAGATATTGCTGGTAGGAGATATCAGGAGTTCGGCATCTGGTCTTTTGGATGAAACAAACACTCATTTGGGTGAGCTGGGAGGTACTTCGCTCTCAGTATGGAAAGAATGCGGTATCATTGATTAGGTTGCCGAATTGGTGTTGCATATTCCCATAGCGTCGGCCCTGGAATCTTATACCCATCAAGCTTCCGATGCACATCCACTAGTATGCCTTCATCTCTCATACCGTACAAGTCTTTACCCAAGATACCACCAACTAGCCTCTTCCCCTCTTCCTCCATCTCTCCCCCAACGTGTAGATTCACACACTGCGGATACGCCTGCGCGCCATCCAGTTTCTCCGCAACATGCAGCGCGATAATCTCATGCCGCAGCACATAGTATCCTTCCGAGAGTCTTTCCGGTATTTGTACCACCCAAGAATACTCATTCGCAATAAGCACATCCGCGGCCCACGTCCCACCAAGGTCCAGTGTATCCCAGCCCGTACTATTCAACCATCCTAGCTCATCAATCTTGACCCAAGCCAGATCCTCACTTTTTCTGCCCGTGCAGCTCCCCTCACAGTCCGCCAGATACGTAATAACGGGCCCGACGTGCGACACCGGCCACTCGTTCCATTGCAGCTTTAGTTCATCACCAGCCGTTATGTTGATGTGGAGAGCGCCTGGGATGGCGTTGTAGTGGCAAGCGATGTTGGAGGTATTGAACTGCTCAGGCGGGATGTAGACATTGCCGAGATTGGACGCGGACCATGCCGCAAGTGGGTGCGGCGGTATGAGACTGTCCGAAGAAGCGGGATCCCAGCCTGCGTAGATTGCTCCGCTGGATGTTGTGATTTGGGTTATTCGGCCGTGGGCTTGGACGGCCGTGGTAAGGAAGGCTGGGATTGCGATGGTGGAGAGATGCATCTCTGCGCGATGGAATGGGCTGCTGTTGATAGGACCGAGAAAACATCACAACGGCACGCGATGAGCATGACATGCCGGTCTTGTAGTCACCAAAGACCAGGATATTGGGCCTGTGATCCCCTTCGTAATCCTCGTTTACCCATACATCTGGTAATTACCCCAGATTTCGTGATGTTGTACCTCATATCGATACGAACCAGTGATTGGCCAAGCTCTTCGGTAGCTTTGAGGAACTTACTCTAGACCTGACGCCTCTACCAGAAATACGTCGCGAGTACTACACGATGCATCCTGGCATGGTCAGTTGTCCGCGAAGAGACGCGCGAACGGCCTCGGTTGCTGTACCCTTGGCTTGTGTCGGGGCTGTCAGCGTCCAGTCGTGAACGCGTCGGTGCCTGGCTTCCCTTCGTCTTCTGCCGTGGGTTAATGTACTAAGAAGACCCTTACATCTGCGTACGGTCCGAGAAGGTGCCGTCTAGCAGGTACATGCTGACGATGGTTACATTAATCGGATGTCCGGGTGTACATGGTAGCGGTGGCCAAAGGCTGTGTCACTTTCGGCGATGGTTGTGAGAATGCGAGGATGGCTCATGCGTTGGAGTCGCAACATACGGTGCATTTTATAAGTGTTGCGCGTATGCAGGTGTTGCCTTTTGTAAGTGTTGCAAGTGTGCGAGATGCGGGACGAAAGGTCCATGGATGTCAAATGACGCACGAGGGTGACTGCCCAGCTGTGGACCCTGGCGTCGATCGACCCCAGATGCGCCCTAGCGCCCGCCAAGCGAGATCCCCGGGAGAAAGGCCAACGAACCGCCGCTCCTCTACCCCACAAACACGACGACAGAGCGACCATCAAGACCCCGCATGCTCCAAACAGGGCCGTTGGAGTTTGGAGTACTAACGGCTGGAGCCATGACGTCTAGCGCATGTCTTCTGACTGTGCCTGGCCAGTGGATCGCTAAGAGAGCTTATGGGGCCGAAGGAACAGGGCGTACATAAGGCGGCCAGAGACCGGAAAAGAAGTAATAGTGACAGGCTATCCTCTGGACGCACGGGCCGACGACTGTGATTTATCCGTAATAGCAGGTCTTTCCTGAAACTTCAAAGACGGCCATTGAACTGCGGATCGTTCCAGTCGCATACCGCGCGCGTAAAAGCTACAAAATACGCGCAAAGACATTGGACAATCTTCTGGATCATCGAGTAAGTAAAAGAGCCTAATATATGAAGTTTAAGTTAATGCGAGATCTATCAGCTAACAGGTTCAAAGTTGCTATGGTCGCGATTACGGTATTGGGGTCAGCGGCCCTGGTAGCTACCGTCCTGGCTTACCCTCAAAGTTCCACGACGTATTCCCCTCCGCCGACTGAAGATCTCTCATCACCATGCGAAGAAGCAGCCTCAAGACTCTATCTAGAGGACGGACCTCAGAAGAACTACCTCTATTCTGATTGTCACACCAGCGCCCATGTCATTGTTACAACTCCCAGGCCTGATAGCAACACTAGTGTCGTCAAGCCTCGGCTTATCGTGGCATGGCCTGCTGGTAACAGTGGGGCTATGGCGTATTTCGCACCTGAGAGCGGTCAAGGCAGTCTGAACATCAGTCTGGAGGAGTCTGGGAGCGGAGAGACAGTAGAGGCACTGAACGCTTCGGATCGTGTTGGAGTGTCAGCATCGATCAACTTCAATACTACTGCTAGATTGACGCAACCTATCCTTGGTAGTATACGGGCTATCCGCGACCAGACCGAAGGCTCAGGCGTTAGTCAAGACTTCCAGAACAATTTCGGTTTCGCGATCAACGAAGACGGGAGCGCCTCCATCAACCGTACCTGGTTTGACGGTGTGACTACTACGACGCTGACGTTCTCGCCGCTGAATGGCGCTCAAGCCATTACGCTGAATCGCGAGGCGAATTGGACTTTGACATTAGGCGAAGGTAGCTACCGCTTTGAAGCTTCTTACAACTATCCGCAATTGGAGCAGCTCAGCCCTCAAGAAGTTCTCAACGACGCGTCTTCCGGCTTGATTGCAGAGAACCCGGACCAAACCACCTCTTTGTCATTCCTCTCATACTCGAACAAGCTACTGGCTGGCACATGGCGCTTCCTCACCTACTTCGGTCGAGATAGTATGCTCTCGCTGCTGTTGATGCAGCCCGTTCTCAGCGAAGCGGCTATTGAAGCCGTCATTGGAGCTGTTCTCGAGCGAGTCAATCGCACTGATGGTACCGTGTGTCATGAGGAGGTCCTCGGCGACTACGCGACGTGGCTCAACAGGAAGAAGGGAATCAACTCCAGCGCACCTGGCTGTGACTACAAGATGATCGACACGGACTTCATGCTTCCAATCTCCATGAACAGCTACTTCGTGGATACGGATGCTGGAAAGAATCGATCGGATGATTTCTTCAGCAAGACCGCAACATTCCTAGTCGAGAACGACGGACTGGCGTATTCTGAGCTGGCCCAGTTCACCGCCGAAAAGATCATGCGGATTGCTGCACCATTTGCGCAGAGTCAAGTAAAAGAGAACCTCATCCACCTCAACGAAGGCGATATAGTCGGCGAGTGGCGCGACTCTAGTAATGGCCTCGGAGGAGGTCGCATCCCGTACAACGTCAACACCGCACTCGTACCTGCAGGACTTCGGGCTATCGCAAGTTTGAGCCGCGCGGGCTTCTTCTCCGACCACCCGGACTGGTGCGAAGAGGCTGACAAGTATGCCCAGATTTGGGAGGATGAGACGTTACGCTTCTTCGAAGTCACCGTCCCGCAGGCCGACGCCAAATCTCTTGTTGAGGGCTACGTCTCGAACGCCAACCTTACTCTTCCAACAAATGTCGACAAGATCACAAGCGATGTCACATACTATGGCGTCGCCCTAGACGGCGAAGTCGGTGCACCCATTGTGCCCGTCATCAATAGCGACGACTGCTTCCGCCACTTCCTCCTCGACACCACGAACCAAACCCAGCTGACAGCGTACATCAGCCAGACCGCTGATCATATCCTTCAACCTTTCCCGGTTGGCCTATCGAGCGACATTGGACTATTCGTTGCGAACCCTGCGTACGCTGGAAATGCGACATTCGAAGCAGGTTTCTCAACGGACGACTACCACGGCACTGTAGTATGGAGCTGGCAGCTTGCCATGATGGGTGCTGGGCTTGCGCGACAACTTGGTCGATGCGATAAGGAGGGTGCACCTGGTAAGTCGACATCCTGATATCATCTCACGTTTCTCCATCTTGTGATTGCTAACTCAGTATCGTAGACTTCTGCGCAGATTCCACAGTCCATGACAAGGTCCACGCCGCATATAACAGCCTTTGGGATACGATTGACGCCAACCGCGACCAGCTAAGCCATGAGGTGTGGAGTTGGAAATACGACAACGGCTATCAGATTGAGCAACTGGGCTCGTTGACGGCGACTGAGAGTAATATTCGCCAGCTTTGGAGCTTGACCTTCCTTGCTGTTAAGAGGGAGAGTTTTGGAAGCGCGTAGAGATGATTGAGTTGAAACCATTGTGGGTAAATGCAAGACAAAAAGAAAAGAATAGGCAAGTTTTGCGCCAGAACCCACCCTGTCAGACATGCCTACATAGTGGGCACGAGGCGTAGTGACTTCGAGTGAAGAACAAATAAGGATACTGGTCCTGATTACAAACACTTCTCATCGCATCAATTCCCATCTTCGGTAATTCGCAGCCAAGTAGAATGCATGAGATGAGTGCCCAGATAATGCTGGTCAGCACGTGTGGCTTCGGACTTCGCTCGGTCTGACGTCATCGCTTGCAAGCCACCGCAACATATTATCCAATCCTCGACAACATCGTATACACCGTGTTACTTCTAGCGGGACAGCCAATTCGACTACCTGTAAGTAAGTCCTTCAGCCTGGGCAATAGGCCACGATCATTCTCGCCGTTCGGAGACGGACCAAAATTTGTCCATAAGGCAAGACGTATTCGGGCCATTATGCGATGGAGTTAAGGGATAAACGTGGAGATAAACGAAGAAAAGCAGATGCTAACATGTGCTACCAGATGCCTTCCACAGACCGTAGTATTTATATAGCAAAGAAGAGCTTTCGAGAACGCTCAAATTCACAGCTTCTCATACAAGACTTATTTCATCAACGTCCGATACCTTCAACTCAGCCTTGAAGCACCTTATCAAGCCTGGTCCCATTCCCTAAATAACTACCATTCCAACAATGGCCCAATATGCCGAGCTCCACAAGATCGCGAATCTCCGTGGCGCAGGCGACGCTCGTCCTACAGCCCTCCAAATCATTCGCGACGAGGGTCTGACAGGCAAGTTGACCGACAAAGTCTTCCTCATCACAGGAGTGTCTTCCGGACTAGGCATTGAAACCCTCCGTTCGCTGCACACAACCGGCGCCCACGTTATCGGAACCGTGCGCAACATACAAAAAGGACAAGCTGTAGTTGACAAAATCCTCGCAGAGAAACACGATGGAGGTGGGAAGATTGACCTGATCGAAATGCAACTAGACAGCTTCGACAGCATCCGCAAGGCCGCCAAAGAGATTCTCACCAAGACCGGCGGAAAGCTCAACGTAGTCATCGGCAACGCAGGCGTAATGGCCACACCCTACGGCAAAACTAAAGACGGCTACGAAACCCAATTCGGAACCAACCACCTCGGTCACTTCCTCCTATTCCACCTCCTAAAAGACGCCCTCCTCTCATCCGCAACCCCCGAGTACCCCAGCCGCTACGTCAGCCTCTCCAGCATGGCGCACATCTGGTCCACCGTGCACCTCTCCGACTACAACTACGAAGAAACTCCCTACGAACCCTGGAATGCCTACGGCCAAGCCAAAACAGCAAACATCTGGTTCGCAAACTCCATCGAGCGCCACTACTCGTCCCGCCATCTACACGCTACATCTGTGCATCCAGGCGGTATTATCGAGGGATCTGGTCTCGGGGTGCATGTGTCTGAAGAAACCAAACAGGCGATGTTTGGTGACCCGGAGATACTGCGGACGTTCAAGAGTGCGGAGCAGGGGGCTGCGACGCAGGTTTATGCTGCGGTGGGTAGGGAGTGGAAGGATAAGGGTGGGAGGTATTTGGCTAGTCTGGCGGAGATGGGGACAAGAGAGGAGGAGGCGAGGAAGGAGGGGATGTATGAGAGTGCTAATGAGGGGTACGCGCCGTGGGCGTATGATGAGGAGGGTGAGGAGAGGTTGTGGGAAGAGAGTCTCGATATGGTGGGGCTTCCGCCGGAGTGACGAGGCCGATCGTCGGCGTTTGTAGGTTGGTGTCTTGATGTTGGCTGCAGGGCGTAATTCTAAGGGGTCAGTTGTAGTTGAATCCTTCGCGAATGATCCCGGGTTCCCGTGTGGCGCGAAGTTTGCTGCAACGTCACGAATGGACTACCGCATTCGGAGCGGCATTGCCCGTTCGCGGATCCAACCTTCTTCCAACTCGCCGCGATTGATCTTGTCTTCAAAGAAACCTGAGTACTCGTGAAGTTTCAGTGACGGATGATTACTTGTTGTGACCAACACACACCCATGTTGCGGTCCGCATCGCCACCCGTGCACGGCCGCTACCAAATTACCATCCAATGCGCACGGCGTCCCAGCCGTCCCTCAGTCACAAGCCTCCCAGAAAGTTGAAGTCGCGTCGCCCCGTGATGCTTTCTGGTCTCTTGTATGGTCGCGTAATATAAACTTTTGTCACTTGACATGGTTCCAACACGATCAGTATCCTCATTCGGTTACAACAGTCATTTCTACGTATACTCAGCTGTTCAAGTAGACTACCCAATACCAACATCCTAACCTCGTGGCTCATATCACCTCCAGATCCGAGGCCAGTAAACCAGACCCGCGCACCAACAGGATGTACGCCCCGCAGGCAATCTTGGCCACGTTCTAACGAGGGTTCAGGTCGTAGTTGCTCTGGATGGCCATACAGGCTATCGTTGGCTCCTGCTCGACCTCGCCACTCGCGACTTTGCGTTCCAACTCCGCCCTTTCCTCGCGGTGCTTTCTCATTTCCTCGTCGCGCTCGTTCTTGGTGCCGAAGGTTGGAATCAGCCCTGCAGGGGGGTTCATCCACTGCCTACAACAGCAGCACTAAGTCAGTCGATGTTTCCGCTGCTCAATGAGCGTGCGATGAAAGGTGTGACTTACTCCTGTGGAACCGTTCTACCATCAACCCCGCGAAATCTGTCCTCTTTATCTTGACTCCATGGACCTCTGTCCAACCATGATTTGATCAGCTCTGGCGACATGGGCTTTGCGTCAAAGACGTTGGTTTGAGTGACTTCGTCGGGCGGCCCGGGTAGGTATTCGATGACTCTCATCACTCCGTCTCTGCAGATCATGTGGAAGTGGGCGCCGTGTTCACATTCTCGCATGGAGTCAATGAAGATCTCCAGCGGGTCTATCTTGACTCTCGCTTCGGTGGAAGCGCCGGCCTGCTTCATGCCACCTTCATGTTGATTCGGGTCTGCAGTTGAAGGTTCCTCGTTGTTGGCGTTGAATCCTTTCTCGCTCCGCGGCATTGGCGATGACGACGAGGACATCGTTGATTCGTGTACAGTGGGTAATAGGATTCAGGCGAGTAGCAGTGGCTTCAAGTTTTATTAACTGCAGCCTCGGGTAGAGGGTTAAATAGAGTAATGGCAGCAGACAACGTGGTGTCTGCGAGAAGAGGATGCAGTGCACAAAGGTTGAGATGCGGGGCGTACTTATAGACGGCACGTTTAGTGCTGACCAACAGTATTCTGCATGACGCAGGATTACGATCTACCAGCCTCGCGGACATGTGAGTCTGCGCCAACCTGTACACCGACGACTTGAAGGGGTTGAGAATAGGCTCAGCAGTGGCCTATAAAGCCTATAAAGCCTCTACTTCTCGCCCACAATATGAACATCCTCCCAGCAAAGCACAATTCAACCAGCTACTCTACACAAAGCCTCCGTTATTGTAAACCGAACTCGACATGAGGTTCTCAATCTTCGTTTCCGCCAGTGCGACGTTTCTGCTAGCAGCAGCAGCACCAGCAGCCAATGAAGATGTGGTAGGTACTCCGAAGGGCCACGTCCAATAAACACTCTACTGACAACAGGCAATTAGTCGCTCGACGAAGCACTCAAGAACTTCGATTACGGCGCGATCATGGATCTTGGACGCGATGGAGTGCTTCGCAGCTTGAACGCAGCCCACGACACTGTACTGGACTTTGTCCAGCTCAGTGGGCCTCAGATCACCGAGTTCTTCGCTAAAACAGGCTCGGACCCGTCCGTCATGTCAGGGATGTACGTTTGTTCTAACCAACCCCTGTATCAGTAGATTTGGCGATTGAAGCTAATCACTATCGTAGCGATGGGCGCACCGTAACGTCTGACGCTCAGTTATGGGCCGTCCCTGACGACATCGCTGCACGTGAGCCGACCGCCAGAACATCGGAGGCAAAGTTGCCAGGGGTGCTGTCTGTGCACCAGAGGGCGGAATGCGTAGCGGGAGCGCCATGTGATGAGACAGCTGATTGCTACGAATACAATTGCGCCCGCTGTCTTCGTGGGCCGATGTGCATTGGAGGTCCATCAGGCTGCCTCAATCAGAGCGGCAAGTGCGCATGGAACAGATGAGAACTGCCTCTTCTACCGTTGACTCTGCTTTTGAAACCATGGCTCAAGCCTATCACACTCGTTAGAATCCACTGAAATGAAAGATATTTCCAGAGCATACACATTCCTTGTTTGCGCGATTTCCATGTGACTGCGTGGATGGTTTGACAAACATTGCGCGACTCGACCGAATGAATACTTAAGGCTACACTCCGACTCCAGGCTTCTCCTACTTCAATGTACTCGAGCGCGCTATATATCTGCCCTGTTCGCTTCTCTACTTGGATCACAGAGCTCTACCCAACAACATTCGTCTACATATAGGTGATCGACAGCCACAATCTCCCACGACTACCTCTTCGAAACACACAATCAGCCATGTCGTCTACAGTACTAGTCAGCGACCTTCCTTCCAACTGCGAGTCATCCTACGTCTTCACCGAGCTACGTTTGCAAGAAGACGAAGTCGAAGAAGTCTACACTCGAGCGAGAGGCGGCGAGTCCGCGTGGATAGTCTTCAAGGCCCCCGAGCTCGCCGCAATATTCGAAAATGACCACAAAGGCTACCACTTCGGGGTAATCGGCAAGAAGATTGCGACCTCATTCTGGAATGAAGCCATTCCCGAACACGCCACCAATCGCTATTCCGACTTCGTCCGCGCCCGGGATCACCAAATAGACTCCCGCACCGTTGAGATTACCGGTCTCCCCGACAAACACACTATGAGTAACATGAATGAATTGTTCAGGTCGGTGCGAGACCAGTACTCTGAGACCACCGAGAAGAGTCAGCATCGTAACCCAACCTACTATGACTATAACGAGCCCATCAATATCCTTCAAGTCAAAACGCCCGACCCAGGAGTCGGCCTTTTGCAGCTCGCGCAGCCGTGGATGGCAGTCGCCATTGTACAGCAGTACGCGGGTACCTACTGGAAGAACGCGACGCTGAACGCTCGGTGCGTTCCCGATGAGGAGATGGAGAAACTGCTTGTCAATGAGCCCAGCGCCACGGACGTATCGCTGTTCGTCAAGGGCATAAAGGTCGGTACGTCATCGAAGGAGGTGCGAGAGATCTTCAAGGACTTCCCCATCACCGACGTCAATGTACTACCAGGCAAGACATTCTGCTTCGTTATCGTTCAGCAAGCCCACGCAGACTCGATCCTCGCGCGGTTCAAGAATGGCGTCAAGTGGCAAGGTCGCACTATCAAGGTCGACTTATCGGATAAGGACAAGAGGAAGAAGAAGGCTGCGTTTGGTTCTGCCGGCGCCACTCCCTTTACTACGCCAGCTCCTCTACCACCTACGGATACCACGGACTTGAAACTGGAAAACCTGCCATACGACGTCACAGACTACAAAATCCGCACCATATTCGAAGGCTTCGTCGTATACAAGGTCGTCATCAAGCAGGGCTACGCTTTCGTGGGTATTCCGACAGGGGCAGTCGGCCGCGCACTCGATATGCTAAACAACACGATGATTGGGGCTCAATACATCAAGGCCAAGGTTGCTGATTCCCGGAAGAAGTAAGGCTGCAGGTCTGGTTTCGGTGCTGTGAAGGCGTCAAAGGGGTTTACGATACGTCGGAAGCGGGTCGTTGCGTGTCTTGTATCTGTCGGCTGGTAGGTTGATGGTTACTCTAGAAAGTTTGGATGGCTTGGAGGCGCTTGAGTGTGGTAAGACTCTGAGTATTGCGATCTCTCTTATTTGATGAGGAGTACCTTTTGCGTATGTGGTGGCTATGTATTTCGGGAGTCATGAGTGGCTCGTCTCGCTCTGCGTCATCGCAGTACCATGGTTGACTGTGGTAATGAAATACTTGCAAATTAATTCACTGCAATGTTGCCCTCGTGATGGATGTTGCCTATAGTTACACTGACCATTTCTTGTATGAGCATGCTCGAGCTTCTATGATTCTAGCGTGTTGCGCCCCAAAAAAACTTGCTGCTAAGCTCAACAAACGACCAAGCCGAACGCTCAAAGCTCAACCATGACAGACTACACCTACTACAGTTCATCCGCGTCCAGAGGCTTCACCTTTTTAATACCCTACCATGTCCAAGCCATCTTTGTCAGTACTACGAAGAAGCTACCTTCCGCCGTGCGTCCAGTCTACCGCGAATATTTTGGCGATATCATGGCATGTCGAGATCGAGCTCGAGCCTCGGCCGAGGCGATGCAAACGTTCGTGAACGAGAACTTTCCGCGTATTTCGAAGGACCATAACCGACTAGCGAATCTGATGAATGCGGAGATTGATAAGCAGAGGAAGGATGTATTGGTAAAGATCCCAATCACGGGCGATGGGACGGCGGCTGAGGACGATGAGGACGACGAACCGGTGGCGCAATCGCGGTTAAGGGAGCAGGTTTTGGCTAAGTCGGACAAGAACGCGACATCGAAAGTTGTGTTGGAGACCGCCGCGGAGGCTGCAGTGCGCGAAGAGTCCCCTGAAGTAGCTTCTCCTCCGACTATGGCGAATGCAGAGCTTGTTCGGCCAAGTCTGCGTCAGGGCCTCGCAACTTCGTCGGCTTCTCCAACCGGTATAAACAGCGGACAATCCGAGGCAGACGAGGAAGACGAGGAAGACAGCGAGAGGAGCGTGATAGTGCTCGACACATCAGAGCCTTGGAACGACTCGCTTTGGCCGCACGGTACCTGGATCGATGGTCTAGAAGTCATCGATGCGCTTCCATGGGCGCGCCCAAAACCGACCTAAACGCATCGCTCGGATCGCCACCCTATCGTATGAAGCCACACCACCCGTACTTAATCCTCGTTTCTCTTTATCCCTGCTTTTATGTCCCAGAAACAGGTGACCTGCAGCTTTCCTCGGCCAACGCATTCGGGGTTCTCGCAGTGGAAGCGCGAACATCGTTCTCGGTAGCGGAAGTCTATGTTGGTGAGGCAGTACATGCACGGCCATAGGTCGACGTAGGGGAAGGTGGCCTTGATCTCGTACGTAGCGTTCCTGCGTTGAGTCAGATTAGAAAGCGTTTGGAAATGACACGTTAGCACTCACCTCCACTTTTGGATGTCTTCTCGCGTCAGGTTGTGCGATGCCGGAGGGTCTTCCTGTCTGAGAGTTGGAGTATCGCTTCGCTTGGGTGTTGAGGCGCTCTCATTGCTACGTGTCGGGGCGCTTTGCTCATCGGATTGCCGAAGCTCACTGCTTCTCCGACGATTCTCGCGTCTCAGTCGTTGGGCGTTCATGTCTTGTGGTTGTTGGGTTTCCTGAGCGCTCGGTTTTGGGGCGTTGCCGTATCCGAACAGCGGCATGGTTATCGTCGTGCGATATTCGCAATAGAGGATGAAGGATTGTGGGTTAGTCAAGGAAGTCAAAGAAGTTGTCAGCTGTTCAGCGAACGGAGCTTTGTGTGACGATATTCACTCGCGTAGCGCGTGGCATCAACCACGTAACGGTGAACTCTATATTGTGAATATGTTCGGTTGTCGCACGGTTCGGAAAGACATGATGACGCATACTGTACCAGATGTTCCACCGTAAGCTGAAGACCACCTGATGCGATAGTGACATTCTAAATCGTCTTGGTCACGAGGCGGATATATCCTTCGCTAAACTTGTGAATTAACAGATGTCGGTTTGCTGGGTATCGTTCGCATCTCGTTATGAGTGGCTCTCCAGTACAAGCTCAGTACAGCAAGGTGGGACATGGCTGACAAGGACTGTAAGTCTTGCCATCGCCTATCCAGCTGGGAAGAAGGTTTCTGCGCTTGAAGCAAGGCATCTACTATGAGCGTTACTGATATAGGCGATCTCTGCGTCAATGACGACTACCGCGGTGTGCCTGGTTGCATCTGGGGGCTCCAGGGCTTGAGATGAAGGGCACATTCGCCAATATGCGCAAATTTTCTGAGCTCGATAGTCACCGCGACGGCAAGCTGGTGTATTTCTCGCACAGGTGGAAGGTTGAGAGATTGTTGCCGTTGTCGCGTGAGATCAAGCCGCACCAAGACGCCATGACCACCGCGTCGGCCGAGATTCCTCCGACCGCCGACGCCGACGGAACTTCAACCGCCCACAGGCAAACTTCAATCCTCCGACATCAACGACGAATTTCCCGTACGCAATGGCGCGCTGCTCTTCACTGGCTCGCTGCTCTTCACTGGCTCGCTGCTCTTCACTGGCTTTGAGGCTCGAATTTCGATTTCGCTCTCCGTGCCTCATCATCTTACCACCAAATTGGCCATACTCACGACTCCAGCGACGCGTTTGTGAGGTCGCATCAATGAGCTGGCAACGTGATGACTTCGCTTTCCCAGACGGACATTCTCCATTCCTTGCGGGACATGTCCTTTGAGGTGGTGCGCAAAATAGAATCGTCGACGTGTTGGCCTTGTCTCGTGGTGCATTAATGCACCAAGGGTATGTGCACCAAATCGCGCAGAAAGACATCGCTGCATACCTACCGTTGACTGATACGCACGTTGGGGGACTCGCGAAGAGATGGGTTCAAAGTAATGCGTGGGCGCTCGGTATGTTCTCTCGACTCTGATGTCGAGCGACTGCCAAACTGCTGTCATGAAGGCGCTCTTGGGTCACTATCGTGCATCATTTCCCATGTCCACATTACCTCATATGCCTGATTTCGGTATCGCATTTCTTCATTTCACTATCACCGTGCGGCTTTCCGACGTCACAATGGGAAGCTGGTCCTATTGTCAATTCTGGGCAATCTAAGCGCCGCATGTGTTTCTTTACCTTCTTGCGTCCCGGGTCCTCAGGCTCCAGTTTTACCTCTTCACACACTCCAAAATGGCCAACCTGACACGCCGCCAACAGCGAAAGCCTACAGCGCCGGCTAAGCTAGGGAATCTGGACCTTCTCCTCGTAACTCTACGAGCAGACCTCGGCCCGGACTGGGGATGCTACAAGGAGCTCATAGAAGGAGCTGTAGCTGCGAAAGCAAGCGGCGAGAATGTTTCCGCCTGGGTCGACCAAACCGAGCCGCTGGTACGAAACACCGCTTCGCAATTCGCGCATCAGGGAGTGCTTTTCCTGTTAGGCATCAAGGTGGGTAGTGAAGGTGAGATGTCTTTCCCCATCTAGCACCTTCACGTCAAAACTGAACACTCCCAGCTTCTTCTGTCACCAAGACCACCAACGCAACCAACGACATGTCCGCTCCGCCTCCTGACACCCGACGCCCACCACAACCAGTTGTCACCAAGGCCACCAACGCGACCAACGACATGTCCGCTCCGCCTCCTCACACTCAATGCTCGCAGCAACCAATGCAGCCTTCAGCCAACATGCAGAGCAACTTCAATCCCAGCTGGACGCCCATGCCCTCACCCAGTCCAAGCAGCTACATACCACCTCCACCCACCTCCGCCGCACCCAGGAAACGCTCAGCGGCCAACGTCGCTTTCCAAGGTCAGAAGCAGGCTACCGCGACACAGCCTCTCAAATCCGACTGGTTCGGCGGTTACGTCCTTCACCAAGATCCAGCCTTTCGCCGCGACGTATTCGAGTTCTTTGGACACACAGTACCTGACAAGCCCGATCCCAAGCATCACGATCAATCGGATGTATCATCTGTGTACAAGGCTGCAGATGACGATCTTGCGGTTTGGAGGGCGGGCTCTGGGGCTGAGGGCGAGGTGAAGGACGGTGGTCAGGAGGGTCAGAAGGACAAGATCAAGACTGTGGAGGATGCGAAGCGAGAGCGTGTGCGAGAAGGCTTGCGCTTCAAGCTTTTCGACAAGTTGGATTGATATTGGCTACTGATGAGGTGGTCGCTCTTGGAGTCAGGCGTTCGCGCGGGCTGAGCTGGTGCGTAGACGAGCGACGCACGATCTTGTGGAAGGGCAAATGAAGTGCTTTTGGAGAGCGCGATAGATGGTTGGGCTGGTAGGGAAGGCGTTTGGCGTCGCTAAAGGACGAATGATACCCCCGGAAGACTTGTGAATGATACCCGAGGAAGCACAGCTCTCCTTCTACGTTCATCCATTGATGTTTTTCAGCTGTTGATTGCATGTGTTTCAATTACCCTCATGAGCGATCGTCGCACGTCAACTTTGATAGAAGCTGAACACCCTAGAGCCTACACCGACTTGGGTTACACAACTTACATGTTTTCGTCTTGATGTAGTCTCTAGACCTTTTGTACTGTTTCTTGAATGAGGTGAGGTGGCTGGTAATAATTGACGACATCACTTTAACACAGACACCACTGTGAGCTCGTATCGCCAAGCACATGCGCTGAGTTGCGGTGAGGCTATTCATCCTATGCTTGAATTCGCTCGAGTCGATTTGTTCGGGTAGCAGTGTCTTGGGGGACTGTAAAACCGGGAGATAAGCGTAGAACTGCGATTACAAGGACACTGAGCTGGAAGATGTATTACAAATCGATGAAGTTTGGTTCTTTTGTAGAAGTTCTAAAGACCTCGGTGGGTATCCATGATAAACGCCAGTGAGCCCTTGTAATGTGCAATGACCATACTCCTAGTAATGCATGAAACCCGAGCACCGCGCATCCGTTTGCCGCATGCTCGCTGGTAACGCGACGATTCTCTTCCGCTCGATGATGATGATGTGTTGATGACTCTCAATGGCTTCCAAGACACGTCGTTGACCCAGCCGCAGTATAACTGCTCGTATGCCTTGCGCATCCATCGCGACCGCTGCCATCCGTAATCTTAGCCCCATAATACCATTGGACCAGCAACCATCCATCAAACCCCTCACCCTCATCCACTCCGCACGGTACTAGCATCATCCCCACCCCCATCAACCTTCTTCTTCTTTTTCTTCTTCTTCGGCTCCTCCCCTCTCCCATCCCCCTCCCCACCATCAACCTTCTTCCTCGGCCTCCCTAACTTCCCCCCATTACCACCCCCTCCCCCTGCTCCACCACCACCACCCTCCCCATCCCCCCAGCACCATCATTCT
>JAFVLP010000040.1:0-231394 GCA_023758145.1 Alternaria sp. BMP 2799 | reverse complement strand
ATATTTACTTTATCTTTCTAATAACTTTTATATAGTATATAAGCTATAAATCTAGTTTATTAATATAGAAAAAATATAAAAAAGTTAGATTTTTTTCTAAACCTAATCTCTAAGTCTATACTATAGTAGTTACTAGTATTCTTACTATATAATAGCGCGTTTTAGCTCTATCTAGGCTAGACTAGTTATCTTTAGACTTAGACTTGTCTAAAGTATCTAAAAAGGCGTAATCTATCTTATTACGCTTCTCTAGAGTCTAGAGCTCTAGTATAGTATATTTACTAGCCTAGTTAAAGCTTTCTAAGCTTTTAGTAAAGTTTTATTATTTCTTAGTACACTTAGTAGAGCGTATTTACACTATAGCTACTAAAAGAGAAGTTTTATTACTATTAGTTATAAAATCTCTTATAGGCTAAATAAAAGCTTTATTATACTTCTAAGTAGATTTCTAAGCTTCTACTATATAGTTAAAGTAGTAAGAAAACTTATTTATAAGGTTAGTAGACTCTACCTTATAGTAGATATTAAAATTAAACCTAGATAGTATAATATAAAATCTAATCTATTAATAGTTAAAAGTCTTAGTCTTTATAAACTATTTTAAGTTCTAATAGTTAGTTTAGAAGTTAAAGTATACGCTCTCTAGATATTAGCGCTAATACTTTAGACTCTTAACTATTATAAGTAGCTTCTAGTTATATATATTATAATTATACTCTACTATAATAAGCTTATATAAAAAGAAGTTAACTAAATACTATTAGTACTTTCTAGCTCTATTTAGTATATATTAGCTTAATATATCTATAATTACACTATCTAAGACGTCTATCTTAGCCTTAGTTTTTCTATTTTACTTAAAGTAAGTTAAGATAGAAATACTTAGAAAAGAGTCTTTTAGCTTCTAAAAGGCTTCTTTAGCTTTCTTATTAAGATTAAGAATCTAACTTTTTTCTCTCTACTAGGCGTAGCTACTCTTAGCTACTTCTAGCTTCTTCTAGATTAGTTTAGTTAATAGTAGAGTAAGTTAGAAGAATCTAGTAATAAACTATCTATAGTAGTTTATAAAGCTAATAAATACCTAAATCTTATACACTATATATAGTTTAGGCTATTTTTAGATTATCTTAATTCTATTCTTATTAATTTATATTTCTTTAGAGAAAACTATATATCTAAGGTACTTAGTATACTAAGTATACTACTTATACTTTAGAAGCTTAAAAAATAGCTTTATATTATATAATCTACGTAAAACTTTATTAATATAGCTTTTATACTTTTCTTTAGTATTAGAGAAAATAAGAATATTATCTAAGTATATAATATAGATTATATTAATTAATTCTATAAGAACTTAATAGATATAAGTCTAGAACTACGTAGAAGCGTTTATAAGACTAAAAGGTATTATAGTATACTTAAAACTACTATATCTTATATAAAAAGTAGTTTTCTACTTATTACTTTTTTTAATATATACTCTATAGTAAGCCTTTTTTATATTAAGTTTAGTGTAGAATTTAGCACTAGCTAATCTTTCTAGAAACTTTATAATAAGTAGTAAAGAGTACTAATTTTTAATAGTAATCTTATTAAAGCCTCTATAGTTAACGTATAGATATATACTACTATCTTTCTTTTTAGTAAAGAGTATAAGTACTTCTACTAGAAACTTACTATATCTAATCTACTCTTATACTAAGTATTTATCTAAATACTTATATAAAAGCTCTAACTCTATCTTAGAGAGGTTATATAATAGCTAGTAGAGTACTATAGTTCTAGATAGTAAGTTAATAGCTAAGTTTTATAGACTATAGTTAGTAAAAACTTTTAAGTTATCTTCTAATCTAAGGTACGTAAACTTAGCGTATTATAAAGATAAACTACTCTTTTTAGCTTTTTCTAAGCTAGACTAAAGTATTAAAATAATAAGATAGCTATATATATCTACTATAGAATTATATATAGTCTTCTTAAACTTTTTAGCCTCTTCTAGCGTAATCTTTCTATAGATAGTTCTATTCTTAGACTTAGTACTCTAAAAGAGTAGCCTTTATATAGAGTAGCTAATCTTTAGATAATACGCGTTTATCTAGAGTAAACTTAAGTATACCTAATACTTATAGACTTCTATAATAATATATAGAATATTCTAAGTCTTTTATTTTCTATAAGAATCTACTACCTTTATAGTTACTATAGTAGTACTATAAATTTTTAATTCTTTACTATTTACTCTATCTACTAATAGCTTAGATAGAAAGTAAACTAATAAGCTTTACTCTACTATAAGTAACGCTAAAATAAAGTTTAACTAGAAACTTCTATCTACTAGAGCTTTAATAGGCTCTAATTAGCTAAGTAATACCTTTACTATTAGTAGCTTTACTAGCTTTAGGTAAAGTATATTATAAAGAAGTTCTAAGTTCTAGAATACTAGGTCTAGAGTAATATAAGTAGCTAAGAAGAACTCTAGCTCTTCTATCTACTATCTTTTTCTAATTCTTAACTAGATAAGCTCTTAGAGTTTTTCTTAGACTTTAGATAGTTTTTTTAGAAGTATCTAGTCTTATTATACTTCTAATAGATTATATTAGAGTTTTTTAGACTATTTTAGTCTAATTTAGCTAGTTATAAGTTAGATTTTACTAAACTAGCCTTTTTAGTCTTTTTCTAGGTTTAAAAAGACTTTAAAAAAGAGTTCTAGGTCTAATAGCTATAAAATCTCTTCTTATAAGCTAGATACTTAGAAAGTATAGTAGTACGCTTTATCTTACTCTAATAGTAGTAAGCTAAAGTATTAAGCTTAGAGACTATATTATAGTCTTTCTAGTCTTAAAGTAGAAGTTCTTTCTAAATATTAGAAAGAAAAGTACTTATAAAGTCTATATAGCGCTACTCTTCTAAGTAGTTACTTAGTTTACTCTAAAGTATATTAAGATAGGCTAAGAAAAAGTTAGAATTCTAATCTAGCCTTTATTTAGCTTACTTAAGTCTATTATAAGCTATAAGGTACTATAATAACTTAGAACTAAGTATATTAAGTATAACTATCTTAAGTTTCTTCTAGATAGGTATCTAAGACGCTTTAAGCCTTATATAGTTCTAGAAGTAGATATTCTAAGTAGAATAAGTACTTTTATTAAGAAATCTTACTATAAAGTCTATTTTTTAAATATCTATTAGAAAAGTAGAAAGTACCTCTCTAAAGATAGCCTTATAATTATATACTTAGTAGTTATACTATAAGTAGTTATACGTAGTAAATATCTCTAGATTCTTAGAGTATAGAACTTCTAAGTTTAACTAGAACTTACTTCTTATAGTTAAAGTATAGTAGATAATATTCTTTTTAAGAGCTAAGTAGTTACTTATAAGTACTTTATACTTTAATTCTCTAAGATAGACTATATTTTAATAAGTACGCTTTAATTATTTCTACTTATATAACTTCTTAAGTTTATAAGTTAAGATAGTTTATTTATTTTTACTTTTAGTAGTAGTAGTTTATAAAAGTCTAGTTAGCTCTAAAATAGACTCTAATAGCGCGTTACTATCTCTAATAATTAAGGCTAGATTAGTAATATCTAAAGAGGCTTCTAATAGATCTATAAGTTTCTTAGTAAGTAGTGTTACTACCTCTAAAGATATAGAAGCTAATTTCTTTTAGTTATTATCTATTACACGTAAAAATAGTATAGCTTACTTACTACTATATTATATTACGCTAGAGAAATCTACTTTAGAGCTTATTATATCTAAATAGTATATATAAAAGTATTATAAAGTAGAGTAATTTAAATATTAAATAATAGAGTTAGTTAAATACTAGATATATAATATTAGACTATAATTAGATATATTATTCTAAAAAAACTAGAAATAAATTACTACTAAGCTATAATAGCGATTCTAAGGTATTTATAGCTAATACTAAGTTAGCTTAGACTCTTTAGAGCTAGAACCTAATAGTTAGCTTATTATTACTTTTAGTTAGTAAGAAAATATATATAGTTAGTATATTATAATACTAGTTTTATAGATTACTACTTTATTTTTTATAACTTTAACTAATCTAGTAGATTACTATACTAAGCTATAAGAAGCTAGCTTATTTTTATATTTTATTAGTAATAAAATATATATAGTTAGTAAATTATAATATTAGTTTTATAGATTACTACTTTATTTTCTTCTATTCTAAATAATCTAGTAAATTACTCTACTAAGCTATAAGAAGTTAGCTTATAAATACTTTTAGTTAGTAAGAAAATATATATAGTTAGTAAATTATAAAATTAGTTTTATAATTAATTAGTAAACTTTATATAAGTTAAACTATTCTACTAAATAACTATACTAAGCTAAAATAAGTTAGCTTATTTTTACTTTTAGTTAGATACTTTTACTACTTAGCTACTATAATATAATAAAAGTTTTGTAGATTACTAGCTAGTTTTATAGATTACTACTAGATTTTCTTAGATTTTATCTAAAATACTAAATAACTATACTAAACTATAATAGGTTAGTAATTTTTTTTAAACTATTTAGTAGATAATAGTATAAGATTACTATATTACTAACTAGATTTATAGATTACTAGCTAGTTTTATAAATTACTAAGGTTAGTAGATTATCTAAGGTAATTTACTATAGATTATATTTTGTAAATATATATAGCTAGCCTAAATTCTTAGAGCTAATTTATTTCTACTAGACTTTTTTTATATAGTAGATAGAAATAATAGTTAGTTTTAGTACTATAGATAATAATTATAGTTAGTTAGAAAGCTATAGATAGAAACTTTAGTAATAAATAAGTATATAAAAACTTATAGTTATAATATATAATAAAGAATTAAAAATAAAAACTATATATTATAATATTTAAATTCTATATTCTTTTCTACTTTAATTAATAGTAGTTTAATAAAGTATTTCTATAAAGTTATAGAGAAAAAAGATTATAGATAAATAAAATTTTACTTTAATTTTCTCTATATTACGTAGTAAATAAAATCTAAATCTAGTAAGTTTTATTCTTTACTAAATTTTAAAAGCTTTAATTACTATACTAAAGATAGTAGTACTAAAAATCTAAGTTTTAGTTTATCTAATATCTATATTTTTAAATATAAAATTCTAACTCTTTTAGAAATATATCTTTTTATATACTAGTAATAAATTTTACTTTTTTTAAACTATCTTATACTATAAAATAATTAGTTTACTTAATAAAAATAAAATAAACTCTTATAGTAGTCTTACTATTAGTTAAGATATCTATTAAAAAAGTATTTATTTTAAATATTACTTTATTAATAGCGCTCTTTAGCTTTACTATATTAAACTACTACTTTACTTTTCTACGCTAAATTAAAGAAAGCTAGTAAAATCTATTTTTAAATATAGTTTTTACTAGATTACTACTTAATATAATATAATTATCTATATCTATCTCTAGTTAGCTAAATAAGTAATACTAGTATACTAATCTTTCTAATATAAAGCTATATAAAGTATTTAATCTTATTAGTAATACTAGTATAGATAGATAAGTAGATAAGTATAAAACTAATTACTATTATACTTAGTTAGGTTATTAGACCTATTAGAATATATAGTATTAGTAGACTATCTATAACACTACTATTACTATTATATAATAGTAGGTAAAGACTAGTAGTGTTAAGTAGGCTAGGCTTACTACCTTACTAGATTATAACGCTTTGCGTAATAATAGTGTATTATAGTAGAGCGTATAGTTAGGTTACAAAGTGTCTAGAAATAAGAGTAGTATATAGTTAGTGTCTATTGTGCGCGATAGTTGTATTCCTAACTAGCAGAAAGGCTAAAGGCCGGACTGCGGGCTAAGAGTTAGAGAACTAAAGAAGACGCGTTGTTCAGGACGCTGCAGTACGCGCCGCAGATCGTGCCCCGCCAGGGTCCAGCACCAGTCCCTCCGAACCATCACGCACTCGGACGCCTTCACCTGCACCTGCATCCGCAGCGAACCACGCGTATCACACATCCTACTGCCCGTCGTCTTCGCGCTTCCTCGCGCTCATCATCGCTGTCCGCTTCCACGCCACTTCCTCGTTCCTCCACGCATTCCGCCATCTCCACACCCCACACCACATCGCGCAGACACATGAGAGGGCGCTGTGAGGCGAGGTCGCGCTATCGCAGCGCTTCGATGATAAGATTGTGTCCCACTGGCGTTGATGCGATAGCGAGCCCTGGAGGGCGATAGCGAGGCCGAAGCATGCTAGTCCCGCGTCCTACGAGCCTTGCCGGCTCACAATCGAGGGCGAGGCCACCTCGTTACCGCAGCTCATCCCGGCTATCATACAAACAAATGTAACTCTGGCTCACGTCCAAACCGCAAAGAGAATGGACAGCGTCGTATCTCAGCCAGAAGCGGACCGATTCCCGTTCACAACCCCGCATCGGCAGCAGAACCCCGGGTCACTGATAAGCGCGTATCAGTGCCACCGGTAGAGATGTTGATATAAGCTCAGCAAAGCGCTTGGCTTCACAAGCTTCTGCATCTTCTGCTTTCACGTTGTTGCTTGAACGCGGGGCAAACACCACCGTCAAACATGGCCACCGCGACGAAAACCCTGGACGAACCGAGCGCGACCATGGCACCGAAGCTTTCGATTGCCGCAGAAGAAGTGCGCGAAGTCGTTGAACAGGAGCATGCGCTCACATTTCGGGAGGCCCTGTCACTCTATCCCAAGGCAATAGGATGGTCGTTCTACTTCAGCCTGGGTGTGATCATGCTATGTACGAGGAAGTCCACCAACGTCTGAAATGTGACTAACAAGCGTGCAGCATTCGATCCCCAGCTTCTTGGCAACTTGTACGCAGTGCCTGCTTTCCAAAAAGATTTCGGCTATGCTTTCGGGGACGGGTACATCATCTCCGCTGCATGGCAGACGGGACTCGGGATGGGCAACCCGATCGGCCAAGTCGTCGGCGCGTTGGCCGCGGGTTATCCGTTGGAATGGTACGGGCGCAAGAGAACGTTCAATGCATGCGTCGTCGCTGTCGCGGGCCTGGTGTTTATCCAATTCTTCGCTCGCTCGCTTCAAGTTCTTCTTGCTGGAGAGCTTCTTGCTGGGCTGGTGCTGGGCACTTTTGTTGTTATCGCACCTGTCTACGCATCGGAAGTATCACCCTTGGCCATGCGCAGTGTCTCGACCTCTTACGTCAATCTTTGCTTCGTCACCGGCCAGTTGCTTGGAAACGGAGTTGCGGCTGCGACACAGCATCTTCAGTCCCACTGGGCGTATTCGATTCCGTTCGCAACGCAATGGTTCTGGGTCTTGGTGATCCTCCCGGGAATGTTCTTTGCTCCGGAAAGTCCTTGGTGGCTGGTGCGTCAGAATCGGCTCGAAGACGCCGAGAAGTCTCTTCGCCGGCTCACGAGCGCCAAGGTCAATGTCAAGGCTGTCCTCGCACAGATCATGGAAACCGACAGACTGGAGAACGATATGGAAGCGGGTAGTACCTATGCCGACGTCTTCAAGAAAGTCAATTGGCGCAGAACGGAGATTGCGATCGGGGTGTATTCTACCCAGGTTCTATGTGGTGTGTATCTCATCAACTACGGAACGTACTTCTTCACCCTCGCTGGTCTCGAGACCGCGCAAGCGTTCAACATGGGCATTGGGTTCATGGCTATCGGTTGGGTCAGTGTGCTGTTGTCATGGTACTTGATGCAAAAGTTCGGGAGAAGAACGCTGTTCGGTATTGGGCTCACAATCCTCACGGTCCTCATGTTTCTTGTGGGTATACTCGACCTCGTACCTACGACAGGCGCGACATGGGCGAAGTCTTCATTGTAAGTGCGCATCATGCTGACGTTGGATCTTGCGCTAACTTTCCAGGCTCTTGGTGTGGAACTCTGTCTACAACTGGAGCGTCGGACCCGTGGCTTTTGCCATCTTCTGCGAAGTCAGCGCGACAAGGGTACGCTCGAAGACTGTCGCCGTTGCAACCGCTGCTCAGGCTCTTGTCGGCATCATCATGACTGTCGCAATTCCGTACTTGATCAACCCAGACGCAGCCGATTTGGGTGGCAAGCTTGGGTTCTTCTTCGGTGGGCTCAGCATCCCGTGTCTGATTTGGTGTTATTTCCGTGTTCCTGAAATGAAAGGCAGAACCTACGAAGAGTTGGATCTCATGTTCGAACGAAAGGTGCCCACGAAGGCATTCGGCAAGTATGTCATAGACTAAGAATCCGTCACGAGAGATATGGAGTGTCGCAATAGCTGCTTCTTCGACCAGGAGTATGTTCATTCATGAATGGATACGTGCATGAGGAAGAGATTGCGGGAGCACAAAGATCTAATTCACTATTGGACAAAGAAGAGAATGTTACTTTGTATACGTCGATCAAATCGACGGCCATGTTCATGCTCCACATTCAACCTTTTCAAGATATCGCCCCCAACTCTTCACCTTCAACTTCGCCAACCAACCTCCTCCTCCCTAAGCGCTGTCTCTTAGACGCAAGTAAGATCGGCGGTAGCCTCGTCGAAAGTGCAGCGGTCGGTGTGCTCGAATGCAAGCTTTAGTTATGTTGTTAGTCGAAGTCCTTATGAGCTTCCGTGAGTAGCTAGAACTTACGTTAATGAATCCACCGTCACCCTCAGTGAAGAACTGGTTAGGAGCAGCAATGTACATGCACTCGTAGTCGGTGTTGAGAAGGCCAAGCTCGAACTTGACAGAGTTCTGACCGTCGATGTTGGCGGGGTCAGCGACCGAGAAGCCCTGGTTGTAGCAGGCGGCGGCTTGGAAGCGGGCAGGGTCGGGGTTGTTGGCCATCATCTCTTTGGTGGTTTGCTGGGTGAAGGCTTCGCGAGCTTCATCGAAGTTCTGGACGTCGCCAATGAACTTGGCAGTGGCGTCGACGGCCTTGGTGACGACTGCGCTGACAGCTGCGGTACCAGCCGCGACGAGAATGGTTGCGAGAACTGGCTCGCGCTTGCTGAGGCTGTTCTCGCGGGCCTCAGGAGTAGGGACGGCGGCGCCGTTGACGATGGCAGAGCAGCCGGCAAGAGCGGCGACGATGGTGGTGAAAGAAGGCATGTTGAGTGTTGAAAAGTCACGGACTTGAAGTGAAGAAGCGAATTGAGAAGTGTTGAGAAGATGAAGCGAAGAAGTGAAGGCGATGTGGGTTGAATGGATGATGGATATGCAAACGACTGGACCGCACCTTTTGTACCTCTCGAATCCTTCACCCTGATCTGAGTGCTGTCACCGTTTTCTCGCACCATATCGCGAAGTCGAGCTCTCAGTCGGTCCGAGGACGCAGTGGCCCCTGGTGTACCCTGCATGTCACATCTTCAAAACCTCTCCCCAGGTGCATTCTCTTGGCAGAGTAGACATCTCGAGGTATTCGGGGTTATGCAGACTGAAGCGACGAGATGAAGGGATGAGTCGCAAAGAACGATCTCGTGACTTGCTGGTGCCCGTTTCATGCCCATGAAACGGGTACTGCCGATGTCACCATGTCGTTCAGCCTCAGTCTAAGCCTCAGAGGGTCACCACCACGCCCGTAACGAGGTAAGTGTGCCCGCGGCTGTCGTTCGACCCGTAGTGGCGTCTTGTCAAAGGTACCAATGATGAATCGAAGCTACAGTATGCGCCTCTTTCTGGACTTCTTGGCATGGTCCATCTGTAGGGCCGACTCGATTTTGTAACACGTAGGGCCGACTTCCCTGTTACAAATGGTTTCAGCCAGGCAGAAGTCAGGCGCAGCACAACATTCTAGCCATTGATAACTACGGACACTGATAGAACGTTGTAAGAAGGATCACTGCGAGAGAGTCGCAGTCGTCTTGGCGAGCCTTCCAATACTTGCGACTCACGACAGAGCCAGGATTATCGGTAGGGGAACCCGAGAACACCTGATTATTCCACCTTTTAAGAACAAGCCGTTTCTCAAGTTCGGATGTCGGCAAGATGCCGAGCCTTTGTGCAATACACCGAGTTCTGCCAGCTGCGGACTTGGCTAATGCTATCCAGCTGCATTGAACACCGTCGGAACACTACCATCACGGCGCAGCCAGTGCAGCGCCGCCCCGGCGAAATGCACCTCTTGGAAGGATTTCGCTGCATTCATGCAAGCGCTTTTTGAACATCTTCTCTGAATTCTGGGCAACTTGGTAGTCGCCCCAGGTTTGTCATAATGTCATGCTGTACAGTCGTTCGGTTTTGCACAGCGCTGGTCCCACTTACTTAGGCAGTAGCGATCCTGTGACGAGCGTGTCTTGGGCGTTTTGAGAAACACATGCTGCACCTTACCTGGAAGTCAGCGACATACTCTCGTGTAAAGCTTCCACATGGACCTCAAACTGTTTGATACAGCGCGACGAAATTAAGCTAAGAAGGGTGACTGTCTTCGTTGTCTTAGGGATGTGGTCTGAGGACTGCGAGCGCGCGTGCGACTAGGGGAGTAGCGGCTGCGGTTGCTTGAGGCCTGAGTCTCGAATGGGGAGATGAAGTTGTTATGTCAGCAGCACCTGCGCTGGGCGAGGAATAGACGATATCTTGGGTGCGATCAGGACATTGGACTTAGCCTGGCGGGCTGTCGTCGAGCGTGCGCTCCAGCACCCAGGTCTTCAGCGAGTGTCGGGGGAATGTGCTTCTCGTTTAGGGCATCCAAACACCTCTTGATGTGTAGATGCGTCCGCCGTTGCGCAACTGGCGCGATGCGCGGAACGATGCCCGTCGTCAAGACAAAGACGTTGACAGATGCTGAAGCAAGGTCGTGTCTGGTAGGGAAGGCCGTAGTGAGGCCAGTCGCGACGATCTTGGGAGGCTCCGGTCCCGCAACTCAACGCGCGACCACGTGGACACGTGTGCTAGCAGCGAGATAAGCAGCTGCTGCCGGATCGTGGCCTGAAACGATATTCTTGCTGCTGCCGCATCCTCTAGTATCGCTGCTCCCCAGGTCGCACGCGAGCTGTAAAGCAGCCCGCAGCGTAAACAAACCCCCATCGCATAGTCACCACGTGCCTCACCCATCCATGGATATCTCGGCAATCCAAGGAAAGCCACGACGAACAATAATGTGCCTTCAGATAAGGGCCATGGAAAGCGCGACCGAAACGGGAAGGTCCCTCCAGACATGGTGAACGAAAGGGAAGGTGCCGTGGTGCGAAGTCGGTGTGTGGGACCCACTTTTCCGCGGGGATCTCCTGCGGGAAAGGCGTGGGACGCGGAGTACATGTAGGGCGTGTGAGGGCGTAGGGCGCAAAAGCGCACGTAGATAAGAAGCCCGTTGCCGTTGCACCCGGAGAAGGAGGATAAGTATCTGGCTTTAAGGCATTTAGTAGGATATCAGGTAGGTTGTGTTGCTGTCGCCATGTGGTTTGCGATCTCGTTTGCTTTCTTTATCTTGCGACTTTGCGACTCTCCTTCACCATCTTTGCGTACATCAATTCCTACCAGTCTATTGCTTTGCTTGCGTCTTCTTCTATCCAGTCTGCTTGAGGAAGGCGTTAAGTCTGCACCTCGATCATTCCACAAAGCACGCCGCTACCAAACGCGATGACAGCTCCTCTCGACACCAACCGCGCTGCCACGGTACCAGCGCAGCATTCGTTCGCCATTGGATCACTAAGATGGGCCAATTGCGACGCGATTACAACGTGCGACAGCCTTAGTAGATTGTGGGCAAATCTGCTGCTATCATGGCTATCCCGACGCCAAATGATCGACGTTGCGCCCCGAAACTCGATACCCGAACCTGAGGACTTCTAGGTGGCGGTATGCGGTTGATCGAACATCGCTCGGCTACTGCTGTGCAAGATGGTGATCTCTTCTAGTAGCAGCCGCCAGTGCAATCAAAGGTGTCAACCAGCACGACGCAACAATCTTACAAGAGGAAGTCGATACACTCAAATCTTCAGATACGGCTTATATTGAGCCAGGGTATGATATATACATTCGAATCGTGCATATGCAACGCTAAAGAACAAGACTGGAGCGACCATGCAATCATGACGCTCCTTCCAACAAACAGCCACGCTTAGTGACCACCGCTGGAGTTGGAGTTATCCGCGCAAGTCCAAGCCTTGGTTCCGCCATCCTTGTTGTACGAGTCGATGATGCCGGCAATGGAACCATAAGTACCGCCAATGAGGAGGAACGTGCCAGACACAATGACGAAGACGGACCATGCGACCATGCCCTTCCACCTCCAGTCGCGGTTGGATCGGTGCCAGTTGTCGTACAGCCACATGCAGCCCATGGGCTGGAAGCTCATGAGCGTGCCGAAGAGTGCGCCGACGAGCGAGACGAGACCGCCGAAGACGGGGATGGCGGATGCGATGACATAGGCGGTTAGGGAGACGGCGGCGGTGAAACCGAACCAGGTGATCCAGTGCTTGGTGGTGGGGTGGCTGAGATGCTTGGTTCCGCGCAGGGTGCGGATGAAGAAGTACTTGGCGACGAGCTGTTTGAGGTTAGTATGTTGTTCGCAAAGAAAAGACGGAGGAGGGATGATGGAACTTACATGAGTGACCAGGACGACGGAGGCAAGCAGACCCGGAAGCGCAAGACCGTAGCACACCTTCTTCATCAAGACACCGGCGGATCCCAGTGCAGGCGAAGCGACGTACGATCCGCAGTAGTAGTAGACGACGATGCCGATGGCGACGTAAATCGAGGTCATGACGAACTGGCACAGCGACAGAGCCTTGAAGTAGTCCTTCTGGTCCTTCATCTCGGACACGACGTTGAAGTACGCAGGGATACCGCAGAACGCAAAGACAATACTGGAAAGAGCAGCCGATGCCTCAGCGAAGGTAGGCGATTTGAAGAGCTCAAAGTCAGACTCCCAGGGGCCGAACTGAGGCGCCGCAGAGGGGCGATCCTGAAGACTGACTGAGACGGTGAGGGTGATGATAGCCGACATGATGCCAACAAGACCAACCCACGCAATCCAGGAGAGCTTGCCCAAGGTCTTGATCGAAGCAATAGCGAAGCCCACGAAGGCGGCCACCGCCACGAAGACAGCGGTACAGGTGCCGTGTTCAGACAACGAGTTCAAGCCGATGGAGATACCCAGCATACCGGAGCCAGCAACGCACGTCCACAGTAAAGCGAACGCAAGACCGAGCACCTCGCGGCCTGTGCGCCCAAAGAGCTTCTGTCCTACATCCTCGATACCGTACACCTCGGGGTGACGCATCTTGAATGTACCAACCATGTATCCAGACCACAGGGTGATCAATCCGATGGCGAGCAGCGAGATAATACCCGGAATGAGGCCCAGAGCATCGAATGCAGCGGGGATTGATAGGACACCGAGACCGATCTGAGTCTTCATCATGATGACGGAGGAACCCCACCAGCTGACCTGCAGGGTGTCAGTATGCGTTGGGTAGGAATGATGGTATGGGAACATACGCTGCGGTAGTTGGGTCCTCCCTCGACGATTTCACCAAAGACGGCATCGGTCTGACCCGTTGGGTTGGTGTCCTCAGGCTTGAGCTGGGCGCCGTATTCGAGGTCGTTGCCCATCTTGTCGTCGCTGATCTTGTCGTTGGAGAAGCCCATGTCGCCCTGATGAGTGTTCCTGGGTATCAAGAGGAGATGGCGCACGAGAATGAGACGTGCCTCCAAGGGCGACCGTCTGCCATTTACATATGCAAGAATCGTCGGCCCGACCGACATCGGCTGGCACAGACCCAGGAACGATGTGGAGGTCGCCGCGCGCGCATTGTTTCCCCAGGTACGTGGGTCGTTTCGCGGTAGTGGACACTGGTGGTTGATGCTTCACGTTGGCGTGAGAGGCGTGGAGCCGCGAAAGACCGAGGCAACCTGGCCTGGAGCCGCACTAAGCCGCGAAAAAAATGTGTGCAGGTACAGCGAGGTTTTGCCGACCTAGGCCCAACCCGGTAAAATGACTCCATTTTTTGCATCGTCGAATGTCACCAGTGTCAAGCGCCCGCGCTGTGCATGTTGAGCGCGTTCGAGAGCACTCTGGGGGAGCGCAATCGGTCGTGGCTTCCCAGGTGGCGTGGGCAAGCTTCGCGACAAGGCCGCCCACCACTGCTGCGCGCGACGACAAGCACGCGCGCCAGGACCGGAACAGGGCCGAAGCACTTCGGACCAAGTGAAATAGACGCTTATCTTTTGTGGATTTCTGGGCCTACGTTGTGGGACGAGGGTCCGCTGAGATCTGTTCAACAATGCTTTCCGAGATAGCGAAATAACGAGAATGCGTCATTCTTGTCGCGTTTTCGAATGAATTGTGTCAATATCGATGATATGCGTAGGTACGCGAAGAGATTGCAGAGATAGCATGCGCATATAGAGGAGGTCGGAGTCGCGTGGAAGTGGCGCATTAGTGAACAGGTTGCAATGGTACACAGGCACGCTACAGGTGTAGTTTGAGCATCCAGATCCTCAGGGCTGTCATGCGACCCTGTATCGCTACACCATGAACCAAACCGCAACAGTCCCGAGATGGTCGTGTGCTGGTATAGTACCTGAAATGCTATATCGCAATGCCGCAAGCTGATACATGGTCGTATCAAACTCCAGGAATCTATTGCGATGGGCGTCCAAGACGCGGAGAGACTTGCGCAACTTGGAGATATATTTCCGAGTATTGGCGCTGGATATGAGGGTATCGGAGGAATACTCGGGAAGGAAGCACGTGGAGAACGGGCCTCCTCCGCACTCGACTACCTTCCCGAGCCAAAGGACAAGCAGCTACGCAACCACTCCGGTGAGCACGGCTTCTGGAAGCAGGTTGAAGCAGCACGGAAGCAAGCTGACACCAGGGCTGACCCAGTGCTGCGGACGCGATCTGGGGCAGATTTGCTGTTATGTAAAGACTTCGGAGGATGCGGAGCGGCAGTCTGGGGAAAGGCATTGTCGTTAGGTAACATTTGCAAGGTACGGATGGTAGCGCAGAGCCTCAATCTGGGGCAGCTGTTGTCGTTAGGTAAGACGTGTGGTAGCGTGCTCGGCAGCGTGCGAAGCTCCAGTGGGCCTGACATGACATGCGTCCCTCAGGCGCCATCACTAATCCGCTCGACGTCATACCTGCTCGCAGTGCGATTGCGCATCGTGTCCCTCCGCTGCTCCGCCGTGCGCTTCTTCCAACGGCCTTGGTTCCGCTGATCCCAATGTATCGCACCTCGTAGACCTTCCATCTCAGCATCGCACGACCCCTACGCCAAGGCTGACGCCGAACTGTACCAGATCGCGCGAAGGAGGCTGAGGAGCGGAGACTAGGCCGTTGTCCACGCTTGCGATGCCCGCTGCTGGGACATCGGATAGAGTTTGTGGGGTCGAACAGGATGCGGGGAGAGGATGCGCGTTGGTATGCCTTCCGGGTGGAGGGGACTAAAGCTTTGCGTGCGTTGAGCCAGTCGTTGTCGCAGAGGATGACGTGATAACGGCAGCAGTGGTCAATGTAGCGCGTTTCGACGCCCGGGTGAGTTGCGGAGAAGGAAAATTCCGGAGCGATACAAGCCGTTCGTGAGTCGCTTGAGCGCGGTGTTGTGGCGCCGTGGGTATGGCTTCGGGCCGTGGCGTAATATTCCAGAAAAAGTCGCGCATGGCGTTACCGCGCTGGAAATAGTCTATCTGCACGGCGGGCGAGCAAGAGCCCGCATCCACACGCCTATGATATCGCTACCTGAAGGAGGGATACAGTGTACATCATCGGAGCCGCTGTTCTTGAAAGTGACCACGCGACAGGACTTTGCAAACTATCGTGCATGTTCAAGGCTGACCAAAGTAGAAGGAGTGAAATGAAGACATTCTCAGAACGTATCAATTCAGTTTGAACCCACGTCGCAAAGCTACTACACAGCGTACCTCACCTTAAAACTAACCGACTCAAAAACATCCCAATCCTCCTTATGCTCCTCATTCCCGAATATGCGCAGCGCACTAACCTTCATCTTATACGCCCCCTCATCAAGCACCGTCCCATCCGCCATCAACCCGTTGAAGTACGCGCGCACCTCGCCTCTCGCAACGTACGTCTGCGGAAATCCAGCCAACGCACCCAACACCTTGTCTCCCTGCATCACCTCGACGCGTACCAGCGACGATCCAACTAGAGTGCCGACGTATACATTCGGTGTGTTTTGCATGTCACCACGGTCGGTCAAGGGCGGGTTCTCAGGGTCTGGTCTAGGGATGGTGTAGGATACGTTCGCGGGCGCGGGCGAGTAGCCTTGCGCGAGGTAGACTCTGTCGGCCGTTGCGATGGGCACGTCGCGCATGTTTCCGACGACGCCTAGATAGGGCAGGTGGAGCTTGTCGCCGATGCTGAGGAAGCCGCTGTAGACGGGGAGTAGGGTTGCGTTTACACCTACGGGTGGTGTGATGTCGACGGTGACCTTGGCGGACTGGCCAGCGAGGACGTTGATGCGGGAGGAGGAGAAAGAGACAGTGGCCCATGAGTCAACGGCAGGGTTGGGGAACACGCCTGTACGTAGGTCGGGGACGTTGGGTTGGAAAGTGTATACTGTGACGGCTTTGCGGTGGCCCAAGTCGAGGACCTCGTCGGTGGAGCCAGTGTTCTTTATGCTGAAGGTTCGGGTGCCGACGAAGTGTTCCGTGTCGTTCAGCATGAGACTGTCGACATCGAGCTCAAGAGTGGTGTGGGCAGCGTTCCACGCTTGAATCAGCCCGGCGCCTTGCTGGGCGACTGGAGCGAGGATGTCGGGGTATGCCTTCGTACCGTCGTGCCATGCAAGTGGCTTGGACGTGTGCGTGAGTATCCTGCGAAGTCGCTCTGGTTCCAACTTGCCGTATACTTCACCTAGCATCGCGTAGACACCTGCGACCAGCGGCGTTGCCATGCTGGTACCAGTCATGACGCGGTAGCTACCCAAAGCCGTCGGATACGTGCTGAGGATGTTCTCTCCGGGTGATACAATCTGTGGCGTCATGCTCAGCTCCCAGCTTGGGCCCCAGCTGCTCAGCTCGCCCGCGACATATCCGCCGGTCTCGTTGTTCTCAAGCTCCTCGAGGTGCGTCTGGGTTCCATTCGCGGGTATTGTCACGGATACGGTGCTGCCCTGCGAAAGGAGGGAAAGCCAACGCTCGGCAACGTATGGGACAGCCTTGACTACTCCTTCGATGCCGTCGGCGTAGACGTATGGCTCGTCCCGCATCGTGAGGTTGCTGCGCTCATAGTAGACCATAAATCGTGCACCCTTCGCGGCGAGATTCGCGCCCTGATCTTGCGGATAGCACTGGGTTGCTCTTGCATCCTTGAACTCCAGAAGTACGATGCGCTGGCTCAGATCCGGTGTATTATCGGGCAAAGGCTTGCAAGCGTCATCCACATTGGCAGCAGACCACAGCTGGAGTGTCGTGTCGGCAGCGAACTCGGGTACACCCATCAAGAAGCCGAAGTCGGTCGTGCCGTTGCTGGTAGCATTGGCACCAGTCGTGTAGGAGCCTCGCTCGAGGAACGTGGGGAATTTCGTATTGGACACGGCTCCCGTACCCATGACGCTGTATCCCGTTGCCGGCGTAGAAGCGTAAAACATGCCCTGGCCTCCGCCGTTGCCTTCAGATATCACAACAGGAATCCCGGAGTCGACAATACGGGAAATGATGACAGCACGTACATCCTGCGCCCAGCCCGACTCATCGCCGTTGGAGTACGAGATGATGTCTGCGCCGTCCTCGACAGCCCGAGCAAATGCCATCAGCTCGATCTCGTTCGTGGATGTCGATGTACAGCCCCACATCCTGTATGCGCCTAGCTTTGCTCCAGGAGCAGAGCCCGTGAAGCCATACTCGTTGCCTTGGAGCTGAGCGGCAATGGTGCCTGCAACGTGGGTACCATGTCCACCGCAATTGTCCATGGGGTCGTCATCGGGCTCAGGATCTGTCTTGCCTGGTATGTAGTTGTCGCCGATGAAATCGTACCCCGCTTCTACCAGACAGCCCGGACCAAAGCATCCGCCGAGTGCTGGATGGGTGTAGTCGAGGCCGCTGTCGACAATGGCAACCCGGAAGCCTTTGCCGGTGACGCCCTCTGCGTGCAGCTTGTCGACTTGGGTCATGACATGAGGAGAGAAGGTACGCTCAGAGGTAGTTTGCCGCTTGGTGTGCTTCTGCTGGGAAGGTGCTGCGATACTTTCCTCGTCCGAACGTGTGGTGATGCGCGTCGGCCATATGTCCTCGACCTGGGGTTGTGCCTTCATCTGACGCAGAAAGTCCCCGCCAGTCGAATTCGACCTTGACCTCTTGACTTGGAACGAGACGCCTTTGAAGAAACGGAAGCTCAGGTCCATGCGAGGTTCAACCTGTACGCCGCTGGCTGCAAGAGACGCGTAGAACGACTCCGGTGTCTCATTGTCATCCGCGAACTCGACAATGTAGGCACCGGGCATGATGCCGCCTGCCACGGGCGTGTCATTCGCAGCTCGTTGTACAATCGCATTCGGTTGGAGTCGAGGATGGATTGGCGTTGAAACGGCGACTTGCGCACCCAGAACAAGGGCCGCGATGGCGCACGAGATCTTTCCCATTTTTGAAGCGAGCGTGAGGGGGATGCGTGTGTGGCATCGCAGCCATGATGACCATTATATCTGTACGAAGACTAAGCCCGTAGCGTTATCTGGAAGCTTTCGGGACATGTCGATGTTCATGCGCACTTCGTATAGCACGGTCAGGTTGCCCAATGTGCCCTGCGTGTGGACAGGAAATAGAAACACCAGCATGGAGATCGTGGATAGTGTCCACTTTTCAATATTAGCTATCGGCCCCTTTCCCCATTGCGGACTACCACCGGAGAATTCAGGCTTCTTGCGGACCGAGCCTTGGCCGTTATGGCGGTGACTGCTTTAACTCTCTCACAAAATCCGATCTGCATCGTAAGATAGCCATGTTGCTGTCCGAATACGATGCGATAACGCGTGATGCGATTTCTTGGGGGAGAAGGACCGAGCTGTGAGCGGGGTCAAGAAAGCGCTTTGGCTTCATTCAGCGCGCTGTGAGCGTGCCGGCTCGTATTGAAATGACCTCACGAACTCAACGGGACGATTACGAGTGCACCTGGTACTTGATGGGAGGCAAAGGATAACGCAATGTTTCTTCGAGGTTGAAGATGTGACCTCAGCTCATGTCACGCGGAAGTGGCGCCTTCACGCGGCGGGGCTTCAGCGCCTAGCGCGCCCACCCCGCGAACCGCCTGTGCACTCTCCACATCCACTACTCAACCTGCAACCTACGACATCGTCGCATTCGCAGTCTTCTTGAACAGAAAACTGATCATCGCTCTACCGGGTACACTTGCACTCGCAGTCCCGTCACTTCCCACGGTTACAGTCGCAACACTCATATCGTGAGTATTATCCGTATACCACGCCCTCACATCCGGATACCCAGCCAACGCAACACTCACACTCTGCGCACCCGCCGCAGAATTAATAACCACAACCGCCACACTCCCATCCCCATTAACAAAAGCACCAGCCTTGACATTCGCCCCACCACTCGCCCCCACCCTCACAGCACCTGGCCTAACGACGCGGAACTGCGCGAAAGCCCAAAGCCGCTTGCTAACCTGGTAGTTCTGGCCATCAACCAAGATAAGCTTCTCGTTGTTATTATTATTCGTAGCGCGGTCCTGGACACCCTCCCAGAAGATGTACGCGGACAGATTGGAGTTTACGACACCGTTGAAGACGGTGTTCGCCCAAGTGAAGCCATCGCCGGCACCGCCGTTGGAATACCAGGCTGTGCTCCATCCGCCGCTCAAGTCTGAGTACTCGGTCTGCCAGACGCGAGCGGCAGTGCGCATGGTGCCGCTGATGCGCGAAGTATACTCGTGCGAGGTGATGGCGTAGACGAGGCTTTCGGCGCCGGCAGAGGCGATCTGCTGCGCGTGTTGGGTTGCGACGTTCCAGCCTGTTGCTTCGCAGCAGTTTATGCCCACGGAAGTCAGGTTCGCACGGTCGAGTGTGGGGCGAAGGACTTTGATGAACTCGGCGGCTTGGGTGCCGGATGATTGCATTGAGGCGTACGAGGTGGATAAGTCGGGCTCGTTGAGGAAGCCGAGGTGTGTGACTTTGACGCCGGCTGATGCGTAGAAGTTGATGTATGCGACGAGGTAGTTTGCGTAGGCTTGTTTCCAATCTCCAGAGCGACAGTTCGTACCAGAGACCTGGGGCAGGTTAGCGGATGCGATGAGTATAGCTAGGGGATGCACGCACACCGCAAAGCTGGCCGCCGTTGGTGTCTTGGTTTTTTGTCTTCATGCATCCAGGCGCGCTCCATGCATTCGCATAGAAGGTGTTGACGCCATACTCTTGTGCTCTCTGGCTGAGGAACAACTGTCCACTATCCTTCGCATCCCAGATGTACCCGCTGTAGTTCGTAGTAACTTCAGCTGGTGTGCTTGGGCATTTAGGAAGGATCGTGTTCATGAAATCGCTGTTGCTATTAGGCGTCGAGCCAATACCGTTGCGCACGATTGAGAAGCCAGCGCCGGTGGTGGTGTTAAAGAGTAGATCGAGAACCTCGCGCTGTTTGGGTTGCTGCAGATTGACGATGAGGTTTGCGCGCTGGAATGCGCCTGAGAAACCGAAGCCGTCGATCGTCTGGTATCTCTTCGTCAGGTCGATGGTGACTTTCTGCTGCGCTTGGCGACTTTCCAGAGAGACTGCCAAAGTGACATGCGATATGGCCGCAAGGGCCACAAGATGCGACAATACAGAATACATGATGCTTTCAGCGATGATGAAATGAGCAAGACAGCGGAGAGCATCTTGCTGAAGTATGCATTGCGGTTGAGATGTGGGGCTTAAACAGGCTGTTCATCGTATCGTTCAATCTGCATCCGGCGCAAATCTCATCAGTATCGTGTGGTGATTTGCGCGTCCTATATTGTTCCGTGTTTTCCGATCCAGGTTACTATATACACTTCGTATCAGACATGCGGAGGACTAGTACCCCACGATTCCCTTGCGCCGAAGAGATTGAGCACGGATTTAGCCGACATGTCGGGTCCCGTAAGGAGACAAAAATTTTATGAAAGCTGGACATCAGCAAACGCAAGGCATCACGTTAATTGCAGCCAAGAACAACAAAGAAGCGTGGTGGTAGTGCTGCTGCTGTGCGTAGTCAGGCTGTTGCTCACAAACCTTCCACAGAGCGTCTACCTACGTACAACAGTCGCGGCCGCAAGATCGCTCCACCAAAGAGAGTTAGGTGGCAGACGTTATGGCATAGGTCTACAGATCACTCTGCCAAGTTTTGGTGTACTCAGCTCTATCCTGCGTAGCTCAAACAACCTTGATTCCGCGGGCTGCAAAAGGTGGCGGGGTGGCCCATCACGATAACAGGCCCATCACAAGGCCATGCACGGTAAGGTTTGTTGAGATGCGGTCTCGCGAACGCACAACTGCGAGTCTAGTCGGCGAGTCATAGGATGCAGCCAATGATTTAGTTGTTCCACGTGGATTGCTTTTTGTCGGCTGTACTCGTTCCTGTTCCGCCCTGGATCTAGATCTTGACTTCTATGGGGGCTGAGAGCTAATGCGGCTGAGTGTCTTCAGCACGCATCTTGTTTGCATTAGCGGAGCATCTGTCCTAGGATCTAGAAACAAGTGCATTAGTCTTAGAAGATGATGTTCCTAGGTGTTCTCGGAAAATCTAACCTCGAGCGATACTTCTTCCTCGTATACAATTCATTGTGTGTTTGCTTTACGCCGTATTCTAACGTCGTCCCTGCAAACAACTTCCGTGTTCATTGATCAGTAAGTCGGATGAACTAAATGTGTTGTCTCGACTGGCGATTCGTGCAAAGTGACGGAGTCGCCGCAAACTGTAACTTAGGCCTCCGCGTTTTGGGGTCTCGCTGCCTTCGCCGTGAACTCCATGGGACAACCAGCTGGGGCTGTATGTGGTGTGGATGCCGACGTCAATCTTGAGCTACGCAGTTCACCCATCATGTGCGCTATCGATTCTGGCCTGATCATATGGCGTTTCCTGTACTATCTTTTGAATCCGCCGATTCATCAGACCCAAGACCCCTGGGTAGCTCGCATACGTACTGCGCGAATACGACTACTCAGATTTCGCTTCCAAGACGAGTTCAGCGACCCTTCTCGGAAAGGAGATCTCGCAGATCTTTTGAGGAATCGATATGTTCGTCTTGTGGTTTTTGCTGTGACCCTTTCACAGGTACCTAGGTAGTTAAACTCTACGGCTATAGCGGGATTCCATGGACGAAAGCGTTTGCAAGTGTATATCTGGCCTCATTCCTGACCATCGAACTCCTAGTTACTTGGCACCGGCCAAAGATCGATGATATGATCAAATCCGGCGAAAAGGAAGACCCCATAAGCTCGTCAGGGGCAGACAGCCTTTCTTACATCTCTATTGCCGCATCCGTAGCATTCACCCTATACTTCGCCTCTGCCGCTACAAGAGATGCGTTCGGCCGACCTGAAGAAAGCACCTTGCGTTGGAGTGGTCTGGTAATACCCATATCTGGAGCAGCGTTCTGCGTGCCAGTATATCTCTACAGCGTTCTCAAACGTGATCAGGTTGTCGAGCGAGATCAGTTTCAACAAGTCATTCTGCCAGGCTTCCTGTTGATTTTACTCATTGCTCTGCCGCTCTTCCCGTACTTCATCGCTCCGGTCATCGAGCGTGGGAGTCTTGAGATTGTGTGGCACGACGTCTTCACTTCCCTGATGGTCGTTGCCTGGACTGGGATCTGCCTGAAATTTACATCGTCGGCTACCAAAGTTGTTCGAGCACTTGATAACGAACAGGACAGAAAGCGCATGGAAAAGGGAGCCGGCGTGTTTTTTCTTGTCTTGAATGCTGTGACAGCATTTTTGTACTATAGATTCAGCTACGACCCGCGAGGCACTCAGAAAGCGTCTTGGACCGATAACTTAGGCTGATACTATCCAATGTATGCTTGATTATAGATAAATGATGTACCCTATCAAACAATTGATACGAATCAGGCGCTTAAAAGTCTTCAATCGAGGATGCAAAGCAGTCTTCACACGGCTGAAACCCCTAGATCCTCACGACTATAATCTACGTTGGAGAATCCCAAACGTCATCAACCCAACCATCCGCCCACTCCTGGCGCTTGAGAATAATACCGCGACCTGCGCACAAACATAGCCGGCCGCTTCGGCCGATCTTGAACAGCTGGTGGTACATCCAAAGCAACCCGCTTCGAAGCCGGTTCCTGGCGTTTGTCTTCTGCTACCACGTCCTCTGTCTTTACGTCCTCCATCTTCCTCTTACCCAGATTCCCATTCACCTTCTCCGCCGTAGTCCAAGAAGCATTCATACAAGTAAGCAACGCGAAAATCTTAACAAATGCATGCAAATGGCCGAACAGCAAATACGCCGGAAAATACACAACATCGGCAGGATGCTTGCGGAAATGTTCGAGGATCTTGACAAACTTGAAGGACAAGATCCAGATCGTAAGCGCAACCGCGCTAACAGCGAAGTACTCACCCTTCCCGTACTGCGTCAGTGTCCCACGAAGCGTCATATACATACACATCTCCTGCGTGAGCGACTGACGGAAAAACCACATGAGCAGACTCCAGCTCATAAAGGGGTGCCTTATCCACGTCAGCCTACCCATCAACTGCGCGGGGTTATTGCGCCAAGTCGTGCGTGTCCAGCGAAGTACCTGCCCCAAAAACTTGGGCCACTCGCCCAATTCCGTCGTCATCACGCTATCGGGACCAGCCTGCAGACCCATTTTCCAGTCATGTTCAATCAGCCAGCGGGTGTGGAATTTGTCGTCATCGGAGTTAAGAGGCTCGGTTTTGAAAGGCATGTACGAGTTTAGGTATCCGTTGAGGAACTCGGGGGATGCGTAGATAGTCGTGCGGAAGACGCCGAAACGGCCTGGTAACGTTGATAGGCCGCGGTCGATGCCGTAGGTGCCGCGGTACTCGTAGGAACGGCGCATCAGGTAGGTCATGCCCATGAAGTTCCAGAATCCGGGCCAGGAGAAGGGGTGTCCGCGGTGCCGAGCTTGCAGGTCAGCGCTGACAGCGCCGACTTTGGTGTCTTCGAAAGGTGCGATCACGGAAGCGATGAAGCGCGCGGATTGGGGCCAGTATGTGTGATCGTCCTGGAGAATGACGAGCCGCGTTTCGACTTGCTTGAGTGCTTGTGCTGTTTGTTCCCGGCGGGAGGCCTTGACGCGATGGGCCACCACGACCTTGCTCTCTGGGAACAAAGTTCGGAAAGAGCGAAACTGTTCTGCGGCTTGTGTGCCGGCGGTTGCGATGATGAGCTTGGGTACGTTTTGGTTGAGTATGGAGCGGACAACGTGATGCAGTGTTTCGGACATGAGGTCTGTGGTGGGTATGATGACTGTGACATCGTTGATGTGGTACGTGGGGTTGAGCGGTATAGGTGTAGGCCGGTATCTATAGGTGCCGTATAGACTAATAAGAACGCGGGTGTAGCGAAGAAGAAAGACGAAGAGAAAGCATATTGGGTAGACGTTGCGATATAAAGACTGGTAGATGGGCCACTCTGTGAGGCGGGTCGACACGTACAGCAGAGGCATCCTTAGGCTGTGGCTCGTCTCTGGTAGTAATGCGATCAAAGCATGTGTCCCAGGAAACAGTTCGGTGAGAGTCATAGCAAGCTGATGCTAGATTTGCTAAGGCTCCAGGCTATGGAGGTGCTATCAAGAACAACCGAAGGATGATGCAGTAACAAAGCGCTGTTGTAGAGTGCGTTGCTCATATCGAGACAGCGCAGGAAGTCCTTTATATCGCAAAGAATCATGGAAGTGACAGCGAAGTAGGCTGTGAGTATATGAGTAGTTACAGTGGTGTATATTTGTCTGCTAATCAGCGCATATAGAATAGAGAGAAGGATGGCGATAATAGAGCAATCGCATTTGGTATCGTTGTTGTGAAGCAAAGAAACACGTGAGAGCCCCCTACTCACACAGCGACCCATTCGTAAGGCGGCAACTTCGAATCATCCGGCTTGTCCTCCGGCAACAACTTATACGCTTTCGTCTTGCAGAACGTCCAGGCGAGTGCGTCGCGTAGCCTTATTGCCCAAGCAGTCTGAGGGAAAGCGAACTGAGGGAAACCAGACGGCAAGTCCGCACCTTGACCTTGGACCTTACGGTACGTCTCTTCGTAGCGCTTGAGCGCCGCTGGGATATCGTCGGTGGTCTTTATCTTGCCGAGTTCGCCTGCGAGGAAGTATGCGCCCTCAACAGCGAGGGTAGTGCCAACACCGAATGTGGCGTGGGCTGCATCGCCAAGAAGAACAGCACGATTGTTCGTCCAAGTGGGAAGCTTGACGTACGCTGAGCGGCTCATATAGAAGTCGTCGCATGCGTCCATACCAGCGAGGATTCGCTCAGCTTGCCACCCCGCATCGTCGAGATACGTATGGAGAATTTCTTTCTGCTTCTCGGGACCGCCTTCCATCGCTGCTTCGACGAGGGGATCGTAGTGTCCATGTGCTGGCGTTGTGATGATGACGTAACACCCAATCGTCTTGCCGTTGCGATGCGGTCGCGTCATCAAGCCTCGGCCTTTTGGTGCGTTGTACCAATACCAGTGCTTCGTGTCGGATTCCTGGCGGGGAATGCTGAAGTACGCGACGTATTGCCCGATGAAGTTGTAACTTCCCTTGAGCGTCTCTTCATCCAGGATAAGGGAGCGGATTCGTGACGCTGAGCCGTCTGCGCCAACGATGAGGTCGAACTTGTCTTTTGCTCCACTGTCGAAGGTCACGTCCACCGACTGGTCTGTTTGTTGTACCGCTGTGACGTAGTCGCCGTACACGTATTTCACATTCTTCATACTCTTCGACGCATCCAGGAATAGGCCGCAGAGATCTGATCGCAGGATCTCATACTCGGATGTGAAGCCGCCTTTTCCGAACTCGGCGATAATCTTGCTTTGTGCGTTGATCAGGCGTGTGCCCTCCTCCGTGGTGTTGCGTGCAAGAACGCTTGGCAAGAGGCCCATCTTCTCGACAATGGAGATGGCTGGACCACGGATCTCGATGGACTGGCCGGTGGGCCGAGGGAATGGCGAGCGTTCTAGAACGGTGATGGAGGCATTCAGACCTGTTCTGGCGAGCCAATAGGCGAAATTTGATCCTGCAATGCCAGCACCGTTGACAAGAACTTTGAGTTGGGGAGCTGTTGCGAGAGACATGGTTCTGATGAGTCGTTTGGCGATGATGTGTTGAGACATATCGATGGACGCGACACACGTTACTTATATACCTTGAAGTTGTGATGCTCTTGCATCCAAGGCGTCCAAAGCTCAGCCTTCGTGCGCTGAGGCACGCCTGACCCGAGATCAATCTGGCCCGAGATGCGTCAAACCCGAGCTCTTTGGCAGACATCGCTACGAGGCGCACCTAGTCGACGAGCTTATCGCAAATAAGCACTGGCTAATGCGCCGCACCGACATGGGATGAATTAAGGTATATTGTCGTGCTCCAATAGTGTCGATGGAGGAGTGGTGCCTGGCGTGAGACGGGCGGGCGGTTGGGTTGGTGCGTTTCGCCGGGGCCAACTCTCCCTCCCCCGCCATGTCCACTCTGAGAGGCACGGGAGTTCGTAACTTCCGAGCTGTGAGTGCGAGCGCGTCGTATCCACCGTTTCTGTAGTGGCATGACGTAACGACGCCATAATGGCCGTAGCAATAGCCACTTTCTATCAAGCTCACGCCTCTTCCCCACGCCCACGGGTTTCAAGATTCTGTCCAAGCCTGCGAACGCTAGACCACCTAGAAACACACCACACGATGGCGCGCATTCTTATCACAGGCTCTTCCGACGGTCTCGGATCAGCCGTCGCCAAACGTCTCGTCGCAAATGGACATTCCGTTGGTATGTATCTAAGATGCCCGTCTTAAACATCACCCAGGCGCTGATGCGATGCAGTTCTGCATGCGCGTAACGCTCAACGTGCAAAGGACGCCACGACAGCTTGTCCTGGGGCTGACACAGTCGTGACGGGCGACTTGTCCAGCCTTGCAGAGACCAAGAACATGGCAAACGAAGTCAATAAGCTGGGAGCGTTCGACTGCGTGATTCACAACGCCGGACTTTATCAAGGCCCATTCCGCAAGACAAGCGAGGGGATTCCTGCCCTGGCGGCCGTCAACACTGTAGCGCCATATGTACTCACCGCACTAATCACGCGTCCCAAGCGCCTGATATTCCTCTCTTCGGAGATGCATCAATCGGGTTCACCTAGTTTAGACGATGTTCTCTGGCAGAAGCGTGGCGAAAGCGGATACAGCGCGAATGCGGCTTACTGCGCGAGCAAGCTGCACAATGTCTTGCTTGCCAAGGCTTTCGCTCGCAGATGGCCGGATGTGAAGAGCAATGCATTGGATCCGGGTTGGGTGGCTACGAAGATGGGTGGGAGTTCGGCGCCGGGGAGCGTGGATGCGGCGGTCGAGAGCTATGTTATGCTTGCTGAGGGAGAGGAAGAGAAGGCCAAAATGAGCGGGTGCTATTTCCACCCGGGCAAGCGACAAGGCACACCCCATAAGGCAACAGAGGATGAGAAGGTTCAGGACAAGCTGCTGGAGATTTGCGCTGAGTTCTCTGGTGTCCAGCTTCCATAACGCTTATTACATTCCAGCAATGAACAAGCTTCTTTGATTTACACACCCGCGCTTGCGAGACAAATACCATGACTACCACGAAATCCACCATCCTCCCCTCCTCCGCCCCTCCTCCTCCCCGCCGCCTCCCCCACCCACCCAGGGCACGCCGCATAAGGCGACGGAAGATGAGAAGGCTCAGGACAAGCTGCTGGAGATCTGCGCTGAGTTCTCTGGTGTTCAGCTTCCATGATGGTTTTCATATCACAGTTATGAAGGAGCTTCTGTTGTTTTGTACACCAGCGCTTGCAGGACACATTCGAAAAGAGAAACATCATTACTACCACCTATGATACCATCACCCCAACCCATCCACCCATCTACTCCCCCTTCACCCTCCTCTCCCAAAGAAACTCATAATCATCCATCGCCTTGCTCACAAAATCCTCCAAATCCGCCGCAAACTCCTCATTCCACTCTTCCACCCACTTTTTCCTCTCCACCTCCATCGTTAAACCTTTCGCCTCGTACCTAAAGATGAGCGTACGAAGTCAGTAAACGTCTCATATACAGTTCGTACTCAGACTCATCTCCAATTACTCACCCCTTCTTAATCCCCTTACTCGCGTTAATCGTACTCAAAAACCTCGCCATAAGCGGATTATCCTCAATCTTCTTCTCCTCCCACTCATACAGCACAGCCTCTGGATCCAGCCCCGTCTGGAGACACAATTGGCGGACCGCCGCGGGGCTGTTCATGATATCATCCGCATCAATAATCCGCGGAGTTATACCGCTCGTGGCCTCCCGCTCTGCATACCATTCATACAATGCTCTCGTATACTTGAGAGTATACGTGGTACACGTATACAACGTCCGTGGCTTGGTATCCGGAAACGAATCCTTTTGGGCGCGCAGCATGGAGGGGAACATTAGGATCGGATGCCGGATTTGGAAGATGGGTTGGAGGGAGAGGAGGAGGCTGTCGGGGACGGAAGTAGGGTTTGTGTGTGGTAAGGAGGAGGAGGAGGGGGAGGCATTGCGTTGGTGGATGGTTAGGGCTGGGGGGTTGTCGTTGGGGTAGACGGTGGAGAAGAGGCGGTCGGGGCCTGAAAGGAAGATTGTGTGTTCTTTTACGAAGGCTTGTTTGCTCTATGGAGTTGTTAGTTGGTGTTGTAGACGAGGCTTGGATAGCGATTCATGGGACGGGCCAGCCCGAGCACGTCATCTTGTGGGCGGATCACGACGGGCGCATGTGCGGTTGTGGCGCAGCCTTGCCTTATAACTTTAAACCCCACATCTCGACTTCATCTCTTCCTTCCCTACTTACATTCTTCGCGCAATCGTCCAACTCGTCCTCCAAGCTGCCAAACGCCGTTTTGAACGTCTCATACAACCCGTTTCTCTCCTCCTCAGGCCATTCGCTCAGCGGTCCTTTCTCAAGATTCATCAGCGTAGCAAAGCCGCCGTCGAAGAGCTTGTAGCCAGAGTTCTGGTAGCCGGGCTGCTTGGACATCATGGTTTGGAAGAGATTGGATGCTGAGCGGGGGTGCGTAAGGAGGTAGACTCCGCGGCGACCGGGGGGGAAGGCATTGGGTTGGGGTGTTTGGAGTGTGCCTGGCATGGTCGCTTGCTTGCTTGCTTGGATGTGGTAGGTAGGTTGGTATGGAAGAAGAAGAAGAAGAGTCTTGATAAAATGATCGATCTATCAAGCAGAGAGAGGGAAAAGAGCAAGGCGAAAGGATTACCGGGGCAGAAAAGAGCTGGCTATCGCAAACAACTTATGCGCTTGCGGACGAATACACCCCGTCACTTGTACCTTGTATGAGGATCATCACGCTGCAGTACAGCGGCTACCGACTGCCCGCCCCTCCCCCCAACGGTCTCACCTCCATGGTGTCCACTTGCGGTCTACGGCGACCGAGGAGTCCGAAAGAGCGGAGCAGATAAAGCGCTGCAAGGCGATATGGCTTTAGGCTGTGGCTGCTGTCCCTGCTACGGCAAGGCTATGTCCACTAAGCGTCGCATACCAGCCCCGCACAAGGCGTAAAGTGACTGCAGTCGCCTCGCGCCAGCGGCCGACAGACCGACGTTACACTATCTGCCGAATATTCCCTGCAGATCCGTACAAGGAAGGCATTTGTAGTACGACCGCTATTTTTCGTACATCAGGCAAAGTCAGGCGATCTCGGTGGATATTGTGTAGTAACAAGCTGGGATTATGTGGGGGTATCATGGAAAAATTATCTTATCAATCAATCTGATCAAAATCAATCGCCGAGATATATGCGAGCACCCTTCTCAGCAGTGATCTGCGCCTGTTGTAACTCAACTCCACCAGCGCTGTGTTCGATCGCGTAATGAGCGACTGTGAATGTTGATGCCGAGGTCGGCATACTCCAATCTAGACCCTCGACGTGCTCATGTCTCGTCAGAGACTGCGCGCGTGCATACAACCCCTACCCCGTCGACCAGAAATTGCCCTTGTTCGCATCGATCGGAGGGGCGCGCCAGGATAGTGAAGCACGCAGCAGGTTCGTGCGATCCACTGGCGTAGGCAGAGCGTCGTTGATATCGCGGTAAGCGTGGAAGAGGGTATTTCCTGCATGGTCTATGCATCAGCGTTGTGAAGGACAAGCACTGACTCATCCGCGACTATGCCTCAGCCCTCTTTCCCAGCCTGCTCATGCTCCTTGTCCTGTTCGTGCCCATGTTCGTGGTGCCCGTTGAGATGCAGGATCCGCTTCATGCCGTCTACACTCTTCTCCAGATGGGGGTGTCGGGCTATGAAACCTCCATGATGGCCGTTGGATGGAGTACCGGTAATAGTGCGCTTCTTACCGGCAAGAGGGTCAACCGCAGCTACCCTTGGAGGCCACTCATCCGAGTCTTTCCAGCCTTGTACCAGCGCCTTGGTCATGTCTGCGAGGTTGATGGGGACTGAGGGCGTGCGCGACGAGACTACGATCTTCTGGAAGATGTCGCGGTATGCTTTGGGGGTGATGGAGGCACGGATCGGGTTGTCCTCGAGGAGACGCGGCGCGACGGGAACGAGGTCGAAGGTGTCGGGCGTGGCGCTGGTGATGGAGTGCGATTCCGAGCCGGTGGGTGTGACGGCGTGCTCTTCGGACGAGTAGCCTGCGGCTGAAGACGGGCGGTTGGCCTGTCTTTGGCGGTTCGTGCCGTACTTCTTCACGCTCGCTGCGCCCGTCCACACGTCTCGTCGCTCGACCCAGATCCTCAGCCCTTCGTTGTCTTTCATCTCGCGCTCCAGCCTCTCTCTACGGCGCCTTCTGCGCGCCTCTCTCGTGCTCGCTACTGCATCGCCGATGCTCTCTGGGTTGTCGAACCTATACGGGCCAACACCTTCATCTTCTTGATCCGAGTCTCCAGATTCCGACTCGCCGTAGTAGCGCTCGCGAAAGTCGGCAGCGTCGCGCACCTCTTCGTCCGAGGCTGACCAGATGGCAGGCACGTCGGGATACTCCCAGTCGTTGCGAAGGCGCTCGTCGAGGTAGCGCCGGGAGGCTCGGGCGGCGCTCAGGTTGTTCTCCATGGCTGAGGCGTGAGTGCAGCGCTGATCGCAGGTGTGATGGGCAGAAGAGTGGGGAACGGCAAGCGGGGACCAGGCTGACTATCAGACCCAAGGTTGGAATATGTGCCTGGGCTGGCGTGCGACCAACTTCCAAGCCTGTGTACCAAGACTAGTGACGTACGCGATGATCAGCTTGATCACCGTCTGGTCGCGCAGACGTCAAACAACTATCGCGCGTTGTGCTGCGGGGTATTTTGTACAATCTCGAAAAGATCAGACGGTCGTGGAAGCGGGTAGAGAGTGGGTATGCGAAAAGAAAGTAAAACCGGCAGTGGCCGCGATTAAGAGGGTCAAGGGCAAAGACAATGCGACAAAGCTTGAAACGGCTTTGCGCTGGCACTGGCGCGAAATGGATCGTTGACGTCGACCGCACGCAAATGCATGCAGGGCAGAATGGCGGGGCCTGCACTTTACCCAGCCGAGCAAGCGCACATCACACCCTCACCCAACTAACCTTCACTCCAAACTACCACCCAGCGTAGTTGAATCGGTTTATCACAAGACGAGCGCGCACAAGAAGAGAGATAACTTCCACCACCTCCCCTCCTCCTCCCCTCCGCGTCCCCCACCCACCCGGAATGGCGGGGCGTGCACTTTACCCAGCCGAGCAAGCGCCTATTACACCCACCATTTGTTGGCATCATAGAATCATTGAGTCGTCAACTTTGGGAACTATCGTGAACTTGCGAGCAGATTGGTAGATGTGAATAAATGTAGACTTTAGTAGCCAACCCGTTCAAAGAATTTCACATTTACCAGACCTCTTCTTCACGGCCCTGGTACTCTCATATACAAGACTTTCATGTCCAATCTTTTGTTTGTCCTAGATTTGTTTGCTTGGGCAAAACGTCCATTCAGTTCTTCTTCCGCGAAATGAGATCCCAGTTTTTGTGTACTTCCCACAACTTCCGTGGTCCTCGGGCAGAATGGTAGGGCGCTACATCGGCCTCAAACGACTTCAATCAGACCTCCCGAGCCATCCCATATACAGCCACCTATAGTACCACCTCAAATTGTTGCAATCGAATCATCTCGAGACGAGCGCACACACAAGAAGAGAGACAACATCCACCACCTCCCCTCCTCCGCCCCTCCTCCTCCCCCACCCACCCTTGTCGAGGGGTTGGTTATCTCGCCTGATCGTGGAAGACATGGTAAACTGGTGTTTGTCAGGACGCAAATGTGTTGTTTAGACCATATCCTCAGGTCGTGCTTTTGGTTCTTCATGAGATTGCGACGGAGCCATCGGCGGTGCTGGTGATGGCTGTAGGGGTGCTGGACTCCAGAGTACACATAGTAGCATGGTAAAAAGGACGAGAACCACAACGATGAGAGTAAAGATATCCATAGTCCTCGAACAGAAGGTTGAAAATCGCAAAAGAACGTGAATTAAGTGTTCTGAACTCAGACTTGTTTTATGTTGCACACCCTACTTGATGAAAGGGGCGCTGAGGACAGATGAACACGACGCATCTCGGTTGACTCGGTCTTGTTCCTAAATTTACTTTTGCGCAAGTATCTTGGAGTATGGCTGAGTATCTTGGTGTTGGCTTGGTAGATTACTGGTAAATTTGCGCCCTTTCCCGATTGGGTTAGATGGGGTTTGTGTAGATGGTTGTCCATGCATGCCAGCTTACATGGCACAGCAGCAATGTTCTTCGAGGGGTAGACAATGCAATGATGCAGACAGTTGTGGAGCTGTTGTAGGTGAGATTTGGGACGGATGTTGTGCCTTTTGAGATTTGATGTGTTCGGTGAGAATGTCGGGGCGATGCAAGTGTACCTCGCATGACGTACAGCATTACCATACTGACCGGTCGCAAGCTCGAATAGACGTTCATGCTAGATCAGATGTGAACGAGTAGCTAAACATCGGAAGTAGTAACAATGTTGGATGTTGGACCCGAACTGCTGCCGCAAGTACAGTAGTAAGTACGCGGGGTGCTGCTACGGAGGGAAATAGCATTTCGACATAACCATAGCGCTCCGGAAAGAGGAAGTAGTAGCGAATGCGAGTAACAAAGTATAGGGAACATCTAGTACTTGGAGATTAATAAATCGTAGTGTCGTACGAGGTTCGGGCTCGACACAAGCATTGTAGATCGCTGGTGGGCAGCCGAGGCAGGCACCGACACAGTGGCTACAGTGTAATGAAATGAGGAGGAGTCGCGGAACAAACCGGGGATGGAATGGTCGACAAGTTTAGATCCTCGATGAGAGGGAATAAAGCGTAGCAACAGTCATCATTTCCCCAGATTGACCCCTGGGATGCGCAAACTAGAGGTGATCGGACGGGAGCTACGGTAGGGTCGGCCAACGAAAAGACAGTCGTGTGCCGCCACTGCAGTTTTCGGACCGCAGAAGAGTGCTGGGACACGGTCGCGCGCCATTGAAAAAAAATGGCGGAGGAGATTCCCTTCTTGATCTCTAGGCGCACTCGGATCCCGGCGAGACGGCTCGTTGCGGTGAGAAGGTTTGTCCGAGCAGGAATGAGGTGTTGGACAGAAGGAGAGACGTTGATGTATGTAGGAGGCCAACGAAGGGCATGCGGATAGTTGGAGCTAGTTCCTGTGCCTGAGCCATGCTGTGATGACAGTAACCAGGTCGCTGTGGTGTGGATGCATGTCATCCTTTGAGGGTTCGGAGAGCTTGGCGGCCGGGAGCAGGGAAGGAGCAAGCGAGGTGGTGGGCGCTAGTGGGCTCAGCAGGTGGGCGCAAGACATCTTTCACATGTGATGGCGGTCCAACTTCTCACGCGCAACCAGACGCATGCGCTTGACGTCTCTTAGTCGAGTCTCTGCCTCTACAACACTTGACACGAATTCACTGTCGCCGCCCGCTGGGGATGCGCCTGCTCACCGGCACTGTCTTGTCCGACGCCCCATCCCGGCAGCGCAACCAGCGCCGTTGCGAATGCTCGTTCCTCACGTCATATCGCGCGCACTCTCTCAACACCTCCCAACCACGCCAGTCTCGACGCCTCCACACGCACCAGCACTGTAAAGACTCTTCGACGGCCTAAACCAGCGTCTCGTCTAGCCCGGTCGAGCGGGTAGGGCATCAGAGAGTAGACAGTAGTCTATCCCTCCGCCTCACCCACCACCAAGCTGGAGACGTTGTCGCATCAGTCGTTCGCGGGGCTCGCGGGTGCTACGGCCAGGCGCCTCCCACGACCCGCCATGAACGACAAGGACCCGCCGCCGTTTGGCTGTACGCTTGCCGACCACGGCGCAGAGACTACACACTGACGCAGAGCAGACACCTTCACCAACGACTTCTTCGACGGCCCGCCCGCCACCTACGACCACAATGGCCAGTCCATCCTCAGCGACATGGAGAACCAGCAGCTCGACAACTTCTTCTCCTCGACCAATCCCTTTGACCTCGTCGACTCGGCCGCCCTACCACCTGCCCTCGACACCAAGGCGAGCGCCCACGACTACAACAACTGGGAAGACTTCATCGCCCCGCCTACCGTCCACCGCGTGACCAGCACTATACCAGACCAGGCTCGTCTGCAGAACAACTTCCACCAAGACCAGCAATACCCCTCGTCGCTCCACACAGACTTCCTAGGCAATACCCAGGATGAGCTCCAGGCAGCCACGGCTCTCTTCAACCAGGCCCAGCCTTCATACACGAATGGCCGCTCGCACAGCTTCCATGAGCTGTCTACCGCCTCCAACGGCTTCGATGCGAGTAGGGCCCCCGATCTGAATCTCAACACGCTGCCCATGACCATGCCCCAACATGGCCTTATACACGAACGCTTGGGATCATTGGTACCGAACCACAACGCCCAGGCCACCGACACACAGTATGCCTCACAATGGGCAGCGAGCCAGGCGCCACAACAACACCACTCCGAATTCGGCCCACCGCTGCAGAAGCTCGACTTGAAGAGGTCGTATACTTTCGGCACCGACAACTCCTTCAACAGCCCATCCGGCTACTCAATACCCAACGGCCACCCGGACGCAGAGAGCGCAGCCAGGGCATCAATACAAGACATTGAAGAGACTTCGCACCACATCCTCCGAGCCGTAGCCGGCATACAAGGACCAAGTACCCCTACCACCTACACTCGCGGGCCACGAGACCCCGCCTCGCAATCCGACGACGCCGAATCCGACGACGAAGACGAAGACCGGCCGGCGAAGAAGCGGAAAAAGAGCCAGGTGCGATATAGCAAAGACACACCCAAGAAAGCCGCGCGCAATGGCAAGGCTCGGAAAGCGTCTACGGTAGAAGACAGTACGAAGAAGAAGCGGGCATCCACTGCGGCTCAGAAGGCACATCGCGAGAATCTTACTGAGGAACAGAAGCGGAGTAATCATATTTTGTCGGAGCAGAAGCGGCGGGATTTGATCAAGCAGGGGTACAAGGATTTGAATGAGGTTGTGCCTGCTGTAAGAGGTGGCGGGCTGAGTAAGAGTCAGGTTCTTGTTGAGGCGGCGGCGTTCTTGGAGAAGCTGATTGAGGAGAATGACAAGTATCGGGTTTCGATGGGGTGATCTGCCGGATTGCCACTGCAGTGGACCCGACAGTTACCTGCTACCGCCATTCGCTTTGTCACCTCCTAGCACGAAGACCCGACTGATGACGCAACGAGCGTTCCCCCACAACGTCCCGCCTGGGAGGCACGACCCCGTCTCAGCGTAGAATCACACCACGCATGCGTTCTACGAGGTCATGACGGCGTGATCCCATGATTGTACATGCTACAGATTACCAACACAAAAAGGAGTTTTGGGTAAGGGAGGAAGGGAGGCATTCGATACGATACCCCAACACACTAACTAGTATGAAATAATGTTCTTGTAAATATTTAGCTGAGGAATTTGATTTGTTTGAGATTGAGGATATCTATATTCAGATGGACTATCTTTTGCCGTGCCTTGCAAGTACGCTCTTATACCACGCTACATAGTTAATGTGATGATGACTTCACGCCGCAGCGGTAGCAGTAGCAGCCGGTCCTTCCTCTTCCTCTGGTATCACAACCCTCATACTCTCACTCCTCACCCTCGCAGGCCCCCTCTCAAACCCCCTCGGCACCCCCGCCACCCTCCCATGTACTTTTCCCCTTGCGCCCCCCGGCCCCGTCGCCTTCTTCTTCCTAGCGGCTACATAATCACATCTCCCGTAATCGTTACAGAAACCCGTTTTGCACGCGTTGTTGCTGCGGCAGGGAGACCCGAGACAGGCGTCTGTTGCGGAGCAGGGTGTGCATAAGCCCCAGGAACAGTATTGTGAGGCGGAACAGTGGGTGGGTGTTGTGCAGGGGTTGGGGTGGTGGGAGGGGGGGAGACATATTGGAGGGGGTTGTGGAGAAGGGGAAGAGGGGGAGAGTCTGATGGTTTCGAAGAGGTGGGGGAGGGAATCTGTGTAGCATGTTCCTTTTGGATCATTCGGTTTGACCGCATACCTCCTCCTATATTCCTCCTCCTCTTGCTGCATCCCGCTGTCTCCTGGGATCGTTCGTTTCCTCTTCTTGTTTTCCGGTTGGATGGTTGTACGTGCAACACAAGCCGCACACTCCCCCTCCACACACCGTAAATGGCTCTGACAGACGGCCTTGCTGTTGCATCTGTCTCCCACTTTCCCTGGCTGCGAGTCTGGATTGGTTTGGCATATGCTGTTTTTACAGAGAAGATTTGGTGAACAATCATCTGCTGCGTCACATAAATGGCCCACGCAGCCAAAAGTGCAGTCGCTTTGTTCGATGATATATGGGTTCAACCGCACACTCGTGACGTTAGACAGGCCCGCTGGTTTCAGCTTCCATTCTTTGGTGGCGGGGGAGCCGGTGAGCATGGAGCGGAGGTAGGCTTCTGTGGTTTCGTCGGCGGAGGGGGCGATGATGGTCGTGGGTGGGTGGAGGTATTTGGACCAGGAGAAGGGGCTACGCGTTGTGAAAGAGCGTTTTAGGATATCGACGAGGGCGGGCCAGGTTGTGTAGGTGGGGTGGAGGGGGTTTATGCGGGAGGATTTGCCTTCGGAGAGGGGAGTTAGGTGGGAGTATAGCTGGGGGGGTTGTTAGTACGGTATAGCACGTCTTCAGTACCACAAACGGTAAGGAAGGGGGGAAGAGAAGAAATGGAAGGCCTACTCACCCAAGGAATCCCCCTATAATTCAGCACATTCCCCCCATCCCAAACCGCCTCCTTCTTGTAAAACAACCCAAACACCTCACTATGCACATACCCCCACTCCTCCACCAACAACAGTTTCCCCTCCCCCTTCTTCCTCCCCTCCGCCCTCCCCATCAACGTATTGCCCGGCAGGAACAAATCCGCCCACGCCGTCCCCGCCGTCCTATCAGTCCTCTTATCGAAATACCCATGGATACCAATAACATCAATAGCCTTGCAGTCAAACACGCTATCCGGAAAATTCTCATTCCCGTCAACGGATTGTGCACCTGATACGCCGCCGCTGATGACGGCAATGTTGGATGCGTCGAGACCGATGCTGTATTTTAGATAGGAGGCGATGTCGCAGAGCCAGGATTCGCCGGATGGGATGGGTGAGATGCCAGAGAAAGGCTGGTTTTGAAGGTCGACGCCGAGAATGACTTCGGATAAGGTGCTCCAGGGGCGGCCGTCAAAGTTCTTGGAGGGGTAGTGGGTGAAGAAGACGCTGAGGCGTGTTTTGTACATGTCGCGATATTCCTCGTTGCTGTAGAAATCGAGGAACGCGCCGTTGAGTTTCTGGCAGTAGGCGTCGCAGGCTACATCATTTGTACCCCGAAGCGCATGTGCGTCGTGCGGTGCGATGATGACTTTCATCTGGCCTTTCGACAAATGGTGAATGGCTGCTAGCGTGTCATCGAATTGGTCGAGCAGCGACTTGTCGAAGCCGCCTATCTCGCCTTCTGGATCTGGGTGTTGGGCATCTGGGCGGATGAAGAGCCGGATTACGCGGGCGCCGCTTTTGATGATTTCGCGGATTGTGGCGTCGCGGTGGGAGGGGGTGAAGAATTGGAGTTGGGGGTAGTTTACGCCGCCGAAGGAGTGGTTGGAGGAGGTGATTCTGAGGGAGGAGGAGGCGGAGGCGGAGGCGAGGGGAGAGTAGGCGATGAGGGATAGTGATAGTGTCAGGAAGGATGGGAGGAGCATCTTTGCGAATATGGCATGGACGACAAGACAACGGAAAGGAATTGCATTGCGACGCGGTATAAGACAATCATCCTGATCTGAACACGTGTGGAAGTTTTGCTATAGACAGATCTCTGTAACGGCGGACTAGATGTTGATACTTGCGGGATTGACAATGTTCATATGGATAGATTAATTGCGGTGGTGCGTGCAGCCAATCACGGCGTGCTTGCAGGCAGTATACGCGGGGTCGCTAACCTGGACGGCGGGATGATGGAAGTTGACAGGGTATGTTTTCTGGAGTTCGTACTGGGTTTGTCACGCTGTCTTGTGCTCGTGATGGTCCTGGCTAACGGGGATACAGACGCGTGGTTGATGCACCGGAGAATGAGCACAGCAAGCGTCGCATCGGGTATTGGCAAGATGTTATGGTATGATATTTGCCGCGATGAGGATCGGATGAAACCATGTATCAGAGTCGTCGTGCGCAAGGCCGGCGGATGGGAGTGGCAGCTACGTTGTGCGCTCACTTTATCCTAGATACATAGCCTTGGTAATGATTCGGGTGTGGACAGGAAGCACTGCGACGTGCTGCGATACGTCGCAGGATATCCTTTGATCCAAATCTACGGGGATGATCTGGATCCCTTGTCCTAGTGCTGGTGTTGTTCCTGTCAAGGATTGAAGAGTGGCGTCTACTGCTCGGCGTAGTGCGGGATCGCACAAACGTCTCTGTAGACATACTACTTCCCTGACCGGCATAAAAACTGCGCAAGCGTAACCTCGTTTTGCGGTCGATAGCCTTGGGCGGTAATGCGCAATTTTACCAGCTCAGGCAGTGTGTGATCCAAGTCGAAGACTGAACCTTTCGACCGCTAGCATGGTCCTCATGTTTGTACAGTGCATTCGTCACGACGATGCTCGGATATTCGCAATTCTCATCCAGCCGGTTTATCGCACACAGCTTCAAGTTGCTTGAGCGTGGCCATGACTTCTTCTCCAATGTTTTCTCCGCTGGACGACGGTGCGAAGCGGCCATGTCGCAGCTCACTGAGGGCGCCAACAACGTCTTTGACCTCAGCCAAAGCCCGTCTGTTCTCTTGCTCTATCTCTGCGATCTGGGCCTCGAGGGTTTGGCATGCTTCTTCGATGTCGGAGTGGACCGTCTGTAGCGTGTGCGGTTTCTTGCGACTCTGGTCGGAGAGCTGGTGGTTGTCAGCGCAAATCTTGGCATTCTTCCCATATGTCGGGTACCTCCTGCTCCATTTGAAGCGCAATCGGGTCCAGTCCGGCGACGGTTGCATCGTCTACGTGGCGTCTTTCCCGAGCGTACTCCCGCCTCAGCTGCTTGGACCGTTTGACCTCATCGATAATGTCCTGGCGAATCAGCTCGATTTCCCTGTCGCGTATGTGCTGAAGCTCGCGATAGATCTCCTGCACGGCGGGGTTGGAGCGGTGGGCGCGGGGGAAGATGTCGGTGAAGTCGCGTAGGGTGGTGAAGTCGCGCAAGGGAGCAGGTGCGAGGAGGAAGTCACCGAGGATCTTGGCCTCTTGCGACGGCATGGTTAGAGTAGTAGATGTCGATTTCAGGCTGGATAGTGCACACGTATGTGATTGATACGGCAGTGTTGGTGGTGGATGCGCCAATGAAGGAGGGCCATCGGAACGCGCGACGACGCGTTGTGGCCCGTGCCCAGAAAACTCCCGTGAGACGTGCCTGGACGACTCCAAGCAAACGTCGACTGAACCGTCTTTCACCGAGCTTGTCGACAGTTCTCGGTATTCAGGCAACCATCACTCCAGTTCTGCGGCGCAAAGTATCGTCCTTATTGTTGAACACCAAGGCTGGCACGAAGACGCGCTACGTGGACGTGCAATCTCTCGCACCCTTACCGCTTCCTTCCTGACTACCAAACCCATCAACATCAATTTCATCACACTCCATCGCAATCATGGCGCCCGCGGCTGCGCCGGAACCTTCTTTCAAGAAAGATGAAAAGGTCTTTTGTTTCCACCACGAGTTGCTATACGAGGCCAAGGTGCTCGAAGTCAGGCCTGTAGAAGAAGACAAGAAGAATGGCTTCGAATACAGAGTCCACTACAAGGGCTGGAAGAACACGTACGTATCTTCTATCCGTTCGAGTCTGCGCCCGCCTGCTTGTCACTCCGTCTCCCACTGCGGAAGTCACGTTTGCCTCTGCATACACTTCACTCGTGCCCACGTACTACACCTTTACTACACATTCGCAGCGGCACATCATTTCAAATCGGCCCCTCAAAACTCAAAAACCCGCGGCTTGCTTTTGAGATCGCAAGCTAACGCATCGCAGCTGGGACGACTGGGTTCCTGAGGACCGGCTTCGCAAGCTGTCTCCCGAGAACCGAGAGTTGGCCAACAACCTCAGGCACGAGATGCTGGCAGCCCAGCGTGCCGCAAGAGCCCAGCCCGCACCTGCGAAAAAGAAGGCTCAAGGTTCGGCGCGCGGTAGCGAAGAGCGCCAAACCTCCGTCACTGCTGCACCACGTGGGCAGAAGAGGGTGCGCGACAATGACTTGGAGAAGGTAATATCCCAGCGTTTCGCCCTACGCTTTCTAACGCGCTCGCTGACCCCCCTTAGGAAGAAGCATTCCAGAACAAACTGGCTGTCAGGATCTACATGCCAGATAGGCTAAAGAGTCTCCTAGTCGATGACTGGGAGAACATCACTAAGAACCTGCAATTGGTTCAGCTGCCTTCAGCTTACCCTGCAGGCGTCATACTCGATGAGTACATGAAGCATGTCAAAGATAACAGCAACCGCACCAGCATCGAGCAGGACATTCTCGAGGAAGTCATAGCTGGACTGAAGGAGTACTTCAATAAGAGCGTTGGGCGCCTTCTTCTGTACCGGTTTGAGCGCGAGCAGTTCTACGACATCTGGACGCGCATCAATTCGCCAACGGATGATCTTGCGGCAAAGCCGCTGGCTGACATCTATGGCGGCGAGCATCTTCTGCGTCTTCTGGGTATGCATACATGAGTTGTTGGATGTGCATATTGCTAACAAGGCGTTCACAGTCACCATGCCCGAACTGATTGCGCAAACCAACATGGACCACCAGGCTGTCACGCGCTTGCGCGAGGAGCTCAGTCAAATGACGACGTGGCTCTCCAAGGAAGCTCAGATCAACACCTTCTTTGTGCCTACCTATGAGAGCCCCGGACAGGCCTACATCGACAAGGTCAAGTCCAGCACTTAGGAAGGCGGTGACTTGAAAATTTGATCAGTCGGCCGTTTCGCTTTGACATTTGTGTATCATCACTTCTGCATGGCTGGTGGGTTAGGGCATTGTCTAATGGCGCATAGGCGTTCTTGAGTAGCAACGATCGGTACGGGGTCGGGGTATGTAGTTTTTGAGTTGTCAAGCTCCAAAGTGACATGGATACAAGTATAATAATACAGACTCGAAAAGTACTCATGTCTTGTTGATGACGTCCTCCAGTAACCCAGCAGCCCAATGCAAACACCTCGTCATATCGCCCTCCGCTTCTCTCGGCATGCCATGTATGCCAACGCTCTCGCAAACCTTCTTATCCAACTCTCCATCCACATCCCCATTCTTGAACAGGAACTTATGGTCTTTCACATAGTTCGGCCACACAATATCATCTACATAACCCGGCGGATCTTGCCAGAAGCCCTCAAGCGTCACATAACCACTCCTCGCCTCCCTCCTCCGCTTCGCAGTCTCATAGCTCGTCCTTAAAAAGAGTCTAACATCGAAGATCTCACGGATATCCTTCATATCCTGTGAAAACAGCAAAAACCCATCAACAACACATATCCGTCTTTCTTCCCACTCCGGCTTACTCCTCAACCACACCTCAACCTCATCTCTTAACCTCGTGATCTCAGCCTCAGGTACACCATGGTTGCCTACACTGTTCTGGTCTTCCTGGCTGACCAACCATTCTGGGCTGTTACCATGTTCTTTGATGTGCTGCAGTGCTTGTTTGAGCGCGGGTAGGTTGAGCGACTCTATGCAATCCCAGTCTTGGACAGAGTTCTTGACGGGGATCTCGGCGTCGGTGAGGTAGAAGTCGTCGAGATGTAAGATGAAGAGTTTGGAGGGGGGAAAGATGTCGCGGAGGAGACGGGAGAGGGTTGTTTTGCCCGAGGAGGAGGGGCCTGAGATGCCGACTAGGAGGGGTTGTGGCATCGTGGTTGGAGGGTTGGAGGGTTGGATGGACGCGGGGTACCGGTGGTCTGGTTGCGCCTTCCTTTGGGATGGACTGACGGTTCACAATAATAAGAATAATTCGAGTAGATATTGTCTAGTAACCCCCCTTCACACGACTTACTCACCTTCACACGTGTGAATGGTGGGGCTGTCGGCGTCTGATCGCCCACCGGCCCGCTAGTTCCCCATGCTGCGCGACGCGCCTGCGACTGCCACCATCTGAAGCCCTGCATCACCCACGATAAATTCCCCAAAGTCCCTCCCACGCACAACCATGGAGCCGTCACCGCTGACGCAGGACACGCGACCGGAAATCTTCCAACCCAAGATAATCTCCCTCTACGAAACCCTCTTCAAAGTGCGTCCTCTCCATCTCCACCCATTTTGCGCCAACCAAGTGCTAACCATGCCCAGGAAGATGACGAAGAAGTCGAGCTATCCGCGGGCTTCTGGCAAGAATTCTTCCTCCACCGCCCCGACCCCACCGGCCTTCAGCGCATACTCAGTTCGGTAACGCCGGACGAGATGCTGCACCAGCAAGCGCATAGCCAGCAACTCTTCGGGCAAGCCATCCTCCGCGTCAAGCAAGCCAGCGCGCCCGCCGACGAAATCGCCCTCGAGGTACCCATGCCACCCACCCACGCACACACGCCTTCTCTTCTCCATGCGCTTACCGCTTAGACCTTGACAGTCTTCCTCGATGCCGCACTCACGAAGAAGTACACGAATCCTAGCTCTGATATCATAGCTGTTCTTACGGGGCTGAATGATGCGGATGCTGTTATGACGGACTTTGTTGCGACGCTGGATACGGCGATACGGGGGGGAAGGGATAGTATGTACAGGGTGGATGCTAGAGAGGGACAGGCTGACCAAAAGCAGTTCCTTTGCGTTTGAGGGCTGTGAGAGTGGCGCTCTCGATTACTGCGGCTGGCTTTCAGACTGCGCTTCCGTCGTATTTTACTCATCGCGACCTTTTTCCCTCGCTCATGAAGGTACGACAGAAAGCAAGACAGGGGGGATGCATACTCACAGCCAGTAGTACATCCAAGATTGCGGCGACAGCACCCAAGTTCTCCCCGCGCTCTATCTCCTCGGCCTCCTCACGAACTACAACAAATTCGAGTTTCAGAACCCGTATAGACTGCGGCTAGACGACTTTGTCAACGATGCTATCATACAGGATATGGTCGCTTGTTTTGGGAACACATGTACAAAGCTGCGGGACGCCTATGTAGCTGTACAGGACGACATGCCAGAGGGCTGGTCGCTGGGCTCGACGTTGAGTTATATTGGCCTGGGTGCTCTTGCTCCCAGTTCCCGGCCAACCACACCTGTGCCGGCTCCGGATGAAGCAAAGTCGCTCTTCGCTGCATTGTAAGCACTCATGGTCGCAGTCACAGCTCATGCTAACGTATGGCTAGACCAGGGCCTGAGATTGGCGTACTTCTCTCCACGTACGACTTCGCCAACGCCAACAAAGTCTTCTGCTTCAACCTAGTCAAGTCAGCCCCAGCGGACAAGAACGAGCCCTCGCCGCTGAGCGCATACCTTTCCTTGACGTCCTACATGTTTCAACACGCGCATCGGTCCACCAGGGCCGCACTGTACACATACCTCAGCCTCTTCGTGCTGCAAATACTTGTCGAAGACCGAGAGCTCGCCAAACGCCTATGCAGTGACGAGTCCAAGCTTTCGGTGCGCTTGTGCCGTCAGAGACAGCCCTACCTGCCGGCAGTGAGGGGCGATCGTGTCCCTGCAGCTGTCATACTAGACATGATGTCTGACGCCATCAGCCATAACCTGCGGAGGCGATTAGACGTTGACTTATACATGTGAGTCTGAGTCCCAATATGGCACATACTTGGCTAATCCGCTCCCAGCCTCTGTCTCGGCGTTCTATTACGTCTCCTTTCGCACCTCAGTCGAACGAAGACGCGCATCACATACCATTGGTCGGAGTTGTGGCGGACCCTGCTCTCCTTCGTCCGCTTCCTCACCACCTACGAAAGCGACATCAAGTCCAACTACAAATCAAACGGAATGATCAACATACTTGTCAATCTGCTGGCCTTTGCACTGTCTAGCGGAGAGAACTTCCTGCCCGACCCTGCATCGTATGACGACTTATTCTACAAGCTCGTGGAAAGCGGCGACACACTGATCAAGTTCCGGGACACATTTGGGTTATCAGGCCAATCAGACTCCATGCAGACGCTCATCAATGTGTCTTCACATTACCAATCCCTGCTGGAGAGCAATGGAAAAGCGCGGTCCAAGCATCTTAGCCCGCAAGAAGTCAGCGCCGTCATCAAACAGGGGTACGAGACGTTGTCAATTGATGCGAGCGAGGGTTTGGATCGTTGGGAAAAGTTCCGGGAGGCGGACTTCAAATCTCTGCTGAAGAAGATTGCTAGAGCGGCGGTAGAAGATGCCAAAGCACTGAATGACGATAATTGAGGCTGGATATGGCACAATTGCAGTTCTCGAAGCGACCGTCGTCGTGGCCGCCCGCGCGTTCAAATACCAACTACGAATTAACAAACAACGTTGCGAAACAATTCACTTCATCAAGTCTGGTAGCTCAGCTGTATTAGCGTGGATCAAGGTGAGGGGTCACACATCCAGTGGTTGTTGAGCGATCCAGGGTCGCGATCCACAACACGCACCATACACATGAGTGATGTCGAGTGCTGATGAGAACATGATTGTGTGTATCGTGAGGGGTCTGATAGCGAATCGGTCTGGTGCTCGTCGACGTGTAATGCCAGTACGCATTGGCCAGAAGCCGACTTGATACAATCCCTTCCCTTCCCGAACCTCTTGCCTTTCGATCTCTCAGCTGCTTGACCTCTCTTCAATCTCATTTGCAGTTCATTTCGATGGACTGAGTGTCTCTTTTCTTTTCATTCATCGCTTCATTGACCGCCGTGCATCGCAATGGCCACAACATCGCGATGCGACGACGGCGTCCCATCGCGGCATGGTAGCAAGGTACGCGAATCCGCTCATCACGCCAAAACATTCATTAACACTGCATCAGGACACTATCGTCCCCGCTGATAAGTCGAGCTCAAAAGCCGCATGGAGACGCTCACTTTCCGCCACTGTCAATCATGAAGAGCATCCGGCACTTCAACCGTGCCATGCCTACAGTACCCCCAATGCGGATAGCTACACCAGCCAGGACCGATCGTTCGCATCGTCATCTTCTACATTGTCATCGGCACCTCCCTCGCCTCCCACGTCAAAGTCTTTTTCCAGACCCAGCGTCCCTCAGCAAGCACACACAACACCCAACGGCTATCGTCTTGGGCCTGACGGCAATGAAGGGTGGAATTCTTCCTCGTCGAGTGTGCATACTGTACGGTCGCCCAGACAAAGCAGTTCTGGAGCGTCTTCTCCGAGGACGAAGCATACTATCTATGGAGGAGTTGGGGATGGGGTGCTAGTTGTGCCTGCGGTGAATGAGAAGCCAGTTAAGAATGTTGTGGTTGAGTTTATGGGGTTGAAGCTGTGTCGGGTCTGCGATGCTCTGCCTTACTGTGAGTAGCTCTGCTTTAGTAATAGTTGAACCGAGAAGAGATGCGGACCGGATCCCTCAGCCACACTTCTCGAATTGCTTGCTAACGCAAACACAGTACTCAGCACCCGCAACATGGTCGACCGCATCCAAGCCATCATCGAAGACGACTTCAAGCACGCGCCCGAGTCCACCCTTTACGACTCCCACTCCATCTCAGCTGGACCACACCACCACACATACACCGACCGCGACCGCGCCCTCATGGCCATCCTCACCTCTCTCCGCACCCTCCCCTTCGCCCGGCAGGCACAAAACAACTGGTACCCCCAAGGCCTCCCCATCAGCAAAGACAACAACCTCGTCCTCTACAACCACACCGTCGGCCTCGGCGTAAAGCAAACCGCCATCTCCCTCGACAGCTTCGTCGACTTGGCGCAGTCCTGGCTCTACGTCCGCAACCCAGCGAGCTTGTCTGGTGTTGATCCTTCTGCCAAGAACTCGTGGAAGGGAATTGCGAACACGCTTTCCACTGCCGGCGTCGACATCCGCAAGATTGACCTCCAGCTCTGGGAGGCGCTGACGTACAGTCTTGAAGGCGATGATCTCACAGCCGCAATCGACGATGTCATCGAATGGTCTAAAGATGGTACGCTGGATAGCCGCCATGCCGTCTGGCGCGACCACGCCATCTCAAACGCGAAAAACGTACCTGAATCCCTCTCCTCCGACGGCTATCCCCCCACTCCCACCACCCCCTATCCCTCTACCAACAACCACTCATCCGGCCTCTACACCAAACGCTTCACCCACAAACACCCCCTCGGCCGCCCCCGCTCCCTCATCTCCGACGACGAAAAAGCCGAACTACGGCGTGATCGCGCTGCACGCGTAGCTGCTGAGGCAGCAGCCAAGAAACTAGAGCAAGCGCGTAAGGAGAAGAGGGAGAAGGGGAGGGGTTGTATAACTAGGGTGAGGAGGGGTTGGAGGAAGAGGAAGAGTATGGTGTGGTTTGTGTGCTTTATTGTTTGTATATTGAGTGGGATTATGGGCGGGTTGGTTTGGGCTATGGCGAGTGGGAAATTGGATTTTACGCCGGGTGGGGAGGGCGTGTGATGTGAGGGGGGAGGGAAGGGGTATAGAGGAGAGAGGGGTGGTGGTGGGGTGGTGGTGATGGAGATAGAGTTGGGGATGGGGGGGTATGGCGTTTATGGATGAAAATGAGTGGGAGTATGGCGTCAACGGTTGGAGAACAGTGGGATCACTATAGCGAGTGTCATGCCTTACGTGGATTCAATGGCGTTGTAGGCGTTGCGCTTGTTATCGCGCTTAGGATAGGTGGGTTGGGCGTCTGGAGTTGGAGTTGGCAGTCGTGGGGGATGATAGACTAGGTCATCACTCTACTTTGGGATTCATTTGGACTCGGGGATGTGGTATCACCATATCACCAACATAGTTTGAGAGATACTCTTTTACTACACTTTCCTGTTAGAACGTGGATAATGGCAACCGTATTCCAACATTGTCTTATCCAACGAACGTCAATCCTTCTCCAGCTGTGACCTATCAACCTACGATATCATTACATCCCTACACACACACACATACGCATACGCGTACAAATACTTCCCTCCATCTTCGCCCCTAAGCCCTGCTTCCTCACCCCTTACTTACATACCGCCATCCACAACTAATCACCATCCTCCCTCCTCCTAAATCCTCCCTACCCAACAACCCAACAACCCCTACCCTAGCACCATACCACCATTCATATACTACGTATACCTCATCTCCGAGCTCCCGCACTTCCGTGCTTTCCGCTCCGCTCCTCACTCCGACTCCGCTCCCTGCGCTCTTAGTACGCACACGCTATTATAATCACACACGGACCAGGCTGGTCTAGAACACGTTCGCGTGATTGAGGACTACGTGGTTGAGGGATGGCACGGGTGGGTGGTAGAGTTTGTACCTGAAGATCGTTATTTCGCTTGGTGGTGGGACTACTGGGACTACTGGGACTATCGGAATCGATAGGATACCTAGGTAGGATTCTGGACTCCGGAGGGAGCAAGGGAGTAGTAGATGGGTTGGTCACTGTGTGGGTATGATTGGGCGGAGTGGACGGTGCCTTGCAATTAGTTTTGCTGAGGTTGTTGTCGAAGACTTCACGACCGCGGGAGATGTCCGAATGATTACTGAATGAACAGGCATTCAATGAAAGAACATGCACCGTGGTGACACCTACCCGTCGAAAAGAAGAAAAACGCAACGCAACACTCCCGAGGTCTCTACCGTAATTTCCACAGCACCACCCAAACACTTCATCCCATCGCACCCATGAGATAAAGTCAGGAGTAAAAAAACGGTTCACTAGCGGTTCCCACGCTATTCTTAGCCTCAAAAAGCAATCCCATCGCAATCCCGTATCTGCGTCTCCCAGACCACGCGGTTCACGTTCCAGAACACCACACTAAAACGCATCCTTGCAAGCCGCGTTGCGTTAGCACTCCCGCGATGAAAAATGTACGTTGCTGACTGCATCGATGCGATCGGAGCGGGACTGGTTGAGATGTGCAATTTGCCGTGTTTGCGCTTGTGAGGGTACGATGACGACGTGTATGCGAGACGGGCGGGTTGATGCTGGTTTTCTTTCGCTGCAGCTGTGCGTTCGTTCGCGCAACGCGTTCCCTAGTTGACGAATGGGCAACTAGAGGCTTGAGCGCCACCATCGCCCGGACACGGGTAGTGAGCTCAGTAGAAATGCGCAAGGTAGTGTACTGCAGGTACGAGATGGAAAAACAAAGAAAACCCGAGTTCTTCGCCGCGGCTTGCATGTCTTGCAGGCTCTGAGACGAGGACCGAAAAGACTAGGAACATGGGAGCACTTGAGGCTGGATTGCGCTAGAGTTGTAGAGACACGAACGCGATACGAACAACAACCCGTATGTTTCTACCCAAGTATCGATTGTGGAGATTGAAGCCGCGTCGGATTTACTGCTGCTCTAGACATATGAAGAATCTGTCGTGTTACACGAACCGTCTGGATATATGCCCGAAACCCTCGCTGCAGGCTGCGAATCTCCTCCGACGCGTCTGACAGCTGTCACAATTCGCGACTCTGACTCTTGCGAAAATAAGTCCCACTGTGGCTTATTTTGAGAGATATTCCACGGGTGGGGTGTCGTAAACACACCACACAGATGCTGGATAGAGTGGGGTGGGGGTGTTCAGAACATGAAACTGAAACGAAAAGAACACACGACGATGTTTGAAAATACCCTTGCACTTGCTTCTGTTACAACGGGGGCCGTCCCCAGAGTATCACGTGCAGCCTGCCCCTCCCTCTCCCTCTCCACCTCACTTCACCATTCCCAGTCCATACCTACCAAGCCGGCACAACTTCGTATCCTGAATCTTCCGTCTAACATCTCGGCGGTTCTCTTCCTCCCGCCAGCCACATTATCCCAGCCCGATTCCGAGCAGACATCGAGAGGAGAATCCGGATCTCACATCCTGTTACGGATTACGGAAGTAGCCATGGCTAAATTGCGTGGCCCACTTTGGGTGTAGGCTACGGCAATTGTAGATTGAAAGCGTGGCTGGGGTTGTCCCGGTAGATGAGGCGGTGATGTCATGGTTAGCTGCACATGCACACGGACATGCAAGTCAGGACCGTTGCAGCAGTAGTAAGAGGCGGAGGCAAAAGGAACCTTGGTTGTGGAAGGCGTTTTAGCTGTTGATGTAATGTACATTTATTTCGGGACCATGGATGTTTTGCTCGTTGTGATTGCTTTGCTTTCCGAGACCCTGGCAACTGGTTGTGTGTCGCGTAGACTTGCGATGTTGGGGCCCTTGTCATGTGCGGTCGGTGGCTGTGGGCTGTCCCGCACGCACCGCCGTTCGATGTTCGATCGGCAGCCGATCCTGTCACATGGCCGAGGAGTGATGATCGCGAGGGGGATTCGGATAAGACTTGCACTTGGTTGGTCGGGTCATGGTCAAGTCAAGTCGAGTCGAAAAGAGGGTGATGTGCAGTGTTTAATATAGTGGTATGCAAGTCAAATGTATGTAGTATAGTGTCGGTCCGCTCATTTTCGAGAGCAGAGTAGTAGTATGTAGATTTGATGATGGTAGTTAAAGTAATAGTAAATGCAATGTAATGCGATGCTAGCGATTGTCTCGTCCAGGACAATAGAGATATGCAAATGTGGTATCATGGAAAGTGACAAATAAAACACCGAGAAATGCTATGGGAATGTAACGCCGCATCCGTTGACTTCATCCAACTCTGTACAGTTCGTAATCATGCGCGCCGTCAACTCATCAACTGCTGTCCTCGCTGACCGTCGCATCGCTCGCCGACGATACTGACGATTTGTTGTCTGAAGGCAGGGGACCGAGTGTCCAGCGCCAGTCTCGCGTCCGCTTCCGTCGTCCGGCGACGGGAGTTTCGGGAGCTGAGTCGCTGTCGTCGTCTGAGGAGGACGAGTCGCGCTTCTCGCCTGTGCGGGGCGACTTTGGTCTTGGTGAGCTCTCTGCTGAGGACGATGTGCTGATGAGGGAGAGCTGGAGGGGCGATATGCTGGTTTCGGAGGGGTTCTTCAGGGCCTTGAGACTTAGTGACGGCTGTGATGTCGAGGCGTCAGAGTCGGTGGTGGATGCGGTGGATGCGAGAGAGGAGAGGGTTGAGACGGAAGACTCAATGTCGGAATGTGCGAGGGTGTATCTGGTGGTGGTAATCTCCTCCTCCAGTGGTGTGCGGAAGGAGACGCGCTTCTCGGCGGGGAACATGGGCCGGCTGGAGCCCATCTTGCGTGGTATTATCGAGCGCGCGGGGCTGTTGGAGAGGATGGAGGCGAGGTTGTGGGGTTGCTTGTAGGGTATTGAGAGGGTGGCCGAGTCGTTGGAGGCCGATGTGAGGGTGGAGGAGAGGGTAGACGCGGAACTTGGCGTGGATGCGCTGGTAGAGCCGCTGGTGGCGGGCACGTCGCTCTCGATGGAGAGCTGGGGTCTTGAGGGGCGCTGGAGAGTGGGCGCGGTTGCTGGGCGCTCATAGGCGTTGGAGAAGGTGTTGCGTACGGTGGGCGATACGGCACTGAGGGTTTCAAGACGGAGACTGGCACCTTTGCCCAGGATGCGCGGCTGCTCAGTGTTGATGGAGAGTTTGGGCCGGGGCGGGGCCTGGCGCGGGGGTATTATAGGCAGCGAGGTGGCCATGGAGGAAGTCATTGAGGTCATACCGGACATGGCAGATGATGCTGGGTGGGAGGGCTGGAGGGTGGACAGCATCATGTGGGGGGTGTCCACGGGTATGAGGCTGGTGCCGGAAGTGTGCAGATGATATTGCGAATACTTGGGGACAGGCGAGTGCTAGAGGGGCACATCGCTATTAAACACTGCCATGTCGGCTGCGGATCCACCAGGACGGTCTTTAGCGGAGACTTGAACACGAAGCGCCTGGCTGGGGCTGCTCCCAAAATACCCAGCAGCCACTAGGCTTGTCCAAAGATAGATGCAGCGTGGCAAACATAATTGGGCTACCCGCGCCCGGCGCTTGGCACCACCCGCGGCGTTTCGCACCTGGCCACACACGTCGCGCCTTCACGCGCGCTTCATCACCCGCTGCACCACCACCTGCATCTCCACACGACACGCACGCCGCTGAAACTGCTGCACAACACCGGCGCTTCTCGTTGCTCCATGAAGAAACTGAAACGCCAGACCGGCTCCGTCATCGTCCACTTTGTTCGTAAGCACCAGGCACAGCCTTCACGCCTTGGTCGCCCTATTCGGCCTCACCTACTAACCTTCCCTCGTATCCACAGGACTACGTACGTACTTCTTACCGCGTGCGGCCGAGTCTGCGCAGAAGAGTAACGTATACCGTGCCCCTCCCCACAGGACTGCTTCTACGCCAGCGTATTTGAACATGAAAACCCAGCATTACGACGCTTGCCACTGGCCGTGCAGCAAAAACAGATAGTCGTCACATGCAACTATGAGGCCCGCCGACGCGTACGATCCCTTGACTACCGCCGTGCCCGTGTCATCGGTCCAGTCTGACTCTCCCAGGGCTTGCACAAGCTGCAGCTGATCCACGAAGCGAAGAAGGTCTGCCCAGATGTAGTCATCGTCCTGGGCGAAGATCTTACCCGCTTCCGAAATGCTTCCAAAGAACTCTATGCTTTCTTGCGATCGTTTTCCTGGAACTCCCGTTGTGAACGACTAGGCTTTGATGAGGTTTGTCTTTCCTGGTCGCCTTTCCACTCTCGACCCTCGTGTCTCAGCACCGCCACCTTTGCAATCTCATTTTAGTCCCAACGTTTTCTGTTCCCTCACCGTATCGTTCATGCGAGTCATGCTAAGGCGGGCTAGGTGTTTTTAGATGTCACCGACATGATCGACTACAATGTCAGCATTCTCAACTCTAATGACCTCAGCAACGCCTTCTTCTGTCTCGACAGGAATGATCCCACTGTGGGGTTTCCTTACGATGCGACGCAGCTGACGGGTCATTTGTACCCCAAAACGGCCTCTGAACACTTAGGTAAGCTACACACGGCGTATACGGTGTGGCGTAGCAAAAACATCTTCTTGGAATGGACCGCGAACGGCAAGGCTGACAGCCCTTGCTGAATCCTTGCGGCTACTGAGACCAGCAACCGTGCCTATGGAACTGCCACCAACAGTCTGTGATTCGATTATGCAGGTGCCCACCGTATGCGCCATAAGATGCTGTACATAGCCGAACGTTGGAACTGATCGATTGTAGGCACCACGCCCGATCTGCTGCACCTCCGATTGGCTCTAGGAAGCCATCTAGCACACTACGTGCGAACTCGACTCGAGGCAGAGAAGGGCTACACGGCCACGGTTGGCATCTCTACTAACAAGCTTCTGGCAAAGCTTGTTGGCAACACATACAAGCCCAATGCTCAGACTACACTGGTCCCGCCCTATACATCTGGTGAAGACGATGAGACTATCGACAACGTGACTGCCTTCATCGATGATCACGAAGTCGGCAAGATTCCCGGCATAGGGTTCAAGATAGCACAAAAGCTCCGTACCCACCTACTGCAGCGGCCAGCAGAATTTGATGCTGGACTGGTGTATGGTGGGACTAAAGAGGCTGTTCTTGTCCGCGATGTAAGGACGCATCCTGGAATCGGTCCGGAGACGTTGGAGCGGATACTCGGTGGTCCGGGCGTACCACATGGCACCGGGACCAAAGTGTGGGGTCTACTAAACGGCTGTGACGACACAGAAGTCGGCCAAGCACGCGAAATACCGCGTCAGATCAGTATAGAAGACAGCTACATGCGCCTAGACACACTTGAAGCCGTGACCAAAGAGCTTCGCATGCTAGCGAAAAGACTGCTCGAGCGAATGCACACCGATCTCCTAGAAGAAGATGACGATGCACACGACCTATCCACGGCTCCAACTTCCGCCACCACTTCAAAGCCTATGAAGCGCTGGCTCGCTCACCCGAAAACACTCCGACTATCAACCCGACCACGGGCGCCTCAAAACCCAGATGGCACCCGCAATCGGTCCTTTGCACGCATATCCAAATCCGGACCCATGCCAACGTTTGTCTTCAGCCTAAAAGACAACAATAATACTATGGATGCCGTGGTCGAGAAACTGCTGTCCGAGACGTTGCTACCGCTGTTTCGCAAGCTGCATCCGGAGAAGAAGGGATGGAATCTTAGTCTGGTTAATGTTGCGGCGACGAATATGGCGGATGCGGCGAGGGAGAGGGGTGGCGTGGGGAGGGATATTGGGAAGATGTTTAGGAGGCAGGATGAGGTGTTGAGGCAATGGAGGGTGGATGATGAGTCGGCGATGGGTGGGGATGGGGTGGTGAGTGCAGTGCGGGTGAGGGTTGAAGAATCGCCAGAGCCGGATGAAGCGCCCTGGTTGCAAGAAGCAAGGCGGCAACGACGGGAATATATGATGGATGAAGAACCATCCATGTTTGAAGAAGACTGGGTGAGTGAACAGAAACCTCAAGTCGAAGCGTCCCCGTCGCCAGATGAAGCGCCCTGGTTGCTAGCCGCGAGGCGCCAACGACAGGAATACATGAGGGACGAAGAACCATCTATACTCAAAGAAGAGGTGGTAAATGAAGACCAGGCTCAAGCAAGAGAATCGCTATCACCAGACGTACCACCCTGGTTACAGTCAGCGCGCCAACAACGCCTAGAATACATGATGGACGAGGCTTGGCCGACAGGTGAGATTATTCACAGGCAAGGTTCTGAGGATTTGCCCACTTCGTCACAGAAGATTGGTTCTCCTGTGGATGTAGAGGATGTTTGGGAGGATGACGAAGAAGATATGACAGATGCCGATTCTTTTCGCTGTGAGGAGTGTGGTGCTGTTATGCCGAGTTTTGCTATGGGTGCGCATTGGAGGTGGCATGGTATGATGGATTAGGCACACGTTATCAATGGAAAGAGTTATACGCCAAATAGAGATGGTGATAGAAGTGACAATTGGGGAGTTCATATTGTCCCAGGGGTTTGAATTGATGTAGACTGCAGTGTGTCTGTGGAGGGTTGGTGGGGGAGGCGGAGGGGAGGAAGCGGGGTGGATGTAAGGTCATCTGCAGCTTCGCTACAGATCATATATCTGATGTCCACCTTCTTGTTGCTTCAGCATCTGCGGAGATCTAGTAATATAATCCGACTTTTATTACTTTAGGCGTTCCTGCGAATGGATGTTGTGTAGGAGTAACTTCCTCAAGTGGCAATGCCCCGATAGGATCTCGGACGCGGGTTCCTCGGCAGTCCGAAGCCGTTGCACCAGTGGCTGCGACATGTGATTGACGTACATGGCAAGCCCTCTGGCAAATGCTTAACCAGAGCGCCAACCCGCGACCCAAACTCCACATCCCTACTATCATGTCTTTGGCGTAGACTTGATTGATACCCTACACACAGTCGCCCACCCGCGCACCCTTCCCACGATGCCCGGCTCATCGCGCTTGCCCGTCAGTCTCCGCGACACTTTCAATGCGCGGAAGAGCTCCGCTAATGGCCAGCTCGTCGCCTTGAACATCGACGTGTATGCGCCCCTCCCTTCCGATAACGATAAGTGAATGAGCGGAATACTGACATGAGATATCTAGCCTGCGCAATATCATCTTTGTCCTTTTCCTCCTCCGCTGGACACGCATCACCTTCTACCAACTCAAAGGTCGCGGCATCTTCGGCTCCATCAGCGATGCCTACATCAGCATTCGCCGCTACCTCTACGGCGTCTTCCTGCGACTTCCCGGCGTGCGCGACAAGGTACAGGCACAGGTGTCTGATTCGCTCCTAAAACTCGAACGCAAACTTGTTCCGAGCGGTCCCGGCGTCGAGCGCATCACCAGTTTGCCCGCCGAAGGATGGAGCGAAGAGGAGGTGCGCAAGAAGCTGGGCGAACTGGCTGATATGGAGCATACTCGGTGGGAAGATGGAAGAGTCAGCGGTGCGGTATACCACGGTGGGGAGGAGTTGATCAGACTGCAGACGGAGGCGTTTGGCAAGTTCACGGTTGCGAACCCCATCCACCCGGATGTGTTCCCTGGTGTGAGAAAGATGGAAGCCGAGATTGTGGCTATGGTGCTCTCCCTCTTCAACGCACCAGACGATGCGGCTGGTGTTACAACGTCTGGCGGCACAGAGTCTATCCTCATGGCCTGTCTCTCCGCACGCAACAAGGCGTACGCTGAGCGCGGCGTCACTCAGCCCGAGATGATCCTGCCTGAAACCGCACACACGGCCTTCCGCAAGGCTTGCGAGTACTTCAAGATCAAGATGCACCTCGTGGCATGCAAAGCACCGAGCTACAAGGTCCACCTACCCTCCGTCTCCCGTCTCATCAACCCGAACACCGTCCTCCTCGTCGGCTCTGCGCCCAACTTTCCCCACGGCATCATCGACGACATCTCCGGCCTCAGTAAACTCGCAGTCAAGAAGAAGATTCCCCTCCACGTCGACTGCTGTCTAGGTTCCTTCATCATCCCCATGCTCCCCAAAGCAGGTTTCGAATTCGAGCCCTTCGACTTCCGTCTGCCCGGTGTAACCAGCATCTCCTGCGACACGCACAAATACGGCTTCGCGCCCAAAGGAAACTCCACAGTCCTCTACCGCTCCGACGTATACCGCAAGTACCAATACTTCATCTCGCCGGACTGGTCCGGCGGCGTCTACGCATCCCCCTCCATCGCTGGCTCACGTCCCGGTGCCCTAATCGCAGGCTGCTGGGCCAGTCTCGTCAAGCAAGGCGCAAACGGCTACCTCGACGCCTGCCACAAAATCGTCGGCGGCATGAAGAAGATCGAAACCGCCATCCGCGAGAAACCTGAACTCGCGTCTGATCTCAAGATCATCGGTCGGCCCATGGTTTCTGTCGTATCTTTCCTGTCCAACACCCTCGATATCTACGACATCGCTGATGGCATGTCCGGTAAAGGCTGGCATTTAAATGCACTCCAGAACCCGCCTGCTATTCACATTGCTGTCACGCTGCCGATTGTTGCGGTGGTGGATAAGCTTATTGAGGATCTGGTTGAGGTTACGGAGGAGGTTAGGGATGCTGAGCGGAAGAGGATTGCGGAGGGTAAGGGCGCGAAGGGCGCGGTCAAGGGGGATACGGCTGCGTTGTATGGTGTCGCGGGCAGCTTGCCGAATAAGAGTGTTGTTGTGGATTTGGCGAAGGGGTTTTTGGATACTTTGTATAAGGCGTGAGGGGAATGTTTTGATTGATGAGGCGAGAGCTGGGCTGGCGTGTTGATACCTACATACCCCATTCATTATTTGTTGTGCTTTCTTCAGGGTTGATGTTGATCATACTGTCCATTGTCGATTTCAAAATTGTACAGTTCAATACATGTTCTCTTATGATACATGCTACATATTGCATTTACACTTGACAACATCGTCCACGCAGCTGAATTGGCAGACGACCTCAATTCTTCCGGTCCACAGCCTCCATCCCAAACCCCATCTACATCTCCACCCTCGGCCCATTCGCCGGCGCAGACGAACTCGCATCAGGTATCCTCCCAGCCGTCTGCTCCAGCGGCTCCTTCCTCCTCGGCCTCTTCAAATCCTCCTCCGTAACCCCATTCAACCCCACCTTCGTAATCCCCATAACGGGCGCATCCCCCTTCCTCACAAACTCATACAGCCCCGGCAACTTATTCCCCGCCAGCCTAAACGCATCCTTGACAACCTGCTCGTGCAAATCCCCCTGAATCTCAAAGATGATCTTGCTCACCGCCACCCTCGCAGTCCAGCGATCAAAACTACCTTTTCCTTTGCCCATGCGCACGTCGTTGCCCGAGGTGTATACGCCGATGTTGGCGGCGATGCGCATGTAGAGCCGGAATTTCATTCCTCGAAGCCGTTTGCGGATGGTTTCTTCGGCGATGCGGAGTTGTTGTGCGGAGATGCGTCGGTCGTGGTCGCGCATGCGGAGACCGTAGTCGCCCCAGACGACGGTTGTGCCGCGCATGCTGCCGCCGGTGGGGACGCGGCAGCGCCCTTTTCGTGATTTGCGTGATTCGCCGGCTTTGGGGGCGAGGTAGTTGAGGAGGGGGCGGGAGGTGGAGAAGAGGCGGGGGGTGGTGGGTTGGGGTTTAGATAGGCATGTCTGTTGGAGGACTGGGTGTTTGTTAGCATAGCTGTGGGAGGTAGAATTTGGGCGTCGTACGTGTTGGCCGTGATGCGGAGATGTTGAGTCGGCCGAATTGAGCCAGCAGGCTCTGTGATATCCTTGGTGGCGGCATGGCGTTGTGATGTTGAACCTGAACCAGGCCAATCGTTCCGTAACTTTGGTGTCGAAGTTCTGATGCCAAGACACATCTGTGGCTGCTGTGGCGCACGCGGGGGTGTGGCGTCAATGCGCCTGCCTAATTGCCTAATGACCGCGCGAAGTCGCGTCGTGCACGTCAATGGCGCCTGTTGTCCATCAACCCACCCAAACCCCGTTTCCCCCCATTGTTTGGCTCAACACTTGTCAGCGAACGCGTCACACTGCCACTCACTAATCGCACGCGTTTTTCATCTTCAAGATGCCTGCCGACATCCGCAGCTTCTTTGGCGGCGGGCCCCCGAAGGCAAGCCAGGGATCGCAGAAGAAAGATGAGCCTGCAACGAAGAAGGCCGCAACTAAGAAGAAGGGTCGCACAAGTCGTGTCGTGGAGGACTCTGACGACGATGATGAGGAAGAGGCGAAGTAAGTACACAATTTCTGCTTGGTGACGTCAAACCTGACTATGTACAGGCCGAAGAAAGCGACACCAAAGAAGCCCGCCGCAAAGAAGGTCAAGCGCGAACCGACGCCAGAACCCGTCCTCGAAGAGACCACCACATCCGACTTCTTTGCCAGCTCGAATAAGCCCAAGCGAACGGAGCCTGTGAAGAAGAAAGCGGCGGATGCACCTGCTGCGACACCGAAGAAGGCACCCGCGAAGTCGAACGGAAAAACTGCGAAGACGGCTACTCCGGCTACCAATGCGAAGACAACTAGTCGTGCGAAGAAACCCGTCAAATCCTATGCCGAGCGGGATGACGAGGACGAGTTCCCGGACGACGACCTGGAGGACGCAGACGATATCTTCGAGGCCAATATCAAGGGCAAGGGCAAGGACGACTACAAAGAAGCCTCGGAGAGCGATGACGATGTACCCGTGAAGCTGCCACATCGCGGAACACCAAAGGCTCCAGCCAAGCAACAAAAGGCGATCAAGGAGGAAGACGACTTCAATCCAGAAGACGAAGACATCGACATGAAGGACATCGACGCAGAAGACGACTTTGTGGAGCCCGACGAGGATGAACAAGCACTGAAGAGCAAGCCAAAGAAGACATCGACTGCAGGCAAGAAGCGAAAGTCACCCATTTCTGACGACGAAGAGGAAGAGGAGGAGAAGCCCAAGAAAGGACGACCGAAGAAGGCTACAACGACGACACCGAAGTCGCCAGCGAAGAAGAAGGCCAAGAAGGAAGAGGTTGAGGATAGTGCGGATATCCAGGCCATCTACGACAGCATCCCTACAGTGCGCGCGCCCACTCCACCACCCAAAGACGACAATGCCAAGTTCAACTGGCAGGCGAATGCAGGTCGTGGGGAAGCTGCACCACTCGGAGGCGGATCTAGTGAGATGCCATCAGGCTCAGAGACATGTCTTGCAGGCCTCACATTCGTCTTCACCGGAGTGCTGCAGAAGTGGGGTCGCACTGAAGCTCAAGAGCTGGTGAAACGGCACGGTGGAAAGGTCACTGGCGCTCCAAGCAAGAAGACCAACTATGTTGTGCTAGGCACAGATGCCGGCCCTAGCAAACTGCGGAAGATCCAGGAGATGGAAATCAAGACAATCGACGAGGATGGCTTGACGGTGCTTATTGAGAAGCTGACGGCGGCTGGCAACAAGGGCGACAGCAAGGCACAGGCCGAGCACGCTGAGAAGCAACGCAAGGAGGAGGAAAAGATCAAGAAGCAAGCTGCAGAGCTTGAGCAAGAGGAGAAGAAGCGTCAGAAAGAGCTGTCGGCAGCAGCGAAAGCTTCCGGTAGCAAGACAGCCTCTGCCGTCACAGCAGCTGCTCAGAGTGCAGGCCCGGCCGTAGACTCCCGTTTGTGGACTACCAAGTATGCGCCCACATCACTCAACCAGATTTGCGGCAACAAGGCGACGGTTGAGAGGATCCAGCGCTGGCTGCAGATGTTCCCAAAGAACCTCAAGACTGGCTTCAAGTTGGCTGGCAAAGACGGTAGCGGAAACTTCCGTGCCATCATGCTGCATGGCCCACCCGGTATTGGCAAGACTACCGCAGCGCATCTCGTCGCCAAGCTGGAGGGATACGATATTGTGGAGAGAAACGCCAGTGACACTCGAAGTAAGAAGCTCATCGAAGACGGTCTACGTGGCGTCCTTAGCACCAACTCACTCCATGGCTACTTTGCTGGAGACGGAAAGAAGGTTGAGGCGGCCAAGAAGAAGCTCGTTTTGATCATGGATGAAGTCGACGGCATGTCTGCGGGTGACCGTGGTGGTGTCGGTGCGCTCGCAGCCGTGTGCAAGAAGACGGAGGTTCCCATGATTCTCATCTGCAACGACAGGAAGCTGCCAAAGATGAAGCCCTTCGACTACGTTACATTCGATTTGCCTTTCCGACGGCCCACTGTCGACCAGGTACGATCACGCATCATGACCATCGCATACCGAGAAGGCTTGAAGATGCCTGCGCCAGTTGTCAATGCACTCATTGAGGGCAGTCACGCCGATATTCGCCAGGTCGTCAACATGATTTCCACAGCCAAACTCGACCAAACAGCCATGGATTTCGACAAGGGCAAGACGATGTCTAAGAGCTGGGAGAAGCATGTCATCTTGAAGCCATGGGACATCACGCAGAAGATTCTCGGTGGCGGCATGTTTGCCTCGAGCAGCAAAGCCACGCTTAACGAGAAGATTGAGCTCTACTTCAACGACCACGAGTTCAGTCCGTTGATGTTGCAGGAGAACTACCTCGGCACGAACCCGATGCAGTCCTTGAACTACTCGGGCAAAGAGAAGAACTTGAAGAACCTCGAACTGGCGTCACTAGCAGCCGACAGTATCAGCGATGGTGATCTCGTGGATCGCATGATTCACGGCTCTCAGCAGCAGTGGAGTTTGATGCCCACACACGCAGTCTTCAGTTTCGTCCGACCTGCAAGCTACGTTGCCGGTAGCACTGCTGGAAACCAAACGCGCTTCACATCATGGCTGGGAAAGAACAGTTCTACGAATAAGCTGAGCCGAATGATCAAGGAAATTCAAGCTCACATGAGGTTGCGTTCCTCCGGCGATCGACACGAGGTCCGGCAGCAATACGTCCCACTTCTATGGACGGACCTAGTGCAGAAGCTGCAGAAAGAAGGCAAGGACGCTGTCCCACAAGTCATCGAACTGATGGACAGCTACTACCTCACCAAAGACGACTTCGACGCCATCATGGAATTAGGTGTTGGACCTATGGACCAAGAGAAGGTTAAGATTGATTCTCAAACCAAATCCACATTTACACGCCTGTAAGTCCCCCTCAACTTATCATCGCCCCCTTGCACAACTAACACCCACCGCAACAGCTACAACCAACAATCCCACCCCCTCCCCTTCATGAAAGCCTCGTCCATCGCCCAACCCAAGAAGCAAGCCAAAGAGAAACCGGATCTTGAAGAAGCGATTGACGAATCTGATGATGGCGAGGTTGTGGAGGAGGTCAAGGATGAAGAGGAGGATGTGGATTTGTCAAAGGATAAATATGTTAAGCAGCCGAAGAAGAAGGCGGCGCCGAAGAAGGGGGCGGCGGCTAAGGCGAAGGGCGGGAAGAAGAAGAAAGATGACGATGATGAGGAGATGGAGGATGAGGAGGAGGAGGTTAAGACTAAGGGGAAGGGTAAGGCGAAGGCTGCGCCTAAGGGGAAGAAGAAGTGAAATGGTGACTGTTGGGTTGTGGACATGGTTCCTGGGCGGAAAGACTGTGAAGGTGGAGTTGTTGTTCAATATGTATGATAAAGTGTTCATTCTAGAGCTGGACAGGTTGGTTGATAGGACGGAGTGCACAGGACTCCATGGCGTATCTACACAGCGAGTCTAGTTAGCTCCGCGATATTTTGAAACAATACTGTCAAAATGGAAGGAATATATATATATGCTGTCCGTCATGAAGTGTCGCGTACGATGTATACTGCCTGTTCTTTAGCGTGAAGGTCAGTTGGGTGAAGATGCTGTGAAATTCGGACTTGAATTCGTCGCCATCCTGTGATGCTGCGATAGCACAGGCGATGATGTAAAGCTGATGAACCACTTACGCTGCCTGTGATAATCAAGACAAGAATCATGCAGACGCTGGATGCTGGTAACCCTACTTCTCCGAAGGCTCTCACATATGGTTTCGTCAATGGAACTAGCACGATGAGATCTTTACAATCGCCGCCGCGATGACAAGGGGTTGGGTGTGGAGTGAGGGCAGGAAGATGGGCGACTGGAGATGGGGATGGATGGAGAAATTCGAGAAGGCGAGGAAGGTGTCTGTAATTTGCAGAGATGAAATGGTTCGATCAGATAGAGGGGAGAAAGATGGATGGGCGTTGGGTTATAAGCCGTTGTTGGGTTGGAAGATACACGCAGTTGTTATATTAAAAGGTAGAGAGAAGGGAAGATGTTGATCTCTTAACAGCAAATAGCAACTTCCCTCTCTCTTTCCCTCTCATAAAAGCCCATCTATCATTCCCCTTTTATCCATATCCACACCCCCTCCCTATCCGCACCCCATCCACACCCCATCCCATCCCTTGCCTCCCCATCTCTCCCCTCACTTCCCCTCCCCACTCCACCCAACCATCTCGCCCCCCACAACCCCCTCACAATCTTCTCATAATGCAGGAGACACCGCGTATAATCGCTCCAACTCCTGGTTACCAGCAGAAAAACTTCTAGTGCCGAGACGATGCGAGGTGTTATACACGTTGTCTCCCACACTATGAGGAGAGTGTGCGGGAGGTGCCAGGCGCTAGGTGCTTGACACTGAGTGTTTGAAGGGACAGAGGGAATGAGAAAAGGAAGGAAAGGTGAACTGGATACCATGCGGTAGACAGCGCGTGTCATGCCTGATGAAGACCTCGAGAACACAAACTTCCACCTCCGCCCCTCCTCCACCCCGCCGCCTCCCCTCCGCCTCCCCCACCCACCCGAGGTGAAGAGGCCCGCTTGCTGTTCTTGTCCTGAGAGTATGTATTGCGACGGGGGAAATGGATAGAGAGGTTCCGGACACAGCCAGTCGAGTTTGTTAAGCGGGCGACTGTGTCTTGCTATTGCGTTCCCTTCTCCAGACAGACATTCTTATCAAATGCGGCAAGCAGCGCGTGGACTCGTTCTATCGTCTTCTTACGAACCTTTTCGTAATAAGACCATCGAACACCTACACGCACTGCTTGCCATATTTGAGAAGAGGTGTGCGGGTGCTGGGTGTTCGATACTAAGGTTCGAAACGATTGAGGGGGGTGAATAGGCCCCGCGCCGGGCTTGCTGTTCTTGATATATGCGTTGGGGGCTCCAAGGTAGGTAAGTAGGTAGGTAGATAGGTAGGTAGGTAGCAAGACCGATTACATGCTGCTGCCTCGGCCACGGTCGAAGTCGTCGGATAAACCCTTGTCTCTCGTGACGAGCCCTCTTTTAAAAGCCTGAGCTGGTGCTGTATCATTGCTGACGCGGAATGAATTTCAGCGTCGCCAACGATACAGCACCAGCCGAGGTTCTTAGAAGAGGGCCCGACGATGGCATGTGCTCTGCGCGGGCAGGCTTGCATGTTGTAATGCACCAAGCATGTGTTGTCCGCGCTGGGTGGCAGGGTGTTGGATGCCGCCGTAGAATCGGATGTGATGCGACCTATATCTTATGGGGCTTGGAGGCGTTATGGCGTGGCGATGTCCTTCTTCTTCCTCGGTAGTTGTAACTGGGACAATCGACAGGCCTCGGGGAAATGTTCCCGTAACTGATGTCGACATGCTCGTTAAAAACCAGGTATTCCGTTTCGCAAACCTCCTGATCTTTCATCCGAACGGCGCCAGTAGAAGCGTAGCTCCAATCCCCAACGCAACAACCATAATCCCCACTCCTCTAGCATTCACCACCGCACCCTTCGAAGGCAACGGCGCACCCTTGAGTTCCATATCCGTCGGTCTCGCCACCACATCCACAGCATCGAAATACGCATACTTGACTCTCTCGCCATCCTGCAAGTTCTCATTCGTAAGCACACTCGCCTCATTCGGAAAATCCATAATCGGAACCGCAGGATAGAATCCTTTGTTCTGAATGATATACTGCGCCAGCGCGTACAACGCATAATTCTCCGCGTTGTTCGCCGCATCATATGACATTTGCGTGGAGAGGACGGCGAGGAGTTTCGAGCGCGTGGCGCCGTATGCGTATTTGAGAGTTTGGAAGTCGGTGGGCGTTTCGGGTTGTTCGTTGAGAACGCCGGCGAGGACGGACGTGTTCATTGCGCCTTCCGAGACGGAGATGAGCCATTCGGATGTCGAGTTGGGAGGGGCGGGCATGGGGCGTTGGACGACGGCTGTGCCGATGGAGGCGAAGTGCATCACCATTCGTGCCCAGAGGGAGGCGCGGTTGTAGTATTCCATCAGCCGGTCTTTCTCCATTTGGTTGTCGGCTTTCTTATTAATACGATTATTGAGCGAGTCCATGCGGAAGTAGTCGGAGCAGAAGACGATGTGTGGTTCGTTGCCGATGTTGTAGGCGGCGTGGTCGCCTTCGCGCTTGTTGCCTTTGTCGCAGAGGTCCATGGGGTCGTCGCAGCGAATGTGGATGTCAGAGTTTACGGCGCCGGTTCCTCCTTCCAGGACGCCGAAGTTGGCGGCGCGTTGCAGGTTCGTGGCTATCATGTCGGTGTAGTTGGCGTTGATCGAGGGGCCGAAGAACTCTCGTGCGGGTTGGGATGTGAGGTCGAAGGGCGTGGCGGCGGCGAAGAGAATTGTCATCTCGGAGAAGCCATCGCGGATGTCTTCAATCTCGGAGAAGTCGCAGCCCTCGCCACCCGTGAGAGCTGTCGCGTAGGTAGGCCTGTCCGCGCCCTTGTCGTCGCCGATAACGCCATCGGGGGCTGCGTATGCGCGTGCTACGAGGCCAGCGAGGAGTACGGGAGGGAGGTGCAAGAGCGAGTGGAGCGTCAGCATGTCGACGAAGCTGCCGGTGACAGCTCGGTCGATCGAAATGTTAACGCGAGATGTTGGGAATTGCGGGCATGGAGGTTGTGCCGATCCTGTTCAAACACGAGGCAATGATGTACGGGTGCAGTGAACCGCGTTCGTCGCGCGGGAACAGGGCGGAACGGGGAGTGCAGGCTTCAAGGATGCCGTTAGCAGAGAGCATGAGGTTCGGATGGAAAAAGTAAAGCGCATGAAGGGGCGGCGTACCCGTGCAGCCATGCGAGGCTGATCCCCAGTTTTCTGACTCTCAGACGCGGTCAGACGCTTAGACACGATACTCTGAGACAGTAGTGTTCACGTGCGGCCACACTCTGATGTTGGCGTTGATGTGGGAGTAATAGTCATGGCGGTTCCCAGTCTTTCCCAGCGAGACCTTTCATTTGAATCGCATCTTCATGAGGATCCATATCGTGGAATGCGCTCTTTGTGCAAGCGGGAGGTGGTGTCGCAAGTCGCTGGATGAGGCAGGATCGACTGGGATGTGAAACGCGAAGCTGGCGCCAAGACCACGCCGTCACCACTCCGCTATGCATCGTCAAAATATGAGACCAACGGAATACTACTGTTTGAACCGAGGTAGACAGCATCTGATTGCGACCACATCTCAACTAGAGTGTTAGTGGTTGCGCAACTCAAGGACAGTCGCGTCCAGGTGCAAGACAACCTTGGAAGCTATAGCCATGAGTCAATGTGCTCGGCACTATCCGCTCCATTCTGGTGTGTGGCATGCATAACAGATGACGATGAGTACATCTAGTCCGTCGTCTCTTCTATAGTGACGAAAGGCAAGTTCTGTTTCGTTTGGCACAAGTACTTCCATTGCATCTAGGACGAGCTCTGTATTCGATATGGCCATAAAGTGCGAACACCCCACGGGGATGATCTCATCATCACATGCCCTGGACTGCACTCATCAAAGTGCAGATGAACATGCAGTAGCCTGAACACAACGAGCCATCATGACCATTAGCCGCCCACGAGCAAGATACGGCACACCGACACTCCGCCATACTGAGAGAACCCGTTCAGTGCCAAACAAGCGGTCGGCAGAAGCGTGGGGAGGGTGTTCGCTGGACGGGCACCGCCCCGCTTCTGTTGGCAGCCGTCCATATGCACCTTACCGCTCCAATCAATCCACCTCCTCAACGGCACAGCGGGTCGTCGAGTATCGGCGTGGCGCAACAGCGGATAGTCTGGCGAGTAGTTCAGACCTTGATGTATGAAGTGGTGCGTAAAGAGGGTGGGCAGCGGGGTCATGTCCGGTATCTCGTCACCACAGCAGAGCCGCAAGTCTGCAAGTATTTGTGCTGCGCTTAGCTCCCCAGATAGACCCCTTCGCTTGAGATACAAGGACGCCATTTCATAGTGACTGAACAAGTCAGTTCAAAGTCTTGACATTAAACGGATTAACCCCACAGACAGCGAGCGGGAGTCGACACGCTAAGCCCTACCCTTCCTGCTAGCATCGCCAACACTCCACCATGCCGGGCGAAGATACGACGCCCTCGCGACCACCCAGTGAGTTCTGATTCGCTTGCAATGCCACCGTTCGCAAGGCTGTCTTCAGCCTTCTCTCCAATGAATCTGCGTACGAGGCTGAGGCTGATCCCCCGTGCGCCACAGCAGCCCACCCCGCCAGTCCCACCGCGAGCATGTCGCTGGCCGCCGCCCTCAGACACGACAATGATAATCGCGTCTTGACCCGCCCGTTCGACGACTGGGTCCAACAGCCCGACGTTTCCGCGCGACTAGTCCTTTTCTCCGAGGAGTACCTGCAAGGGCTTCCTCAGACGGATACAGAGCATCTACTGCGTGCGACCGGGAGCACAATCAAGAGCGGGTCGTTATCGTCGATGGCTCCTGGGGCTCTCCTCCACCAGCACAACCCAACCCACAACCCTCCTTCCCTCCGCTCTTGCATCACCGATATCACCGACGCCACGCCCACCGAAACAAGCATAAGCACCGGCCTCGTCAGCCAACTGTCTGGCGTCCCGCTCCTCGAAGACAACAACGGCGTACTGGAGATACCGCCCGCACACTTCCGCACCCCCGTCTACGAATGCGCGTTTTGGTTCTTGAACTGCAACTACGTCTCGCAGAACAAAGAAGAGTGGGAAACACACTGCCACGCACACTTCCGCGGCGAGGAACCACCGCTGACGGCCCAATGCCCGCTGTGCGACTGGGAAGTGACGTGTGATCAGGGGAGGCAGGCATGGAAAATGCGTATGGAGCATTTGGCGTACGAACACACGATGCGCGGGCAGACGTTGCGGACTTCGCGACCGGATTTCCGGCTGTTTGAATACCTGTGGCAGAGAAGGTTGATCGATAGTGAGGATCTGAAGGAGTTGAAGGGTGGGAATCATAACTTGACGCATCCGCCGGGGAATTTCGTTGAGATGAATGGAAGTAGGCGGGAGAGGGATGGCAGGAGGCATCGCGCGCAGCATGCGAGGGTGCCGAGGCCACCTGAACCGCGGAGGTACTGACGGTGATGGGGGATGTTTGATGGGCTTCACCCCATGTCTTGCCGTTAGTTTCCACTTCTCTCGTCTTTCTTTCTCTTCCCAATCTCTCTTCTCTTCTCATACCTCTTCCTTTCCACTCGATATCAGTCCGCAGAATGGCATACCCAGGACACAAAAAGCATAGCTCAGGCGTTACGGAGTTACCCCATCTTTTCATCCCTTCTCCATCTCTTTCTCTCGGACTGTTCGGAAGCCAGCCGCGCAGGCAACGAGACTATCAGCTCCATATACGCAAAACTGCAAAACATACGTAGCTGATTCCTTCTCCGTCGCTCACGGTGCAATCCAACTATATACCCACCTCCTCTCTAGCCTCCCACCATCCCAACTGAGCCCTCAATGCATCCGCCTCGAGTAGCTCCCGCCCCCAACGACCGATCTGCTGAATGTGATTCGTCATATCTAAAGGACCCTGACCCCATAGCTTTGAAATGTGATCTTCAGCCGCACGAAAATGGCTCAGGTCCAGAGGCGGAGGTCCGCCGTTGCGCGTCTGCCTAATTTCGCGTGTCGTGGTACTATGCGGACTAGTGCGGTTTCCGGATGGAAGGGCTACCTAGGTAGCCGTGGATGTTGGTACCTTGGAACGCAAGAACTATGCACTGTAATTACGGAAGGTGCTTGAAGAAGATTCGACATCATGCTCAGAATGTGAGTAAGGCTGGTGGAGTTGAGCGAGTACGAATTGTTAGTAGCTAAGATGTTACGAGTGACCATACATCTACCAGACGATTATCCTACGCCCTAGTAATTCTATCTACGACACCTGCGTATCGTGTTTTTAGTTTCCTTTCTTAATTTAACTAGGCCTGGCGAAACTCTTATTCAGATCCTCACTTTACGAGTTCATGCTCTGATTTTTGTGTACCTCCCCAAGCCTTCCCTACCTCGTAGGGTCGTAGTCCGGGGCTACATCTCACAGCGAATTCGGGAACGCGCGCATCCTATCCTGTGTCGAGTATGCGGAATCTCTAAGACCGTTCTGTATCTGATTAGCGAAGCGATATCCCCGTTATTGCTTCGAGCTTGAGCTGATCGTGGGCGTGTAGTTCGTGATGTTGATTCAAAGGTATCGGTTCGTGTTGGATGTGAGGTGAGTGGACTTTACGAATAGCGCTGAAGGTAGAGCATGGATGTAGCTAGTCTGTTGCTGTTATGTAGCGGTGTGGCGTAATTTGTAAAGTTAGGTTCAGACCACGCTGTTCTAGGAGTGATGGTTCGCGATGGCTATCTTGGTATTGGGGTTTGAAGTGAGATTGAGAGTTTGGGAAGAGTTGTGTGTAGATAAGTGTGAATATAGGAAAAGTTGAAGAACAATTGATGAGAATTTGCTGCCGAGGGCTTGAGGTTGCATCTTGTGTTAGAACTTACTATCTTCCCTTACTACCTAGGGAGACTTCCAGTCTAATACTGCCTTCTGACGCCTTTCTTTCCCCTCTTCTTCTTTGTAATCAACACTCTTTTCTTGCTTCTATTCATCTATTTATCCTATCTCTGATCACTACTATTCTGCCCTCCCGCACCCAACGTCCCTGTTCTCGAAGGAGGACACAACCGCCGCGGAATAACTCTGTGTATACTCGGAGGTGTGATCGAGCTTTGTGTGGATATCGAAGCTTGTTTGACCGTTTTGATGTGATTCGTTGTTGGTGCCTGGGTGGCTTGCAGCTCTCAGCCTCACAAGGTTGTCTCTTGCCTGCGAAAGACACCAAACGAAGGAATGGCGGTCATCGAAAATACTGACGAATAAATTAGATACAGGAAAATAGTAGTGGCAATCGTAGGTCGATCTGAGGCCTCTCGTACTTAATGCGCGGAGACGGAAGTTAATGCTTGAGTGAGTCGGCGCAATATTAAGGCGTGGTTGCACGGCGTGGCGCTTCGCTAGCAGCAACGGCCGTAGTTACGGCCCCCGATGACGTTGTAGCCACATCCCTCGCATAGAGATCCGGAACGCTGCGAACATCATGCCGATTATCCTTCGCACATCTCACATAAGGCCAGCCACACAGATATGGAGGCGCAAGAGATGGAGTATATAGATGGCAGGCTGCGATGGATATCGTTCGGCATCTCAAGCCTGCCAACAACTCCACAACCCTATTACACCAAGTCGAACAAACCCTAGAAGTTTCTAGCCTACAAGACACCTAAACACATCCTCTCGACATAATGTCCAACATCAAGTTCAACCCCGCATCCGATATTCCCGACCAGTCTGGCCGAGTGTTCCTGATCACTGGTGGTATGTGGCGTCCTTTACGTCCGATCTGGCAGCCCACTAACCATTACAGGCACCACCGGTCTTGGAGCGTCATCCATATCTTTTCTCGCATCTCACAACCCTGCGCACATCTACTTCAGCGGTCGCAACAAAGCTCGCGCCAATGAACTCATCTCCAAGATCGCCATGGCCTCACCCTCCACCAAAGTTACCTTCATCGAGTGCGACCTCGCGAGTCTCGCATCCGTCCAATCTGCCGCCAAACAGTTCTTGTCATCGTCTGATCGCCTCGATGTTCTTATGTGCAACGCAGGTATCATGGCCGTACCCAACGACGTAAGCAAAGATGGCTACGAAATCCAATTCGCAACAAACCACCTCGGCCACGCGCTACTCATGAAGCTACTCTTACCTGTCATGCTCGACACCGCATCGCAACCAAACGCCGACGTTCGCATCGTCAACCTCTCATCCGTAGCTTACAAACAAAACGTGCCTTCCACTGGCATCGAGTTCTCAAAGCTCAAGACCAAAGGCGCAAACTACGGTTCCTTCTTCAGCTTCAACAAATGGGTCTGCTACGGCCAGTCCAAGCTAGCCAATCTGCTCTACGCTACTGAACTGGCTGCTCATCATCCGAGTATCACGTCTGTGGCGGTGCATCCTGGCTTTATCAAGACGGACCTTTTCGCGAGCACGAACTTTATGGATCGTCAGGTTGTGAATATTATCTCCGGCGGGAATTGGCTTGATACGGAACAGGGGGCGTATAACCAGACTTGGGCGGCTACTACCAAGAAGGAGAGCTTGGTCAATGGAGCTTATTATGAGCCGGTGGGTGTGAAGACTACGCCGAGTACGAAACTGGGGCGGGATCGGGCGTTGGCGAAGGAGCTGTGGGAGTGGACTGAGAAGGAGCTGAAGGCGTGGGTTTGAGACCTGGATATCTTCATTAGCGTTACGTCTTGCGAATTGGATGGATCGTGTCCGTAGATATGCTTGTTGTACTCTTGTAATTCCTCGTACTTAGACTTTCTTCATTGGATGCACAGCCCACGATGCGCAGCAGGTGGCCTTGACGTTCAAAAATGTCCCCGCTTGCTGTCATTAGGCGCACAATACCTCGGTTGGGCACCTGGCAGCAGTGTACGGATACTTTTCCGTGAGTAACGTTATAAGTAGTGGTGTACTCGCCGTCGTGGTGGTCGTTATCGCGGCAAGCAACACTTGGACGTCCACCTTTGGTCGCTGCTTCCAGACGACCTCGTGGTAGCAGTGATCGACAACGCACCAGAAGGTTTCCAAAGAGCTGGTAAACCGTTTCGCTCCACAACCCCATGGGGTAGTGGACGTTTTCGCGATCCGTTGGCCAACTTCCTTCGCTATCGCACCCGCCCACCAGGTGAACACGGCCGTGAAGCACGAGGACGACCCGACAAATTCTCTTGAGCACATGGCCTAAACGATCTCCACTGTGATCCTTCCATGGCACAGGCTCGGATGAGGCACCGCTGCATACCAGCCGCACCGCTTAGACGGCAACTAGCCATTTACCAAGAACCATCAATGCGGCGTCTCATTGTTTAGCATCACCAAGTACCGAAAGACGAACCCGGTTTGCCCCGTGGAGAAACCAAGCAAAGTTGTGGGATATTCCTTTGTTGGATGATGGCCAAGACGATGAAGGCCCGGCGGACTGACTTGGCTCCGCGTTGATTGGCCGAATCCACAGCGGAAAGACTTTTAGCTCCTTCTCCTCAGCAGCGGCCTCGAGACGAAACCTCAGGCTAAACCGCAAACCAATCCCACCGCGGACTTGTGTCATCCAGAAACCTGGTGGGACCCATAAACCACGCACCGAAAGACCGCGTCTAACACCCCATCCGTGCGACAAGCGTGCACGCCATCTAGTTTCCCCGCAATGCAGCGCATGCTCAAGATCTTGGACCTGTCTCGGCCCCCTTGGCCTAGGCCCATGTGCGACGTTGGCCTCGACTGACAAGCTATGAAAACACTTGACCTCGCGCGACATGGCGCAACACCAAGGTTTCGGTGGCTTGCCAATGTGCCTTTTCTCTGCGACAAGACCACGAAGACTCCAGGGTCAGGGCTGGGCTCCTCACCGGAACCAGTCACGAGTAGTGAGCTCGGAGTATCAATGCGACGTTCATGTCAGGAAAGAGTCTTGGTATTTTGCGGGTTACCTTCCCGGGACGAGTGGCCGTATTTTGTGTCCTCATTGCGACGTCAGCCAGGATGGACTGGGGAGAAAGAAGAGCAAGGGATCGCATGTTGGAAGACTCAACTCTACGCCAGAGTGCTACATCCCCCGTGGAAGGTTGCACCAATGCTACGTGAGCGCGTACTCCCCGCTGAACTGCAAAGTTCACGATGCGGGCACCACTAGACCGAACACGAGACCACCGACCACCGGCTCCGATATACCTGTCCCTGTCCTTGCCAAAAATCACCGGAGGCGGCAAAGCCAACCTGGCACTAAGCACGCCCAGCACCTAGGGTACGCCCTGCGAGCTTGTGTGCCGCACGTTTGCATGTTCGCGATTCGGCAGAACGCACAATGATAGTCAGGCTCCAAGACCAAGCAAGCGGGCAGACTTGCCTTCGGGGACCCCGCGACCCCATTCCCCCAGCGCCATTCAGCCTCAAGTGTGTCCAAGGCGGCCGGAAGAAGCGCGCTTACCATGTCTTGGAACGCATGCATGCGCGGAGGTACCTAGACAATTGTCGTGTGATTTCGGAACATCGCTTGTAGAGAAGGATCTGGGGCGAAGTATGGGATCCACCGCACTTGTGCGACGCTGAGGGCGGGGATGGAGGTGTATAAGAGTGCTACTTCACGTCCCCCGGATTGTTGATTTCCCCAGATCAACCAGCTCGGGCTTCGGTGATCCAACGGGCGTCTTACCCACACCCTTTACACCTCATACTCTTATCTTTTCAGAGAGGTTCTTTGAACACCACCCATCATGTCTGAGAAGAAGAACGATGTCGTCATGCTCGAGCAGACGATGACTCGGGATGAAGAGCTCATGAAGCCTGTGCCCATTGTCGGCAAGGTGGATTACTCTGGTGCTTACGAGAAGACTGATCCCCGAGAGATTGCGCTTGTCAAGAAGCTCGACCGATGGATTATGCCCATGTTGTGGAGCATGTACTGGCTCAATTACCTTGGTATGTCACTCCTCTCTCACAGTGATCTTTTTGGAAGCACTCACTTACACATCGCTCTGTCTAGACCGCAATGCCATTGCACTGGCCCGCCTCGACGACCTCGAAGAGGATCTCAACCTCACCAGCGAGCAGTACCAAACCTGCGTGAGCATTCTCTTCGTCGGATACCTCCTTGGCCAAATTCCCAGTAACATGTTCCTCAACCGAACCCGTCCATCGCGCTACATGGGCTGCTGCATGATGCTCTGGGCCGTCGTCTCCGCCCTGACAGCTCTTTCCAAGGACTTCACCGGTCTCCTTCTAACCCGCTTCTTCCTCGGTGTAACAGAAGCCCCCTACTACCCCGGTGCTGTCTACCTGCTCTCCATGTTCTACACCCGCAAGGAAGTCGCCACCCGCATTGCCATCCTCTACACCGGAAACATCCTCGCGACCGCCTTCGCCGGCCTCATCGCCGCAGGCATCTTCCACGGTCTCGGCGACGTCGCTGGCATCACGGGATGGCGCTGGCTCTTCATCCTGCAAGGTGCCGTCACTTTTGTCATCGCCGTTGTTGGCTTTTTCCTGCTCCCTGGTAAGTTCTCAGAACGACTGTACGAAGTGCATGTGAGACATATACTGACTTCGTACCTCTGCAGACTTCACGCACAACACATGGTGGCTCACACAAGAAGAGCGCGACCTAGCCACCAACCGCATGGCCCTCGACACCGTCGGCAACAAGGGCGAGACTTCCGTCTGGGCTGGTTTCCGCCAAGCGGGCAAGGACCCCATGGTCTGGATCTTCGCTTTCATGGCTCACATGCATCTTGCCGCCAACGGGTTCAAGAACTTCTTCCCTACCGTTGTCCAGACGCTTGGGTTTAGCAAGACTATCACCTTGGTTTTGACGTGCCCGCCTTACCTCATTGCCGGTGTTGTAACGATCGCTGTCTCGTGGTCTTCTGGAAAGTTCAACGAGCGCACTTGGCACATTACCATTTCCAAGGCCGTTGCTACCTTTGGCTTTGGTCTGGCCTGTGCTGAGATCGGTACTGCGGGTCGTTACGTCGCTATGATCATCTTCACCATTGGCACTTATGGTGTTAATTCGCTCATCCTGGGTTGGTGTGGATCGACATGCGGTCAGACGCCTGAGAAGAAGGCTGTTGCTATCGGTATCGTGACGACGGTTATGAACGCTTCGTTTATCTGGTAAGTTCCCCTTCTACCTCTTCTTCATCACCTCAAAGAACCAGTTGCTAATAGGGATAATAGGACACCATACCTATGGCCCAAGTCCGACGAGCCTCGCTACATCATCGCGCTCAGCTCCTCGGCTGCGTTCTCCATTATGACTGCGCTATTGGCGTGGGTGGCGAAGATTCTCTTCACGCGCAAGAACAAGAAGCTCAGGGAGCAGGATAGCGAGAACATGACCTTCTACGTGTACTAGATGTTTGTACGAGGCTGCGATACGCACAGTGCGCGATGGCTGGGCAGTGGAATCGGCTGGCAAGAGCTGGCGCAGATTAAATGGAAGATAGTACATTACGAGCCGAGAGCTCGATGAATATGCATATACGAATGATAAATTTTTCGATCTTGAAGACTAGCTCTCTGCATCGACATGCTTGCGCATTGTGATTCCCATTCTGCGAAGACCAACACAAAACCTAGCGATGCAGCCTGCAACCCTCCTCCCCAGCTTCCAAGATACGAATCCGTCACTACCACACGCTAACCCCACATCCATACTATAGAAGGATCGAATTCCCAATAGTACTTGAACCCTTTCTTCTTCTCCAACATCGCCTTCCCACGAGCAATCAACGCCGTCTCATCGCGCTGGGAAATACCAGCTTGAATAGCCAATTTCCTGCAAGCCAGACGCACCACTTCGTTGTAGTCGTATAAGCGCATTCGCGGGAGCCTGGGGTCTTTAGGGTTGGGCCTCGACTCGAATGCAAGACATTCAAGGTCGACCTTGTTCAAGCAGAAGTACTTCTCGGATTTGGATACATTGATACACGTTGTCGCGGATGCATTTAACGTTTCGGGATTTCGTCGTTTGTTACGATAGATCCAGTCTTTCCAATTCCGCTTGCACTGCGTAGGAGTATCCCTTGGCTCCAGGTATGCTGCTCTTAATGCCGCTTCATGGTGAGCTTGTTCTCTAGCTCTTTTCGCGGCGGCCTCGCGTTCTGCGGGGGTCGGAGTGGGCGTTTTGGGTTCTGTTTTGACTGGTATACTGGCGGTTTCGACATCCTTCTTCGATGACACGGGGGTTGTGGGCGGCTTGGGTGCTATCTTGACAGGTACAACGGCAGCACTGACTTTCTTGCGCGATGGAACGGGGCTGGTCGGCTCATCGTCGCTATCGTCCGGTGTGGTCGGTCGTTTGCGTTTCGATGCCTTCGCTACTGAAGGTGAAGCTTCTACCTCGCTTTTCAAGGACAAAGGCTCGGATTTGATATTGATGGCCGAGGAAGGTGGGGTGAGCAGCTGGGGTGCCAGGGTAGGCGAGTCCGGTTCCTCCTTGACGAGGGGTTGTGACGTTTCGTTCACCATTTTAGAATCGCGGCGTTGGAGTGGCATATTGAGTGGATGGGAAAGAGCGTTACTTAAGGAAGTAGGGGTAAGACACTCGCACGACGTCTTTGGCAGAAATATAAGACATATAAGACAATGCGACAGAGGTACTTTGGGAATAAAGACGTTGGAACAACTGTGCCTCTTAATGAAACGGCCTTCCGAACAAGGTCTAGATTTGCTGCACAATGAGGGGTAAAGTACCAAACGGTTATCTTGGATGCCATGTCAAAACGCATTGAGATATTGGTAGACTACCACAATCAGAATAGTTGAGATCCTTTGGCATCATGGTGCACTAGTACGACACGAGTCTGGTAGCCTTGCCGTCAACGCTCCGGTAAGACACTTATTCACCAAAACAGGATTGCTGCACAAAATCTAGGAACCAAAACGGAGATTCTAGATGTATGATAATCTAGTAACCACTCCAGTTATGCTGGAAATTCGGGTCATCCCCATACTTCTCCCACATCAGCCTATCCTCCTCATCCTCGCGCATCCGCCTGAGTTCGTCTTGTCGCATCGATTCTTTGTAGCGTGCAATCTCCGCCCCGGACCTTCCCCCTTTGGCATACAAGAGGTTGTCGTAATTACTGGAGAGTGTTAGCATCGTTGCAGCTGCTGTATACATCGGTCGCTTACCCTCTGGCGTGTTTATCTGCAAACAGCTTCTTCCCTTTGGCAAGGAACTCTTGTTCGTTATCCTGTGGGATACCAGCGAGCATGGCTTCTTTCCGGAAGGCTAGTTTCCCGCAATCGTCCCATCTGTAGTCCTTCTGAGGCATCTGGTTGAATGCGTTCACGGAGGGGCGATGTGGGATGCACTTGAGCTCATCTGGCTTCAGGTCGAAGAATGCCTTTGCGTTTTTGGCATTTACATCTTTTCCCAGATCGCCTGAAGTGAGTTCCTCGTAGGTCTGGTTTTTGGATATCCAATCTTTCCAGTCCTTCTTCCATTGGGCGGCTTGCTTCTTTCGCTCTTTCTCGGCTTTCTTTGCATCGGCAGCTTCTTTTCTCTTGGCAGCGTTTGCGGCCTTAACTGCGGCCTCTTCCTCTTTCTTCTTGGCCGACGCGAGCTTCTTCGCAAGCGCTTCTTCGGACTGTGCTGGCTTCTTAGGCGTCCTTGGTCCAAGTGAGGCTTCAGTTTTCCTTGCTACCTTTGAGGGCATCTTCGTTTCGGTATCATCGTCGTCGTCCTCGGCCGGTCGCTTGAGGCTGGGCGTTTGCGCTTGTTCAGCTGGCTTCAGCGGCTTGACCGACGTCTCTTCGATACCCGTTACTTTAGGCCCGTGCCCATCGGAGTCTGGAGGGGGAGTATGGAGTTGCTGGCGGCTCTCCGTTGATGATGCCATCGCTGCATCGGAGTTCATGATGTCATTCAAGAGGGTTGAGTGCGAAGCTTGGGATAAACAGAAGGGTCAATGGCGTCAGATTGCTCAGGATACTAATGACGTTGGAAATTTGGGAAGTAAAGATGACAGGTACCAGATGTGGCATCAGAAAACATATATACCGCGCACTGCGTTCCGATCAAGAGACCCTGCAGCTGTGTCAACCTTATCGCATGGGGCTACAGGTGGGGTGGTGCCCGTGCCGGAGCCGTTTCCGTGGCTACGTCACCCCCACCTCATTACCCCTGATGTCCCCACCATGTACCCTTCTCGTCACCAACCCTGGAACCGCTGGCACCTATCTCGCTGATCTGGAACACGACATATGTGATTGTACTCGCATCTAAGATTTGAGCACCTCCAAAGCCTTCAGCGGATTAAGATATTGCCAGCACTACCTAGGTATGCTAGCTAGTGCAAAGATGTTGTCACACGGCTTTATCTGGGTATATCCCTTTTCCCGCCGATCTTGCACCGACGTCAGCGCAGCAAAATATGCTTGATCCCGTTATGAGTTCCAGTATGGAGATTCTGTTGCGACGAAAAGAACAGATGCGATTGAACAACTCACTTCCGCCCATAGTTTCAGCAGCAAAGCGATGAATTTCAGGTATCAGCGTCAAATCGATGAAAGCCTTGCGACAAATAGCAACAGCTAGGTGCCTACTACTACACACCGACGCAGGTTCAAAACAGGTATTCAAGCAACGAAAGAGAAAAAAATGATAAACCACGGGTATCGCATCACCCTCCCACCCATCAACTCAACTCCTTCAAACTCGCCTCCACATTCTCCCAAGCCTTCGGCGACATAATCAAGCTCAGCCAATAACCCCCCGCATGATCCTTCCCCAAAATATGCACCAACAGCCTATTCGCCGGATTCGGTATCCTACTCGAGCAATGATGAAACGCAGGCATACCAGGCGGATTACTCCTTCCCTCACTCTCATCACCAGCCCTCACAACCGCAGGCCCAAAGTCGACAGTAGAAAAGAACTTGGCTTTCGACCAGTCGGTAAAAGGCACCAACATCGCATCCGCGTCACTGTAGAGAAGCGTCGATGGATCGCCGGAGATACGCTGCTCGCGAAGACTGGCAAGGACTTGGCCTTCGGTTGCTTGTTCGAGGAGGCGCTGGCGGTTGTGTAGAGCGATGGGACCGAGTGGGCCGGTTGCCATGTCTGGAGAGAGGAAGGTGAAGCCGGGGACGAGCATGTTTTGCATGTACATGCCCTTCGCGTTGATGAGTTCAGGAAGACGGAAACGAGCGTTCATTGCGTGGAGGGCGGTCAAGGGACGGGGTGATGGCAGAGAAGATGCGATACAGCGGAGTGTCCATGCAGTGAGCACATCGCCATCGCTGATGAACGGTGGTTTCTCGACTATACCGTCATCGTTCTCCTGCACAGGTAGGTCTTGCTCAGTTGCTACGCGCAATTTCGCCACGACGTCCTTTGGCAGGTAAATCGTCTGCGACTTTGGAGCAGGACCAGTAAGCATATCCCATGCGAACCTCGCTCCAAATTTGACCATACTCAGCCCTTTGAGCTGTTTGGCCTTGAGTATGTACTCCTCTGCCGGCTGAGTCGTGTTGTCAGTCAGTGCACGTAGCATGTCTTCCCGCGCCCCTAGTACAGGCGGCACTTCGGTCTCTTTTCCGGCTAATACCATCGACCACGCGCAGAGGAGGTTTTGGTTGCCAATTACATCCATCAAAGTATGGGGCCAGGAGAGTCCCACGAGTGTTGCGTTGGTAAAAGACGTGATGTGGACCGAAATTTGTGGCGTGTCTCCAGCGATCAAGTCCTCAAACGTCATGGGCGCGTCGGCGCTAGCGGCCAGGTCATTGAACTCCGTGGGTCCTGGACAGATCAAGACGGCTCTGTTGGCTTTGGGAAGCTTCTTGGCTAGGTCGTGCTCTTCGATGGGAGTGTTGATGGTGACATGGCTGTACGAGAAGGCGGGTCGCTCAGATGTGAACTGGCGTGGGACATGAATCTCCAATGCACCCTTGTTCTATCATCCAACATGTTAGCCGTACTGCTTCCACGCGAAATCAATCCGAAAGATGCCACTTACGTTGAGTCTCAAGCGTCCTCCAAGCTTCCTCCAGTCCCCATTTTCCAAGAGCTTTGCTAGAGAGGACCGGAGCCTATCCGCATCGAGAACATCGTTGAAGCAGAGTGTCCATGTAATTATGATGCTACGGAAAGTCTTCGTGTCGTCTAGTGTGTGTACTGGAAGGACGTCGTCGTCGGCATATGGGGTTGGTGTAGCATCTACTGCTGGGGAAGATTGCTTTTTGAATCGCTTGAGGAAATCCATTGCTGAGACGCTAAACTTGCGAACTGTGAAAGGTGCTCAACAATGAGTGTTATTTGTCAAATCTATTTACTTCTGCTCTGCTTTTAACACCGTATGAGAATCCCTGGCCAAAGTCGCGTTCGGAACACGGATTCGTGGGTAGCCGGAGAATATGTTATCGTCGTTGTATCAAAAGGGGCTCGCTAGATCGACGCCTCGTCTCCACCTCTGCAAGTAACTAGTCTCAGGTAAAACTAGCCGCACGTACCAACACGAGAAGGATTTCCGCCGTGCCACCGAATCTCTACAGGCGAGTCAAGAATACGTTCTTATCGTTGTGTCAAAATAGGGGCTCGCTAGATCGGCGCCTCGTCTCCCCCTGCGCAAGTAACCAGTCTCAGGTAAAACCAGCCGCACGTACCAACACAAGAAGGCCGAATCTCTACAGGCGATCGGACAACGGATACTAGCGATCCGCCTACGTTCCATGCGCTCCAAACCACGCATCGACCTCGTCGCCTGTGGCAAGCTCGTCGTCGTCGTCGTCGTGGATGGCTTCAACTCTGCCATGCCTGCGCCTGAACCGCCTCCCTCTCACCCGCGTCGTAGACTCATTCCGCTTCTGCAATGCCAGTCGCTTCGCAACTTCATTTGCCTCGACTAGACTGACCAGCTTCCTCTTCAGCCCTTGATTCTTCTCGGCAAACTCCTTGCAGACTTCCCACACCTTTGTCGTAGCATCGCGAGTGTCTCGGGACTTTTCGACGAAGGATTCTGGACGTCGTGAAAGCACGTTATTATTCACGTTCCCGATACCAAGATGTCTGTGGCGACGATTTTGCCCTGCGTCGCTGGGAGGCGGAGGGTTGCTGAAGACCTCTTGAGCAAGATATGTATCCTCAGCCATCTCAAACGGCGTACGTCCTGATGCGTTCTCGCGGAAGAGAAGGTCAGGACGGCATTGGAGCATGACGCGCAAGACTTGATCAGTACCTCGCCGTACGGCAAGATGGACAGGCGTGTCGCCCTCGCCATTGACGATACTGAGGTCGTCGCCTTTATTGAGCTCGAAAAGAAGTTTGAGAATGTTTTCGTGGCTCTCCGAGTTATAACTTGTTGAGTTGTGGGGAAGAGCGACGTGAAGCCAGCGTGCAAGAGGTGTAGCTGCGCCAGGAGCCGCCGTTGTACGTTCGGTGAACAGGCTAGAGAGAAGGCGAGTGTCGATGAGCGCCAAAAGCTCACGGAGCTTTTCCAGGTTTAGCTGGTAGTTCAAATGCTTGTGCAGGATTGAGTGGATGATGTTCGCTCCAGTGTTGTCGCGTGTGGTTTGATCGGCACCAGCTTCCAGAAGAACCTTCACCATCTCGATACGGTGCTGAGAGAAAGCAAGCTGCAGAGGCGTCATGCCGTTCGCAGAACGATGTTCAATCGCCTTGGGATGACTTTTGCATAGGTGTCGAAGCAGGCTCACCGACTCTTCACCCTCCTTACCCAGAACCACCGAATGGAGCAGTAGATGCGAGCGTAGGTCGAGCCACTTTGCGATAGACGACTGCAAGCCGCCTTCGGTCTTCGCCAAGTTCTGGATGCGGATATCGTCTCGATGACTGTCTGCAAACTCCATATAACAGCGCAAAGCGGTGTCACTAGCGAACCACTCGATGCTCTCCAAACTTGTGTAACGAGCGGCATGAAGTAATGGCGGGTGCTTCGCCCCAACTGCTTTCGTCTGGGTCTCTCTCCCTTCATTCGCCCAGTCCGCTCGCTTCCTGCCGTGAACCGATAGCCCTTGGTAGTACTTTGGCTTCACGGGTATCTCGATGCCGCTCTTCTTGACAAGATCGTCCAAAGGAATGCCAGCCCCAGTGTTCTTGATGATGATCCCTAGCAGGCGGGTGCGACTCAAGCGGATCGCGTACCAGAACTCGGCTTCGTCGAAACGGAAGAACCTCGGTGCAGTCTCATCGTCGAGTTCGGTGTTGTGTTGCGTGTACTCCTGAGCTCTGGCGATCAGGAATTGTAGTAGATCGGCATCGTCTAGATAGACTGCCAATTGGAACAGACTATGCGGTCGCACATCCTCGGGGATCTTGACGGGTACCGGGTTGTCACTAGGCGAGTCCAAAGGCGTTTGGCTGCGAAGGCTGCTTGAGAGCTCCGGGTGTGGAAGCCAGGGTGAGACCGATGCAGCATCCTGTTCGAGGAAACGGTACGCCGGGCACGTCCACGACATCATCTTGAGTGGCGTCACATTGCTCTTGACTTGACTTTGCACCTCTCCAATGTTCTCAATAGTGAAGCGATCGTCCACAATCTCAGCGTAGATCTCGAAATCGTCCTCGTCTTCGTCACAGCTACCGTCGTCGTCATCTCGGGGTTGGAGACTGTGTTTGACCAATGGCTTCTCTTCGGGCACATATTGCGCATGTGCAATCTCCAAGACAGCGCGAGCGATTCCATAGTGCTTCCGCAGAATGGCGATAGAAAACGGCGAGTAATTCTGCGAGTTCTGAACAGCGATTTGCAGGGGGGTCTGATTATCTCCCCACATCGACAAGGTAAGCTCTTTGATCGTCGGAAGATCGCCATCCCAGCAGGCTTGGAACAACTTGAGGTAAGCTTCCCGTCGTTCGTCGGTCAGGTCAGAAAGCCGGAAGGTGAGCAACGGATTCCACGGCTTTGGAGGGTCAGGTCCATAGCTACCATAATCGTACTGTTGTGGTGGGGGTATCCTGATTTCGGTATCTGGATGCAGCTCTTTGAAGGTCTTCGCCTGTCGTCTGAGCAGCTCTGACTCCAATGCTTCGAACTCTTTCAATAGCGCCTGGACAGCCGACTTCTTCTCACTCGTACCCTCGGCTTCTTTCTGAGATTGTTTCCACTTCTCGTGGCTCTCCAAGTCTTGTTCGTAGATCCGTTTGGCGCTGTCGATCTGATCACTCACCATCCAATGAGCGTAGGTACCCGGTTCGAGTCCTCCAAGATATTCAGTATCTTCCTTGAGCGGTACTGGGGCGAATTGCTCGGACCGCCGGTAGTTATCAATGCGGTCCACCCAGCCTTCGGAGCACAACCACCCATCTTGGCCATCAACTTTGCCCTTCTCGATAAAGGTCTGTAGTTTTCGCACATTGTACCGAACAATATCCAAAAGGGTGCCCGTATCGTTGTCGTGTGTGTTGTTGCTCTTGTCCAGCGCGCACCAAGCCTTGGGAGTAAGACTGTTGATATCTGCTCCAGCATCCAGAAGCTTCAAGACTATCGACAGTGCCTCGTAACGAAGTGCAGTGAATACAGGCTGCTCGACGTTTTCTCTGAACGTCTTCTGGTTGTGCTCGGCAGTGTGGTATGCCGAATGAAACCCCTTGGTTTTCGCAACGGTAGAGTAAGTGGCGAAGTCAAGCTCAGGCTTCGCGCCCAGCTCTAGAAGTGCACCAACTCCAGCGGCATCACCATGTTCAATGGCTGTCTTCAGAGGACTGTTCACGGTGGGTCTGAACGAATAGCCACTCAGCGATATGTGATCGGCGGCTTGTTGCGCCAAAGGCTTGTTTGCGGATATTAGAGTGGTGAGCAGATCGGCGCCATGCGCAGCGAAGTAGTGCAACGCCGTGATGTGGCTGGTGTCGCCCTGTGCCGGCGATGCACCCAGGCTGACGAGCAATCTAGTCATGTCCTTGGCCTTCTCAGGCGAGAGCTGTAAAGCGAGAACGACTGGCAGGATCGCCGCGCGCGGAGACTTGTTGTAGTCGTTGACAAGCTTGACCGGCAATAGTACATCGGCTCCAAACTCCTGAACGAGAGTTTTCACGACGTCGGTGTGGCCGTTTGCAATGGCCAGATGAAGCGCAGATACCGGTGCGTCCCAGGCGACTACGTTGACGTCGTACACATCGGGCTCGTCGTCATTTGCATCATCTGGGAGGTTATCGTGGTCTTCTGACTTTTTGGGGTCTATCTTGATGACAGAGCCTTCAGTAGTCGCATCGGCATTATCGGACTCATCATCAAGTAAATCGACGTCGTCATCCTCATCGTCGTCGTTCTCGCTGTCGTCATCGGAAGCATGTTCCTCGGTGTCGTTGGTACTGGTAGCATCTGGTGTTTCCAGGAGGATCTGGTTCTTCTTCTTAAGAGCTTCTTTCTTTGCCTCTTCTTCTTCGTTGGCCTCACTCTTGATGAGAAGAGCTCTGACCATCTCTGCCTCACCGCGCATGGCAGCGAGGTGGAGCGCGGTCTTACCATCGAAGATGCGAGCTACGATGCGAGCTCCAGCATCGATGAGAGCTTGGACAACCTCTGGAGTTGAGGTCATGACCGCCAAATGAAGTGGAGTACGCCCAGTGTAGTCCCTTCGGTTGGGATCAGCACCCTCTTGACTGAGCCAATCCCGCACATGCTCGAGATCTCCGTCCACTATAGCCTGACACAGTCGCGCTGTATTGCCGACATATGCCATCTCGGTCCAATCATCATCAGTAAGAGGGTTAAAAGAGCCGATTGATTGCCGTCCAGGGTTGTCTTTGATGAAAGACAATGTGCCAGACACATAGATCTTGCTTTCCTCAGCTGCAATCTCCTGATCTTCTGGTGTGGTAGGCTCGGGACAAAACCCGCAACAGTCCCCAATTACATCGATTGCGTTTCCAAAGAAGGAAGGGTGTCGATGTAGTGTGGTCTGTCGATCCTTAGGTCGGTTCCATTCGGCGTTGAGTAGTAAGTCTTTCGCGAACAGTAACCTCTCAATCTTCCGAGCGTGGAACTTCGGCCCATATGGGATGGTGAAGGTATGGTAATCGCTGACCTCATCGGTGTCTACCCACTCGGCAACATCTTCGTCATGCTGTTGCTTGATGTCGCCTTTGAGCTTCTGCGTGGCCCAACGATTGATGGCTGGTCTGCCACGTTCAGCACGACGCTGATCAACGTAGGCGTCACGGTCGGTGCTTTTCGGCAATTTCTCAAGTACTAGCAACCTGGCCAGTCCGAGAGTGCGACCGAAGGAGCGTTCGAACAGCGTAGGATCAATGCGCGACCGATCAAAGAGCGGCCAGTAGACTTCGAAGCCGCGGCGTGCATACTTGGACAAGCGGTTTTCGTATGAGGGGGAGCGGCGGGTCAGATCGATGGTATTGATCTGCGTCATGTATGCAGCGATCGCACGGGGACTGGCGTAGACTTGGTTGCCATCGTATGCCGCACAGGAACAATCAACATCGAAGCCTGTGAGAATCTCGGAGATAGATCTGTAAATTCGCAGGACAATCTGAACGTGACGAGTGGGATACTGGGAAGCGATGGTGATGGCGTTCTTCGTACGGACGGTGGTTGTCTCTGTCAATATGGAGTCTCTGATGCGTTGTTCAATCTGCTTGATCTTCTCAATGGCTTGCTCCTCGGTGAGGTCGTAGAGGAAGAGATCTACATCCGAAGCTGGCGCTAGCTGCTGATGATAGTATTCGCGTAGGGCGCGCTTGGAGCCACTGTGTTCCTCTGGAACCGGCAGCAGCGAGGTTACGACAGCGCTACCTGCGACCACCACATTGGACCAATCCATGTCAACGAGAGATGACTCGGAGAAGAGCTGGAAGTTGGTCTGGAACTCATTGAGCGATTGCACAACTGCCGGAGAGCCAGTCGGCTTGCGATCCGCCTCGTCGAGAGGCATGAGATAGCGCTCACGCTCGGCCTCGGATTCATCCTCGGGGTTGCGAGCGCGGATCTTAAGTTCACTTTCGCGGCCTGCGAATATGGGAAGGATGTTGGGCTCTGCAATGGCGGGGTGTTCTGGTTGCTGAGCGAACACCTCGCGCAGCTTGGAGTCATATTCCTTGTAAGGCTCGAGCAAGGTGTGCAGTGATGTCTCTGGATGGGCAGCAACATGATCAATCCAGTCGGTATGACGAACTGGAACTGGGGGGAGGTCAATCATTGTCGATATCTGCTTTTGGGTTGTCGTGGTTGGAATGGCGTCGTGAGAAGTGGTAGAAAGCACGTGTGTTGGGATAGAATTGAGATTGTTGAATGGAATGACTGCTGAAGACGGAAGAACGAAGGATTATATAGTTCCTCCAGCATTGGGATCTCGTTCGTGCTTGACGATGGCAGCCTGTATCATGATGGAGTTGGATGCTGCAGCGGTGTGGCGTGTTGAGGCAAAAGAGGGTCGAGCTAGGCAACGACGCGCCGTGGCCCATTTTAGCGACGGGAAGACGTGTTTAGGGACCACAGCAGCCTGACGAGACAGGCAGCAGCGAATCATAGTTAGCAGCGTATATTGAGTCCAACGCGAGCTGCGCGCGAGTTCATGTGATACATGACGCGACGGAAGTGACAAGTGAGGGTAGATCTGAAGTGCTCGAGGTTTGCCACGGACACGCTTGTGCAAAAGAAGAATAGCGCAGCCAGCGGCTTGGCACCCCCCGCTGGCAGCAGCGAGATCTCGCCATCTTCGGCATCATCATATTCCCACCCGTTCTCGATACCGGCACCACTCCTACGTCTAATCGTACATGGCTTTTTCACGCCTTCGAACGAATCACTCAGTTTCTACTCCCTGATCGGCGAGTAGAGCGAAATCTGCCCAACGAAGAACATGATGATCGTCAGAGCCGCAACAGCCGTGAAAACAATCGCGACCTATCATCAAATCAGCGTTGAGACCTTTCATAGTCGTCTCGAGGCGTCTGAGGTCATACCTTGTCCCCATCGTCTAACCCTCCAGAATTACCCAGATTCGACGTGGCACTCCACACCAGCAGAAACATACCCACAACCATGCAGATAGTCGCGGATATGAGAAACATAACCGGCATCTGCCAAGTCAAGACCTGGACAAGGTTTGGCGCACGACGACCCGTTCGTTTCCAGCGACTCCCTTTACCAAGTAGCTTGTGAAGATTGGCGAGGCCATCGCGGTGCGACGAAAGCCGGTGTAAACGCACAGTCTGGTCGGCTGCGCTGATAATCGAGAGCATTGTGATGATGATGCCACAGTACCACGATGTCCGGACATACCACGGAGTGGGCCTGCCGGTGGTGAGGATATTTGGCCAGCTACCTGTCGAGGTAAGGACACCCGCAAGCAGGGCGGACTTGACCATCGTCAGCGATGCGGCATCATCAATGGATGCAGTACTTACCACGACACCAACAAAGTTCAGCTCGCTTAGCTTGTTGTCTCTCCATTTTTCGACAAGCTCATCTCTCTCGCTTTGGTCATGCGTGTTGAGCAGAATTTCTAGAGGGTCATACGTTGAGGGGTCCGGTAAGAAGATGCCACCGCCGAACATCTGCGGTGCGCAAAAACAACTGCTTTGCCGCTTGCGTTTGTTGTTCGACGTCTCTGGATGTAGGGGTGGCTGGGTAACACCATTCGATCCTCGGTCTGCTGCTCTCCATTCGACATCGTCCGGCTCCCGGGAAGGAGAGGTACGGAACATGGTTTACTCGGTATCTGGAGGATCGAAGAGGTTGTGGATATGGGCAACAGTGGCCTCCATTGACTTTATCAAAGGTTTGCCAGAAGCAAACAATGCTGCGGTGTTCGAGAGGTGTTCGCCGATTATGACGCACATCGCGCCGCTAGCTGTAGCCCAAGTCTTCAAAGCTCAGTCAATCACAGCCTCTGCATCGTTCAGTCGCAATGCAGCCAAGTCTACCTACGCTGCGAACATCAACAGCCATGCAGGACGCTTAATCTTAACAACGCAAGCGTTCAAATAAAGTCTCGATTGTAATTACGGACCTCGGCTACACATCCACTGCGTTCCAGCACCCTACAGCCAGCTTAATGCATAACCACAGCGACATGATCGTCCATGTACTTGGAAATGTCGCCCAAGAAGCATGCCGCGATGATGCTGACTCCACCAAACGCTATGCTCACGTAGTACACGTACTTGTACGCCTCGGCGTACGCGAGCTGACCAGCGTACACGACCAACTCATACGCACCCGGCACGTCCTTGATACCGGGAAGCTCATGGAGAAGCGGGAGAAGCGATCCGCCGGTGATGGCGATTGCCTCTCCGATGATCTCTGGGGATGTGATGTTGAGCTTGGTAACCATTGCGCCGCCGATGTAGTGGGTTGCGGCGGGAACAAATTTGGAGATGAAGACGTTGTAGTACACGCAGTATCCGATCGAACCACCAATGACGCGGATGGCAAGAGTCAGAGCAGCGATTGTTGCGATGAGGTCGTCTGGGCAGATGATGGTGGCTGACGAGGTCAGTAACGCGTTCGTCGATCAACGCGACGTGAAACTTACAGATGATGGATGCGGGCACAACGATACCACCAATGCCGAGACCAGCGAGAACCAACAATCCCCACAGTTGGTACAAGTTGTCCACACGGCCGATAGAAAGAGCACCGCAGCCTGCAGTCATCATGATCGACGAGACGATCAAAAGCTCCTTGTTGTGACCGCGGAGCAAAGACAGCAACCACAGCACAATACAAGCCCCAGCCAGAATCGAGAACCCAACAGGAATACCCCGGATACCAACACCAACAGGATCATGACCATAAACATTGAACGCTTGCGTCGGCCAGAACATGAGGATCGAGAAGAAGTTGGCTCCAGAGATGAACGTAATAACAAGTGTCAGCCCAAGAATCCGGGGCTCCTGACGAAGTCTCTTGGGAAACATGGGATGTTTGGCTCCGTAAGCTTCCCAGAAGACAAAGGCGACGAGGAAAGCGACACCCAGGATCAAGGGCGCGAGCACGTGCGCGCTGGACCACTTGTACTGGTAGCCACCCCACTGCATGCCCATCATGAATAAGATCATACCAGCAACAGACAGGAAACCGCCGATGTAGTCGATCTGCGCGAGAACCTCTCTGCGGCTCATACCCACGCTGTTGACGCGGGGAGGAGGGTGGTAGAACACGAATGTCAAGACGAGACCGATGAAAGCCCAGAGACCTAAGATCGTCAGTTTCCCCTCTCATGCGTTCGTTTAGATAACGGGGAAAGTTTTCTTACCACACCACATCCCAATCCACCTCCACGCCCCAGGACTCTGACTAGCAATAAGCTGCGCCCAAAGCACACTCGGACAAAACGGCAAAATCGTAAACACCAAAATAGCAACATACTTCCCCCTCTGACTCGTCGGCGCAAGCTCGCTCGTCACCGCCAGTGCCGTAAGCTCGTTGATGCCCGCGCCCACACCGCTGAACACCATTCCACATATGAAAATATTCATGGAATGTGCGGTTGAGCAGATGATCATGCCGAGAATCAGGAAGCACGCGCCGATCATGGCGACCCACCGGCGGCCCACGATGTCGGAGATGGAACCGACGAAGGGGCACACGGCGGCGAGGGAGAGGAGGTTGGCCAGGATAAACCAGATCCAGCGGTCGGTGCCGCCTATGTCGGCGTAGATGTAGGGGGGGACGCCGCCGAAGAGGTAGACGGGGATTTGGCTGCCTGTCCATACTATTCTTGATGTTAGCGAGAAGAACTCCGTTATTGTATCAGTCTTTGGGAAGGGCTCTACGCACGGAACGCCATAGCGACCAAAGCCATAAGTCTCTTAAAGTTCATAGGCTGCTCGGCATCGTGGTCCTCGCCGTCGCCGGCTGTCCGCAAGCCATCTTTTTCGTAGTAGTTGGTATGTCCGGGGACTTGCTCGTTGGTGTGGATTTGCTCGATGTGGTTGAACGCTGGTTTGGAGGCGGAGGGGGAGTGGTCTGAGACATCTATTGTTGGATTGGGTTAGTACATGTGTAGGTGAGTGTGGAGTTGGGGTGTAGGATTGCGTACCAGAGCCATCGCTGTGGTCTCGCATCGTGTTCTTCATAGTCTACGTATGGAAAAGACCTCGTAGACAGGAATTCAGAGCTTCAACTTTAACAACACAAACGGAAGTGTTCGCAAGACTGACTGACACTTCGTTTGGAGGCTCAGCGGGGCTCTTATGCATCCATGTAATCGGAACTCACCCTTGCCTTCACCACGCCCCCCTACCAGGGCCGTCCATCACATTCCCCACCCACGACTCAGTCTGCGGGGTAATTCCCACCTAACAATCCAGCTAGTCCTCACATCGTCCCTCTTCCTCCATTTCCCTCCATTATCCCCCTTCACACTAGCCCCCAGATCCGTGGTCTAGCCCATCCACCCACCGTCCCCATCCGCGCATCTGGATTCGCCTCTCCCACCACGGCCGCGGTAACTTTCCAACACGCCTACCTGACACTTCCGCCACGTTAAACCAGCTAGCCTATCACTTCCTTCCGTACCATGTCCATGGGACACCGGGGGAAGTTGTGAATGGGGTTAGCGTGGCTGCGTAGTGTGTATGTACCCCGCAATTGCTTGGTCGAGCTTGTCGCAACAAATGGCGAATGTGATAACGATGGCAGGGATTTTGTGGTGATAGAAAGGAATTGAGCGCAGCGCGCGCGAAATTTCTACCCCTAGAAACAGGCAACCGTGGCATCACGGGACTCGCACTCATGGTTCTGCTGCCTTCGCTCCCATGGAACACACACTGAACATTACCACTCGAAACCCCAACAGACACCTGGTTGTCGCAACAAGCAAAGAAGCGGCTGAACAAGCTTTTGGCGAGGTCTCCCAACCTTGGAAGGTTCGTCGATCTGGGGCTGACGAAACCTGGGGATGGGGAAAGGTTCATGGGCATGGGACAAACGGGGATCAGCGGGGGACGGTGGGTTGGTGTTGGTAACCTTGGAATGGAGAGGTGGTGCGGCGATTCCGTATGTAAGGAGAGGGCTTCAGCTGGGATGTCACATACGGGTACTTGGGACCACGGCAGTTTCTTCACTCGCTCACTCGCTCTTCGCACAATACACCTCCGCGCGGCTTTCCCCTTCGGCCCTATTCGCGCGGAGAAAAGTCCGCGTTGGATACCTACAGGGAAGCATGGGCTTGACCTGCCGTATAGATGCATGGTCTCTAGTCCCGTGAGCTATGCTCGCTCTCGCGTATGTACGATAGCGACACCGGAGTGGATGCTTGATACGCCACAAGTACGGCTGTTCGGCTACGGGGGTCATGCAGACTGTGTTCTTGATTCGAGTTGCCTAGGTAGAATGAGAGGATGGGGGAGCTTGTTGGAAGATAACCGCTGTGCTTTCATTGAGATGGATTCGCCCGCTGATTTGGGAATGGATGTTGATTGCTGGTTCTTTTTACCACTATCAATGTAGTTACTTCGGTAAGGGAGGTAATGGCACCTATCATCTCAGCCCATCCATCTCCAAGCTCACATTATCCGCTCTCGAACCATAAACACCCCCATCCAAGATCCACTGCTCATTATCATCATTATCATCCTGCACGCGACGCCACGTCTGCTTCCTGCCTCTTTCACCCGCATTCTCCTTGCCTTTACTCTCCTGAACCTTAATAGTCGGCCTAATCAGTCCACCCAACAGCGGATTCTTGCTGAACGCCCCGCTACCACTCGATAGCGTATTCCCATCTCGGGGCCGTTGAGTAGGTTCGGGTGGCTCATCTTCGCTCTCGGGTGTAGCCGGCCTCTCGGTAGCAGCCATGCGCTTGACAAGCTTCTTGCCGGAGAGATCGATGCTGGCGACTACTTTGCGCTTTTCGTACTCTGGGCGCGCATTCCAGTCTTGCTCGCGCAGGGCTTTTTGCTGGCGCTTGAGCTGCATGGCGCGTTCTTGGGGGCTGGCCCACATGCTGAGGCCGGCTGTTGTGGTTTCGAAGTCGGCGGCTTCGTCGTGGACTTGTGTTCGTTTGGCGTTTTGGGCTTGGAAGGCGAGCAGCTTGTCTCTGTGCTGTTTTGCTTTTGCGAGCTTCTCGTTCTCAGACTCGACGTCCGAGGCCGGATTGGAAGATGCGGGCGTTCCTGTGCGGGGCGTTGAGAACGGGCGTGGTACGAGCGAGACATCGGCACGCTTTTGGCCGGCGTTGTTGGCGGCCATCTTCTCTTTTCCGCGCTCTTCGCGGAGAACGCGCACCATAGATTGGATGTCTTGTGCACTGAACAAGGCCGAATTACAGAAGGTGCATGGGCCGATGCCTTCCTTGACACAGATGATCTTTCCGCAGTTCAAGCAGTTTGGCGCAGCTTCGAGCAAAGGATGCCTGGTAGCCATGCAATTACATTTCCGCTTGCTGTTATCTTGTGGGGCAAGAGTAGGGTTCGTCTGGATCTCAAGCGCTCTGATTGCGGACTCCAGATCATTGAGTGCCGTTGAGGCACCATGCATGGGCGTGCCACCAGTAACATTGACCTTTGCCTTTGCCTTTGGTTTGGTATCGGAGATAAGTTGGCCTGGAAGTTTCTTTGCTGCTTGCGGAGCAGGCGAGACACCACGAGATTTGGGAGTTGATGTCCCCGATGACGTAGTGAAGGTTGGTAATTGCAACCCATCAGGTTGTTCTTGTAAGCCGAATTTAGCAGTTTTGGGCTTTGAGCTACCCGCCATGTAGTCTTCTTCATCTTTTTTGAGATATGCACCAGATACGTCGCCACGGTCCTCTACTTGTCGCGGTGGCGGAAGTTTGTTCAAACCGGGTTTCTTCTTCTTTGGCTTCGCCCGGGGTACTTCTGACATGCCATTTGACGCTTGAGCCTGACCAGGGCCGCTGGAAGGCTTGGGCTTTCTCCGGTTGTTAAATGAAGAGATAAACTCAAGTGCTTGCGGGCTGTCGCCTAAGAAGTTCTGCAGATGGTCCGCTGCTTCTTTGGGCGATAGTGAATCAGTATACGATATTAGTTGCTTCAATGACTCATCGTCTAAAGGAACAAGCTTCGATAGCTGGGGCAATGCCCAGTTTGAGAGATCCATGTTCTTGTTGATGGGGTTGTGGTCGCCAAATGTCAGAATGGGCTGTTAACTGTGAATCATCACTCTAAGCTAGTAGCTGTGGCGCGATGGGTGGCTGGTGTGTGGACCGTGCCCCAAAGTTCACATGGAATTCCAGGTCGTGGGGAAGCTGCCATCACAGTCCTCATACCCGCAACTACACATTCACCATGGCTACCGACATCGCGCTCGATACCACTATTGTACGTTAAATCTCTCATACGATAGACACCCTTACTAATCAGAGCAGGGCACCATTGTCATCGAACTCTACAACGACCACGCGCCCAAGACATGCAAAAACTTCTCGACGCTCACGCAGCGCAACTACTTCAACGGCCTGATCTTCCACCGCATAATACCAAACTTCATGATCCAAGGCGGCGATCCCACAGGTACAGGACGAGGAGGTGAGAGCATATATGGCGACAAGTTCGAGGACGAGATCAGCCCCCAGCTCAAGCACACGGGTGCAGGCATCCTCAGCATGGCCAACTCCGGTCCGAACACCAATGGCTCTCAGTTCTTCATTACATTGGCGCCGACTCCGTGGTTGGACGGCAAGCACACCATCTTTGGAAGGGTCAAGAGCGGGATGCAGATCGTGAAGAAGCTGGGCTTGGTCAAGACAGACAAGGAAGACCGCCCTGTGGAGGAAGTCAAGATTGTCAAGGCATACCTCGTCGACGACGGAGCGATGGCGATGCAGCGATACTAGCGCGGAGGAAGGGGATCAGCCAGGCGCCGACGCGATCGCATGACAGCGCATCAACGCGACACTCAATGCTTGAACGTGAGTCACTCAAAGATGAAATGTAGATTAATTGCTCATACGTCCAACTAGTTCAGAGCTCCGTTCGGATGGATCAACACCTTCGTATACCCCTCGATTCTCTTGTCAAACTTCTCGTATGCCGTCGGCGCGTCGTCAATATTAATCTCGTGCGACACGACGAAGCTCGGCTTGGCCTTGCCCGATACAATCATGTCGCGAAGATACCTGTTGTAGGCCTTCACATTACACTGCCCGGTGCCAAGATGCAAGCCCTACGGTCGTCAGTGGTGGGTACACAACTTCGAGCCACGAACATACCTTTTCGAATAGCTTGCCGAACGAGATCAGAATTTGGCCCTTCTTGCTCTGCTCATCAGGCGCTCCTGGATCGGCCGGCACATACAAACCTGGAATACCCAAGCCTCCCGTTGGCCGGGTCACCATGATCAACTGGTCCAAGACAACGTTTGGCTTCTCCTTGCTACCGGACGCGTCCACGGCTTGATACCCGACCGCGTCGACCGCGCGATCCACCATACCGTCATTGAGCTTGATGATCTGCTCAACCGGGTCGCTCTTCCTGAAGTCGATAGGGATGCATCCGATCTTCTCCGCAGCTTGCAGTCGCTCAGGCACTGTGTCGATTACGAAGACCTTGCTCGCGCCTCGTAGGATACCACTATAAGCTGCCATGAGACCAACAGGACCCGCGCCAAACACCGCGACGCTTTCGCCGGACTGGAAGCCAGCGAGCACCAGCCCATGCCAGCCAGTTGGGAATATATCTGCTAGCAGTATGAAGTCGGCTTCATGCTCGGTTCCTTTGGGTAGTTTCAGGGCGTTGAAGTCGGCGAAGGGGACGCGGAGGTATTGCGCTTGGCCGCCCTGATACGGGCCCATGGCTACGTAGCCGTAAGCTCCTCCGGCGAAGCCTGGGTTTACTCTGTTCTATTGTTAGGACAGACGATCGATAACTCGATTGACGCTCGACCTACCCGGTACAGAACGCTGTTTTGCCCTCCTCGCAATTGCGACACCTGCCGTCGGCAACATTCTACGATCCATCGCGTCAGCCCTCCGCCATCCGCACTGCATCTTCATGCAACACTCACAAACGGCAACACAATCCTATCCCCCTTCTCCAAAAGCGTCACGCCCGACCCCACCTCGATAATCGTCCCCATATTCTCATGACCAAACACCAGCCCCGCCTCCGCAGCCGTCCGTCCCTGATACATATGCAAGTCCGACCCGCAAATAGCAGCTGTTGTAACCTTGACAATCACATCATCTGGATGCTGTATCTTAGGCAGTTCGACGTCCTTGACTGAGACCTTGAATGGACCTTCGTAGTGCACTGCTTTCATCTTGGAGCTGGACATTTTGGGGGGTTGTTGCGCGCGTCGCGTGCAAATGTGTAGAGGTCAAAGATATGAGATACAAGATACAAGATACAAGGAGTCTGTCGCGACAATAGAACGAGGTGCGCGTATGGTATGAAGAGGAAAAGTCGCAGTGGACGAAAGGCGCGTTGATCCCACAACGGAACCAGACCCAGTCTATGATGTATGACGACCCCTCATCTTCGGTACTTGCAAGCTTGCACGGCTTGCAGGAGTTGGGACCAGAGCGTCTGGCTGGCGTCATTATTGAGGGGCTGACAGCGGAGAGAGGGTCGATCAAGTGTGGGGTATGGGTTCCGAATCGGAAAGGGTGCTTCGGAAACTAGTGCGTTGCGTAGATTGCGCTTCAACATTTGAAGTCACTTGTGTCCGCATGGTCAGTCTTTTTCGCATGGTAGGGAAGCTTGGAGGATCGGCCACACCGATGTTGAGGCCCTGTTTTGATTTTGGAATCTAAGCTGTCTAGAGCGGAAGAGGCCTCAACATCGGCGTGGGAGGTCTTGCTTGGTTCTGTATTGTGCGGAAAACGTGGAACGCTGATCGACGTCTGAAGTCTTCTGTGACGGATCTTTTGTGGATTAGGATCATGAGCAAAAGATAAGGAGAACCTCACTGCAGAATTCATGCTTGCTCATTCTGAGCGAAATGTAAAGTGAACACCTTTTCAAGATTTCTAGCTTCCTCGGAGCCATGACTCCTGTGATGTGATAATGTTCGAGAAAAGGCCATCATCGTAAGCAGAGTCGTATGAGCAATGTAGTACCCAGATGGGATATCCCGAATAAAGTCCCGTCCAAACTCCAAATTCCAAATTCATCCCGCATCCCAGAGATATACGGGAATGATCATACCCACCTCACCACCGACCTCCAATTCAACCCACCTAAACCAACCCAACCAAACTCTCATTCAACCTGCTCAACCTCCCCCTAACCTTCTCTACCCTCTCTCCCACCACTACCACTCCTCTCTTCTCTTTCCCTCCCACCTCTCCCTTGTCGCCCTCAACCCCTCCCTTCCTCCCCGCCTTCTCCTTCTTCTCAAACCTCCTCTTCCACATCCCCCTATAATTCACAACGCACTGCCTAACCCAAACCCTCCACCACACCTCCTCCGCCCACCTTACTAACACCCCATCCGTTGCACCAGCATACTGCGCATCTGTCCATGCCATCGTGAAGTCCTTGTCGCGCGGCACGGTGGCGAGGTAAGGTGTGCCGGTGGAGGGGCAGAAGCGTGTCCAGCGGAAGAGGCAGAGCAGTTTGGCGGAAGGGGACATGTTGGGTGGAGGTAGGGAGGCGGAGAATGGGAGGGGTGGTGTGTAAGGGAGGGCGTCGACGTGGAGGGCTGGGGAGGGGGATGTGGTGGTTGATAGAGATGGGGAGAGGGGAGGTGGGACTAAAGCGCTCGGTGAGATCGGCGAGGCATCGGGAGATGAGCCGGGTGTGAGCGGTGGTGTCAACGGCGGTGTCATCTCGCCTGTAGCTGTGGGTTCGAGATCGGGGGTCTGCGGCTGAAGCTGTTTGACTATGATGATTGGAACGGGTACGTCGCTACTCCATCCATTCTTACCAGTTGGAATGGCTTGGGTGACAAGCTCGCGCAATCTCTGCTCTTCGCGCTCTTTGACCCATGCGGCGCGCTTGGTGTAGTATGCGGTTGCTACATGCGGGAACATGGTGAAGACTTTGTTGCGGACAGCTGCTCTGGTGCGGGTTTGCCATGCTGAGAGGTCTTGATCGACGTGCTCAATGACTTTGCTGTCATCCTCTTCGGTGTCTGCAGTCTGCTGAATAGGACAGTAGCCAGGGTAATGCTGCGGAACCCATTCTTTAATGAAGTGTGTCCAGTATGGTGCGCGGTCTTCAAGTCGGTCGTTATACTTCTCCTCGGCTAGTCGTGCGGCGAAGTGACCTGGGTGGAAGAGCCATGAGCTGGCCAAGTACGTGTAGACTAAAAACACCATCAGTGAAGCTCACGAACAATGCAGATCAATCACTCACTCTCCTCCTTAGTCTTGAACCCCCCATTCAAGATCCTCCAATCCAAGCCCACGATCCGCAGCGCATCTTTCGGATCCTTGCTAACCCACACCATGCTACCAGGAAAATTCGTCTCTTCCATCTCTTCAACACGGACATGGATACCCTCAGGATCCATGGTAAGACCCAGCGGCTTAACCATGCTGCCGATCATCTTGCTGTTACTTGCGTAGTTGAGCTCGAAGTGACACCAGTGAAACAACTCCGGCTTGAAGCAGACCTTGACGTCAATCTGGATGAAGTAGTTCTCTTCGCCGTGGGGCGAGTCGATGGCGAAGTACATGCAGTCTCTGGTAAGGAATCCTTGGCGCCCATGTGTGGTATCGAGGACGTCTTTGATGAGGGATACGGTGCTTTGCCAGGGGAATGTGTCGAGTGTGGTGGTGCCTTTGAAGTGGAGAGGGGAGCAGACTAGGAAGTCGACGTCGCCGTAGTCATCCTGTTCGTGTTAGTAAGGAAACGGCATACCGGATATTAAAGCATACCTTGCCGGGCATCTCAGTCGGTACCACGACTTGCGCGAAGACAGTCTGCAGCGCAGCTTTCGTCTCTGCTTTGACCTTTGCGTAGACAGCTGGGGAGATGCGAGGACAATACAGTCCTTTGAAGGCGTGGCCGCCCATCTTGTGTAGTGATTGATGAGGGAGTTGTGAGATGGGTTATCCTAGTGTTTCCCAGATCGTGTGAAGTGATGAGTTGGAGTGATGAACGAGAAGTGGTTGAACAGACCAAAGTGGCGGTCACAGGGTAGTTATAGACAGCTGGCGTGCTGCAAGATGAGGTGAAGGTAAGAGCAGCTGAGCGGTGTCCAGTCAAGGTAAGAGAGTATCAGACGACATGGCAAGTGCTCAGCGGAACAAACAACACGAATCTGTGCGGACCTGGGAGAACGTCGTTTTTGTTCAACTTTACCTTAAGTACTCAATCCTACCATTGCGATATGGTAACATGATTCGTCCTGCGCCTGTTGTTACGGCATCATTCGACTGATGATATACAGAACAGCACTACTCCAGAATGTGTCCCACTGCGTCCAGGACAAGAAATACATCTGAAAGACTCCCCAAGGTTTGGGGGCGAGTGTATGCCAGCGGAAGGTGTTGATTACGTTCGTAAAGACGTCGCATATGACCGCAGTTGTTCACATGCTAATCCACATCAATCTGAGGCACTTTGACATGTGCACTCCGCGAAATGGAGTGCGCCTTGTCCGCAGCCTTGCAGCCTACCTCCCTATACTCTGCTGCGTCGCATACTTGTGGCGTTCGAAAAATGGTTGGGTGAGGCAGCTCTGTGTCACCCTCACCATCACCGCTCCTGCGGCGCAGCAGTGCCACAAGCGCTAAGCCTGAACACATATCAATCTCGCACTCACCACAAACTCACCATCGACAACCAACCACCAAAACAGCTGTCAACATGGCGATGGCACGTCTTCAAGCACTTCTCGCCTGCTTCCCCTGCGGCACCGAGGAGCCGGAGCACACCACTTACCCCGACGAGAAAGTCGCCTTGCTCGCTGCCGCCAACGACAACGACAACGATAACCCACATCCCGCCGATGAGATCGCAGACTCCGTCGTCGAAAAACTACTCACCACCCGCCTGACCGGCGCCCACCTGCGCATGCACCTAGACGCCCTCGTCGGCCCCTCCGGCTGGCGCACCACGCTCGCCCAACACATCCTCTCGCGACTCACCACCGCTCTCCTTGCGTCGCACGAGGCCCTCGGTCCCACCATCTCCACCGCCTGCGACACCGCGTGGGAAGCCGCCCAAAGCATCGAGGGCTTCGTCATCGAACACCCCGTCATGTGCACCGTCATTGCCCTGGGCGTCCTCGCTATCGTCGCGCCGTGGGTGTTGGAAGCGCTTGGTTTTGCTGAACTGGGGCCAGTCGAAGGTACGTGTAGTGTGAAAGTGTGAAAGTATGAAAGTATGGGTGTTACTTCCCCTTCGTTTCCAGCGAGCTGGGAATCCGGGGATGGAGATGCGACAGTACGTTCCGTGGAACTCGACAAAAAGCAAAAGGAAAGATTTGTGACTTAGAAAAGCGGTTGGAAGGAAAAGACACGGAAATGTCAAGCGAATTGAACGGGGATAAACTGCTTCGACTTGGAACAAAGCGCTAACACAATGACTGTATGCAGGTACCTTCGCCTCATGGTGGCAGTCCACCTACGCCGGCCTCGTACCAAAGTCCTCGCTATTTTCCTTCTTCCAGCGGTTAGGTATGACCAAATGGCATTGGGTGCTCGTCTAATCCAATTCATGCCATTCATGCTCGGAACGAGGGGTTCGTCGGTTTCGGTTCGCTCCTTCCTTTCTCGTCTCGTGTCGTGTCCTCCTGTCAACCTTGGAATGCGAACAGGCCACTTTCCGTGGAATGTAAACGAGATCAAGGAAGCGGGTCTGCGGGGAAAGCACCAGAATAAGCGGCAGATGACGCAGTTGGTATAGGTCGAAGGATTTGAGGGATTGGGATGTCGTCTCGCGTATCTTGCATGATGATGCACGCGCGTGATGGATTGACATGGTTGGCATTGTTGCTGTCTGTCGTCGTCAGGCGTGGTAGTAGGGCGCCTAACTCAATCCTTCCAACTTCCCCCCCTTCCAATGTCCACGACCTTGATTAGCAGTTCGCCACCTAACGCAGTGACATTATCCTGAGGCTCTGCTACCCGCAGGTGTCATCGCAATTTCCCCACACACCGTTCTACGTCATCCCACAGTTCAGTCAAGCGTTGAGGGACCCGCCGACGATGGAGGAATGGGCAATGTTTCGAACTCAAATGGCAATGCGATGCGAAGCGCAAAGTAAAGAAAACGGTTCCCGCAACCCGCTTCCCGCGCTGTCACTGTTACAGTTGTTTGCGAAAGTCTACTAAACTGACAACTCTAATTAAGATTAATCGTGGAAACACAGACGCAGGCAAAGCACACCGTGTGTGGAGCTCAGGTTAAGATTTCCGCGGGCACTCGGGCTCGACCGCAGAACAGCAAGCTTGGAAGGACGCGTACGTACGCGCCTACGCTAGGGATAAACGAACGCGTCCTGCGAGCCTGCGTCTTCGAATCTTCTAATGCGCGTCGCGTCGCGTCGACGCTAAGATCATCTGGCCCGATCCATGGATCTGTCACAACACGTTACGCGACACGGGAAATGTTTGGTACGGTAACACCTCCACCCACACCCCCCAACCCAACCCCACGCGCCGCCCGCAGATCGACACGGGAAGAGGCGTAAACGATCGACAACATTGGTTACAGATCCCAACGGCCGCGTTGCTTCTGTCGTTCTCGTTTCTACTTTCTGTTTCGAACAGCTTGTTTGTTGTTCGTCCGCTACAAGACAGTCGGGATCGCACTATGCGGCTGTACGCTTTTGGTGTGAAACACGAGGGTGCTCGCCCTGGGACTAGCGCGGGAATCAGGTGTATTTTGCAGGCACAGAGCATCAGAGTGCTTTGGGCGGGTTGGTGCGACGCTGTGGTCGCTTGCAGCAACCCAGTCGATCATGGAAATAGAGATGATGGAGAGGGCAATAAGAATGGTGGCAGTGGTGATGGTGTTGGGGAACCACACGTTCGGTACATGGGCACAGGCCTCACGGCTGCTCAGAAAGAATACTTGACCAGCGACAGCGATCTGAGACGAGCGCTTCCTCTCGGTTCAAATCGCGATAATGGAAGCGAGATCATCTTCTTCGGTAGCACGATGCACGATGGATTGAGGGGGTATGTGTTGACTGTCAAGAGTGGGGAGGACATCGCCCGGAAAGCAGCGGATCAGAAGGTCGTCATGTTTGGTACCGATGTTGAGATCGAGGATACTGGCGTACCAGACATACAAACTTTCACCGTAAGCGATCAGGTTGAGATCGTGAAGGATGTGAAGATCGGGAGTGAGGGGCATGTACTGGTTTACGTTGAGCATCGTTCCGCGGCTGTGGAGTCGGTGGTGCTGGTCAAAGACTTTGCGGCTTTCCGGCGTTATCTTGAGGCCGGTGAGATGGGTGAGGGGACCGGAGTAACGGTCCTTCCTTACGAACTTCACGACCCCCCGCTGTTCGCTGGGAATGCTACGACGATGACTGCGCTAGACGTCGATGGGCACGTTTGGACGGAGACAAGGGATCCGAGGTATGAGAAGTGCTTGGGCCGACCGTATGATGGTGCTTTAGACATTGCGCCCGTGCCTTACTTTGAGGTGACCTACGTCACGAAGGTGGCATCGGGCGGGTACATGAGCGCGGCCTTCAACTCGGACGGCGAACTCTTCTTATGGGGTCAGGCATGTCCTGGGTCAAATGAAGAATTGGACGTGCTGAATGGCAATCCTGAAACGAGCGCACTGGTAACGGGCATCAGTACTGATGACGTTCAAGAGGAGTTTGTCAAGTGCTTGGACGTCCGGATAGATGGTCAGGACGCAAAGGTGTATGAGGTAGCGGTTGGTCATGGCCACATCCTAGTGGCAGCCCAAACGTGTAAGACGGAAGGAAGGGTCAAAAGAGTTTTGTTCGCGGCGGGAGACAACAACAGGGGCCAGTTGGGTCTAGCAACGGATGCGGACTTCAAGAAGAGATTTGAAGGCGTCACAGCTTTGAGGGACGAGCGGATCATTCAGCTGGCGGCGGCTGGATGGTCCACGTACGTCCTAACACTTGAAGAATAACTATCTCATATTGTCGGGCTTGAAACACCCAGAGAAGTACCAAACTAGGTATGCGGGGAGGAAGCGAAGTGTATGCAACAGTGCGCATCTGTAGGAAAACACGACATCAGCCTCAGCTCAGTAAGGAAGGCCACAGCCACGCGGCGACACACCACAATCATATGACACTACCCTTGTACGCTTCACAGGTCCTGGCTCAACGTGGAATATCGGGCCCAAAGGGTCAAGCTGCCCATCCACGATGTCTATCGGCGGTGGTGGAGGTGGTAACAGATTTGGCGAACCGGGCTGAACAGCGATCTGCGTAGTGACAACAATGGATCCAGCTCTGCTTTGGATGATCGGAGGAACGAGTACAGACTGAGCTGAGACCTGAGAGGCTTTGGATTGAGTCTTGGATTTGCGGGTGCTGAGGTGGATGAGCCGGCGTGGCAGAATGCAATCGAACAAAGGGCGTAGATGAGGCAGACATGCTACAATGATTCCAGTACTTATCTGGGCGATTGCCCACATCAGAGTGTTGCCCATGCCGTACGTTACGTCGCCTTGGTATGCGACATCGGCGAGTGAGTCGACGCGAAAGGCACCAATGAACATGTTGCTACTCACGTTAGCCATGACTGAGAGAGGATGGTCCCTGATCGCACAACAACCCAAATGCGAATATGACCGACACAGCCACCCTGTGGGAATGGCGCAGCTTCAGATGCCAGACCACATAGTGCGGAAGACACCAGATGACTGCATCTAGGACTACTCCCAGCACCGCTATGGTGACCACGCAGGGCTTCAGTCGGAAGCAGTACCGTGGATCCTCGAAAGGTATTGTGTAGTTTTGCTTGATCGGTCGACAGTGGAGCGCGATTACCATGACAGACGCTAGTCCTAAGGCGATTGCCGCAATGGTACAAAAGTGAGCTGTGGTATGGATTAATAAACATGTGGATACCGGATGGTGGTGGATGTGTAAGGTTTGACAATACCACCGTATCTCAACCAGCTGTACGTCCTGGTGTATAAGGTCCGAATGAAGAAGATGAGAATCGCGCATCGAGTGAAGGCTGTGCATATGGCTAGGGGAAGCCGGAAGAGCCACAGGATCTGTGAGCGTGAGCGCCCGCCTCACAGCCAGAATGTTATCCACAGCAAGAATGTCATCCTACTATCAGCGTTCGCTTGAGATCCGCCGTGGCAGCTGTCACCATGTGCTGACGGACAAGACTAGCAGCCATCGCTTCGTCGCATTAGCAACGCAGTATGAATCGCAGACGTGAGTGACTCGCAAACAATAAACATTGCCATCACCACGTAGAGAAGGAGCTAACCGACGTGGTTAGAGAGTGCCTTCTGTAAAGGGGTCAGGCCATACCAGGGCCAACACCAAAAACGTATCATCAATAGTCCATGGCAGTAGTCGTGTTCGCTTTGAGTAGAAGCGCGCCAGGATAAAAAGCAGAGGTAGCACCGAGAGAATGACAAGGCCCGCGATATAATTGCCGAATAGCATGGGTTGGTCGGATCGAGCCGACTCTAGGAAAAAGGACCGGCGGGTGTGGTGATGGTGCCCTAGGATGCGGTCGAACGCATTACGTGAGATGGGGTGAGGATACAAAGTTAGATTTGGCGGGTAGGTGTCGCAGTAGATGGTGAGGTGGTGAGAGGTGGTGGGGGATCGAAGATGGGATTGTCGCACAATGGCATACCTCCTGCGGGGCTACTGCCGTCGAGGGTGGTGAAACAACTGGAGATACAGACATGCAAGCAGGTGCCAGCGAGAAAGTGAAGCAATCCGGGAAGGCGCCGCCGTTGGGCAGGCAGCCCTTTTGGTAGCGACGGCGGCGAGGCTCGGACGGTGGCCCGGGGCGTCGTGGTTTCGCATGTCAGAGGAGTTGTTCGGGCAAATCCAGCGCACCGTGCTGATCAGGCTGCTGCATGCGCACAACTCATGAGCGCGGTGATGATGTCAATCGTGAAAAAAAAGATGCGGTGTTGATGCCCGGGCGACCAAAGCTGCATGCGGAAACAGCCCGACATGGCCAGGAAGCGACGCTTGGACGGGGGTAAGATGAGCACCAGGGCGCAGCCGAAGCCTTACAAGGCGACGAGAAAAGCAAATGAGGGGTGACTTGAGAGTTCACGAGGTTACCAGTGAGTCGCAGAGTGCAGTACAAAGTAAATTGTCGGTGCGACAGTTTCAGTCTGACAGCTGAGGCTATCGGAGGGACGCCGCCAGTGATTACGGTATTGCAGCCACAGTCGGACCTATCGAATCCCACACGGCACCGGATATCCGACCGAATGGCATCGGCACGGAGGGTATGACTCTTCAGGACCCTGGAAATCCAACTCTATCGCGGGTTTCGTGATGCGAACGCGTTGCTCAGCCTCGGACCAGTGTCGCGTCTGCTCGAGTCGGGCCGGTTATTCTTTTTTCGGCGTACCTGCTCTAGCACGGCGCACATTCACCCACCTCGGACAATTACGAGGGCGCCCGTGTATGCAGCGCAGGTGAGGTGTAATTCCTACATCACGACGACGCGAGGGTACGTGAACCGCCGTTTACATGTACAGCAGAGTTTCGCTTGCGCGGCCAGTGCTGATCGATCGCACTTTTATCTTAGCTGCGGCCAGTCAGAGACAGATCGTCGGGCCAAACGCATCAGTGGCAGGGCTGATCAGGCCTTGGAGAAACAGCACAGCGAGGGAAAAAAGCAAGGGTAGCGTCGATCATGATCACCACGACCTCACGCAACAGGCCTCGTTTGATGTGGGTACGATGGTTCACGCAGGCTGTCGCGGCACGTCTGCGCAGGCCCTCCACCACCGCTGACAGGCTGCGAGCTTTCTCACCATCAGGCGCTCCAACGCGAACCCTCCATGGCAAAACGGAGATTCCGGTGCTTTGCCACGACGGTAGCAGACGGCGCATGACAGGCCGCACGCCCTCTCGGCCCCCATTGGGCAGCGCTGCGAAACGCCAGCGGGATCCGGCAGATGGGTGCACGCCATCCAGGGGTGCAGCATAGTTCATCCTGAGTGTGCGCTTTTCCAAGGCCGTGCAAGACCCACCCATGTCGCTGGTCGAGGGCTGTAAACGTCATGTGCCCGTACGCCTGCCTGCCAACTCGTACTTTTCGGCTTGGGCCCATAGGAGACACTTTTCTTGTCGGGCTAGGGCTGCCTGGGGCCTGGGAAGCGAGATGGGCCACTAATGCCATCCTGACCTGATCCGTCGACCGTTTTTCTGGCTTCAAAGTAGCCTTGCCATCCGTTTTACACGCGGCAACTCTCTTTTCCTTTTGCTCCGTGGACCAGCACTGTCACAACACCCCCTGGACGTCTGCCCTCAACTGCACTGTGTATTTAGGACTCCTCGCTCCCAGCATCGACTCTCTCCGCGGCTCTGCGGCCATGCACTAGCACCTCTCCCGCTCTATCCGGACTAATATACACCATGGACTCCCACCACTCTTCGCCATCCCCTCGCAGGGCGAGCCCCCGACACAGCATGCAGAGACAAAGAAGTAACTCGTTTCCCATTGTTGAGGCTCTGGGCTGCTCAACCCCAGAGGCACTCCTTATTCTTGCTGAGGGCAGAGCCGCCGTCCGGAAACGCCGAGCTCGACGCAACCAGTCCGTCGACGACGAAGTCAACCGTCTCTTCAACCCCCAGGACCACCTCAAGTTTCTCGAAGGCCTCGCCGCCCTGCCCACCCCCCAAGACCAACCATCTCCCTTTGACGCAAAATGGTCTCACTCCCGCATGCCATCCGATGCCACGGATAACAGCACCTCGACCGTGGTCCCACATGTAAATGATGGCGAGCCTCGGAATATGTCACCCACGCTAGGCGACTATTCCGCCAACCTTGCCGCTTTCATCAAGAACCAGCTCAAGTCAATACCGACGTACCAATCCAACCACCGCCCCACCTCATCCCTCTCTCCCCGATCGTGTCCGGATCTATCGTTTCCTCGAGTGCCGTCGTCGCCCAACCCAAATGCACGCCGCCAGACGGATGGACCAAAGGCCATTGAAATACCCCCGGTGCGGCCGCCGATGAAGAGTCAATTCTCGGCCTGGAGCTCCACCGACGACGACACGGATGACGAGGCGCTTCCCCTCCCGGAGTATACCTTTTCCAATGAACAAGGCCCCAACTCCAAGGGAAGCAACTTCACGCCGTCCATCCTAGGCTACTACGAGACCTCGCACCACAATTCGTCGTTTCTATTTTCGTCGACGCCGCTAGAGGAAGAGTCAGAGCCCACTACGGCTAAAGCCTTCAAGTTTCCTGACCCGTCAGCACTACCACGTTCCTCACCTGAGGAAGAACACGATGATGACGAGGACGTCGCCGACTACCCCTCTTCGTCTTGCCCCTCGCAGCCTCAGCTCACCTCGACGTCAGCACCTTCGTATACCTCGTCTTCGGTGTCGTCGTCCTCGTACTTTGACTGCAAGCGCCTGGCCATCACCCCGCAGATGAAGCAGGCTGTCATCGCAGCAGTCACACCACCACACCCACACAACAAGAGGCTTACTGCTGTGTCGCCTTGGGAGGGCAACGCCTTCTCCAACGTGCACGACGTGTACGTTGAGTCACAGCAGCGCGTCAACGTCGACGGCATGTCTTTTGACATGCTCCGCGACCTGAACGTCTCCAGTAGGCTCACACCTTGCTGATTCCATCACCACAACTCTTTTTCCTATCTTCCTGTCTTACTAGCGTGCGCGTTCGGGGGTGTTGTTGTTGCTGTTGCCAAAAGCTGTGGTTCAGCCGGTCTAACCACACCCAACGGCCTCTTCCTTTTTTACCTTGCTTCTTCCCTGTCTTTTGCACGCAAAATATCCCTCTTGTAATCCGGTTGTCTCTCGGGCGTTTCACACAAGCATTTTATCAGACTGCTAAGCTTTTTTCCTTTGTTTGCAACAAGTGGGGTGTTTCGGCTTCTCTCTCGATTTAGCACATTCGGCGCTCTTGCTTCTTTTTTTCTTCTTCTCTACACGAACTTATCTTTTTTTTTCTTGTGGGGCGTATTTCTAGCACATCACGAGTGTATACGCGACACACGAATTCCATTCATTCTTTAATCTAAGGGGATGGACGGGAGGTCCTGGAGAGATTGTTGCGTTCTAGATTGGTTGAGCGGGCAGGAGCAGAATGCAAGTATGACAGACTGGCAGGTGGCAGTGGATTTCGGCATAGTTTAGCTTGAGGAGGAAACAGAAGAACACACAGCATACATTTGCAACACAACCATACACACACTCGGTAGCAATACAAACACACACTTGCGTATCTACTATATGCTTTTTCTTTATTACTACTACCGCGTCTTTTCCAGCTCGACCTCAGGATTTGAGTATGCAGGCTACATGCTTTTCTCCGCAACTTTATGCTAATATTAACCACCGAAAGCTGCCATACCGAGTACCCGGGTCAGGCCAAAAAGGCATGTGAATCATGAGACACGGCAGTTGTCGCACGGATAATCTAATCGATTTCAAGCGGTGAGGGAAGGGGGAAACATGCAAGGATGGGTTGGTGGGGAGGCGGAGGGGCGAGGAAGGCGCGGTGGTGGAAGTCTGGCAGCTTCCAAGACGAGAGCTTTTACAGTGTAAGACGAGGTGATCTTCCTTCTTTCGCGCTCGAGCGTGAAGGAATGGGGGGGACATGCAAGGTCCCGCTCGTGCAGGCCGAGATCTAGATCTATCGACGGGCTATTCTGGGTCTGGGCCGTCGCTGGTCTGGCCATGCACGAACGCCGATCAGGGTGTTTGGCTGGACGCGATGCGGCGACGTCATGTTTGATTGGTTTGCATGCCGAATTTGTTTGCGAAGGGACGCGACTGTGCCGTATCGTCGCGTCGTTGTCTGGATGCGCGACGGAAGAAGCTTGGTAGAAGAGTGTGAAATGTACTCTGGTTGCTTCCACACCCATTGACGTTCGAAGTCTTTGTGGTTGGTTGCATATAGGCCACGTTGTGAGTAGAGAGCTTGTAACCTTGGGGGTTCGTTCACCAGCAGCCTCCCCCACCCACCACCACTCTCCCTTCTCCCACATCACCACATAAATTCCCGCCAACCCCTTCCACCAGCGGGAAATAAACACCCACCCCTCTGCGCACCATGGCAGACACCGAGCCCAGCCTCGTCGCCAGCGCCCTCGGCACCGCCGCCTACGCCTTCACAAAAGTGCAACCCCTCCTCCCCGTCTACGCCCACATGATCCTCGCCTCCCTCTTCCCCATCTACGCCGCCGCCCACGCCTCGCTCACCCGCCCCTCGACCGCCGCCAAACCCCCTAAAAAGAGTCGGAAAGACCGCCGTCGCGACGCCGCCGCCGAAGATGAAGACAGCGATTCTGAAGACGAGGAGGAGGAGGAGCCGGAGAACGAGATGGAAGGACTCTCACCGAGACATATCATCTTGTTCCCGCTCTTCGCGGGGATTTCGCTGGCGACGCTGTATTTTCTGTTGAAATGGCTTAAAGATCCGAGTATATTGAGTAAAGCGCTTAATGCGTATTTTGCTGTCTTTGGCTTCTTTGCGGTCACGAAGTTGGTGAGCGATGTGCTGGATATTGGGCATTCGATTATATTCCCGAGGAGACATGTACTTGGGGGCGCGCTATACCATGTTGACGGCAAGGCAGGGAGGGCGGTGCCTGTCGCAGGCAACACCAAGGCCAGCGGGCCCATTACAAGCCCGCTCCCCGGCTTCCTCGCGCGCATACCACTTTCCGATGGAGCGAGACAATGGCTCTGGGCGGACCGCGCGATGCCCTCCAATAAGTGGACGCTGAAGCTGTATCTTGAGCGCGCTCTCGCGGGCAAAGCTCGAGTAGGCGCGCACACGCTTGTTGGCGCTGTGGTAGCGCTGGCTACGCTCGTCTACTTCAACCTGGTGGACAAGACCTGGTACCTGACCAACCTGCTTGGTTTCAGTTTCGCATATGGCAGTATCCAGGTCATCAGTCCGACGACGTTTGCGACTGGAAGTGCGATACTCGTGGGGTTGTTCTTCTACGACATCTACATGGTCTTCTTCACGTACGTACTCTCCGCGTTCACTCGCTTGCATAGAACACTGCTAACACCACTTCTTTTTCTAGTCCTCTCATGGTAACAGTCGCATCCTCCCTCGACGTCCCCATCAAACTCATGTTCCCCAAACCCGGCACCGCCACTACGCCCTCGGGCAAGAACGCCGCTGCCATGCTCGGTCTAGGCGATATCATTATCCCAGGTCTCATGATAGGCCTTGCACTGCGCTTCGATCTCTACCTCTTCTACCTCCGCCGCCAGAAACGCGTCTCAGCAACAACGGAAGGAGCCGAGGACACGGTTGTAAAAGCGGAGTTCACACCACTGGCAGGCCGCTGGAGCGACCATTTCTGGACGCACTCACTCATGGGACGCCCGCTGTGGGAGTCTGCTGCACCCCAAGAAAACGAGAAAGAGGAAGCCCCGTTCACTTTTCCGAAAATGTATTTCAATGCCTCGCTAGTGGGCTATGTAGGCGGTCTGGTCGCCACGTTCGCCGCGCTGCATCTCATGAACCACGCGCAACCTGCTCTTCTCTGGCTCGTTCCAGGCGTGCTGCTCAGTCTGTGGACAACGGCTCTGATACGCGGCGAGATCGCTCTGATGTGGCAATACAGCGAGGAGATTGTGGAAGAAGCGACGGAGGCGGGTAAGGAAGCGACAAAGCGGACGGGGCAGCTGTTCAAGGAGGAGGATGTCAATGCTGTTAGGAAGCCGGCGACGGGGAAGTCGAGGAGGCCCGAGAGAGAGGTCTTTTCGTTTTCTATTGAGGGGCCGAGGAAGGTTGGGTCGACGGCTGGAGCGAAGATGGAGGGAAAGAATGAGGGGAGTGTCGATGAGAAGGGGAATGGTACGACTGTTCCCACGACTGTGAAGAGTCAGGTTTGGACTGGTCCTGAAGCCCATAGTTCGGCGAGGGAAGAGGGGGGTGTTGAACCTGCTGGAAAGCGGCTTCGGGTCAGGTAGGCGAAGATGAGATATTTGTGAGAGAGGAAAAGAGAAGGTTCACGTTTGATGATTCAGTCGTTGTTGCGATTACAGTTCGGGTACCAAAAAAAGTCCCATGCACCGTTTGCTCGCAACAACGACTCGATGGATTCAGAAATACCGTCTGATGATACATCTTATGCATAGCGATGGAGTTTGGGAAAGTCGGTATATCAGCATATACGGGTTCTGCAAAGACAATGTGCATTTCTACTTGCGCGGTTCTTGTGTCTCGCGGAACAAAACTCGACAATTATTTCCTTCATCCCTCCTCGAGTCTACTCGAATTTTCCTATCCTGATACCCACACTCTAACCACTTTTCGTCTTTCTCGTCGATCTCCTTTCTCGACTTTGGTACGAGTATCCCCAACCGCAGACAGTTCCCTCCGTCTCATCCGTCTCATCCGTCTCATCCCTCTCATCCCTCTCATCCACCATTATCATCACGTCCCACACCCCCCGCATTTCTCCCCACTACCACCTTCCCCGCGGTTGATATGTGAGCAGTGTGGACATAGCCACTCGGTCATGTGCGGCATGGTGGAACTTTTGCGGCGTTCGGTATACTGGGATGGATTTGATTGGGGGGCAGATGGGTATTTTGTGAGGGGCTGAACAATGCTTTTAAGGCGCACGATTTGATCGGTTTTTGGGGATGGAGAGGTGTGGGAAGGGAGGGGGGTTGTGGGCATGCTAGGGTTGGTTGGTTGGATTGTTGGTTTAGAGGGTAGGTAGTGGTGCAGGTTAGGAGGGTAGAAACGATGTGTTTGCGAGGAGGAAATACATTAAGAGGGAATATGTGAAGTGGTGGACCATTGTTTGCTATAGATGGAAGCTTGATTGTGAGTGTGGCACATTGTACATATCGTCACTGCGCCACAAATCAGGGAACGCGAGGAATGTGATATGGAAGAATCGGCATGATGCCCAGAGCATGCTTCAACACCAAACCAGAACACCGCGACCACATACCAAGCCCCCCTCCCCTCTCTAGCAACCCACAACCTCTTCAGCCTCCACAGCAACACCCACCTTCCCCTTCATCCCCATCTCCCCCTTCAACCCCAACAAAAACTTCGCCGAAACATCCACCGCCGAGCTCTCCCTGCCAAAACACATCACCGCGGTTTCCAACTCCTTCACCGCACAAGCCACAGCCATATCCACCCTCCCATGCCTCCTCCACCCCACCGCCGCATCATGCCACGCAAGCCCCAACGCCTCCCCCACCAACCCCTCCTCTTTAAGCAACCTGCACAACTCCAACGCGGCCTTCGGCACAGGCCGTCTCCACAGCTGGCGCCGCCCCGTCCGGATCCGCGCGTCCAGCACCACCATGCGCGCGCGCCGGGTATCGCTGCTGGGCGTGGGGTCGCTGCATGCCGGACAGGCGCAGGTGAAGCCGTAGGAAGATAGTTTTGCGCGCCGCGAGAGGGTGGTTTGGTAGGGTCGCTCATAGCTTAGTTTTATTTGCGAGCCTGAAGGGATGGGCACGATGGCGTGGATTGTGATTTTTCCAGTGAGCGGGTTGAATGCGAAGGATGCGTTGGGGATGCAGCTGTGGTTGAAGCGCGCGGCGAGGGGGCAGATGGATGTTTTTGACCCTGTTTGCCAGGCGTTGGAGTTGAAGATGTCGATTACTCTTGCCTCTTCTTCTTCTCCATTCTCTTTCAATTTGTAGGTTTTCTGCGCGTACAGCGATAGATACTGTGTTTTTTGCGAGTCGTCTAATGAAGCAAAAGCTGAGACTACGGCGCTGTTGCTGCGCGGTTCTGCGACGCTGAATAAGGGTGTTTCGCTAAGGATGAGCGTACCCGGCAGGATGGTCGTGGAAGCGAAACAGCCTAGTCCTTCGCCTGGTGAGGCGCGGACTGTATATACGCTGTCCATATCGCGGTCTTGTAGAGATGGTTGTGGCTCTATTAGTTGCGTCTCAATCTTTGGTCCGCGGTGAGAATTTCGATTGTAAGAGTATAGTTGCTGCGATAGTGCAGCTTGAGGTTAGGAGATACATTGTGTTCGATATGTGCGCGTACGATACTGTGGCGGCTGTTGTGGAAGTATGTGGTAATCCGAGGCAACAGTGTTTTGCAGCTTTGTCACCTTCGTGTTCGGCCGTGCCTGTCGAGATGGATGCGATCTAGCGTGGTGACGTCATGGGTACGGCTTCTTTCTTCTCCTGCGCATGAGATAAGTCATCATGTGGCGTCTCCATCGCGAAGACTGAGGTATCTCGACCGTGTTTACGTTGGATTGCGCATAAGTCTTGATAAAGTGTCAGCATACGCGCCCAACACGGGACGCGTCGTCAGGCCATTGCGGGCCCGCTGCTCCCTTCCGTATACTGCCGTCGTTCCTCCCTAATTGTCACAGCGGGGCTTCAAGTTCGCAACGACGAGTCATTTCTTTTGTCGCTTCCTTAAACCGCGTCCGGTCTCTCTTCCGTCACTTCAATCCGTCCTCTCGCTTTTCCTTTCTCGTTCTCATTACACTCTCTTCGCATTGACTACTCCATCCCACGGCGCGATGTCGGACTTCCAGGATCCCATCGACAATCGCGTCAAACGCGAGCCCAGCGACGAACCACAGGGACGCGTCGACAGCTACCCACAGACCTACCACGGTTATGATAGCTATCATAGTAGACGCGAGCCCAGCCGTGAGCGTCAGGAACGTCCTCGCAACCGCTGGGGCGACGACGTCAAGCGCGAACTAAGCCGAGAGCGAGACGATCGTCCAAGCAACCGCTGGGGAGATGAACGCAGACGCGAGCTTAGTCGTGACCGACATGATCAATCACGCGACCGCCGGAACGATGATCGCAGGCGCGAGCGCAGCCGTGATCGCGAAGACCGTTCACGTAACCGTCTGGATGGTCATGATAGACGCGATTCGAGGCGCGCATTCGATGATCGACAACGCGATCGCTCAAGAGATGGCTTCAAACGTGAACCGAGTTATGAGTATGAGCGTCGTCCACGCAGTCCTTTGGGTGATCGGGACGAGGGACCGATAACCGGTCGCGATGACGGCAGAGAACGTGAATGCAGCCCTTTGACTGATGACGACGAGCATGCCGACCGGAAGGACAGCGCGAGGAGCATTCGACGCGACTTGACTAAGAACTACACCAAAGAGAACGACCCGTACTGGTACCCGGGCAAGGTATAGATCAGAGAGACTATTTTCACAACATGTTACATGCCTAACCACCACAAGGGAAAATACTCGCACCCTACCAAGATGCCCTCGCAGAACCCGCACGACCCCAAACCACGAAACCCGAAGCGCACCCAGAGCTGTCGCACCGAATCGCCCGGACACCGTCACCAACGTTTCGAGCGGAAGCATGAGCGTCGAGAAGACGAGAAGGAACGTCTGCTTAGAGGAGACCTTGGAAGTAAGGCGTCTATTTGCTGCTTTGTTCTATATCTATACGATCCATTGGCTAACTACGATGCCCTTCTACAGCCCCGCCTCCCGACGCCGGTCCCAACTGGGCGAAGAACCGTATTGCGACTTTGGAGAAGTATGCGAAGAGGACAAAGAAGAGACACAAGAAGCATGAGAAGCGTATGCGCAAGGCGGCAGAGCAGGGTTAGGCTTGAGGACGGAGCAAGGTGTGCGGAGATCAGTGGATATTAGAGCGGAATGTTGAGCGCGTAGAAGCGGTTCGCTCAGGTCATGGCTATGCTAAATTAACAGCGACATGTATTATCTTGATATACTTTTGTCGTTGCTATGGCAGACGTTGCGGATGAAAACAACAATGTGAATCCATACATATCATATCGAACAAGCCGTTTATCTCTTCCTCTCCCTGAGTGATACTACAATGTTGACGACGAGAGACAGGAGACATCCTGCCCTAGAAGCCTAGAAGAAGTCGATGTTTCTCCCTCCGTCTTCTAAAGCAAATGATCTACTCTTGCCTCCGCTAACATCAGTCGATCACAAACTGTTCATCCAATCCTCGAAATACTCATCATCCTCCATCTTCCGCAGCAACTCCTCGTATCTCTTGCCTTCCCTGACACCCTCATCCAAACTCCACGGCAGCTTATCACACTGCTCAACATCCTCATAGAGAGTCGCGCCAAACTCTTCCAGAACCTTACATCGCTCCTCCATAGTTCTACAATACGCCAAGTCCAACCAATTTTCGGGTCTTCGAGGCGGATCGTATTCTTCCAACCATGATTGTGAATTCTCGGCCCATACTGCTAGGACCCAGATGCCAGAACTGGTGGACGTATACGCGACATGCAGGTCGGATGGGAAGTGGTAACCGTAAGGATATACCTCGTCTCTTGTGTGGCGTTCGTAGAACTTGAGGGATGGCCACCAGCGTGCACCTAGGTGGAGCATACGTAGTGCGAACGCGTCTTCTTGCTCTTGGTCGGAGAACGGTCCTAGGTCTGACATCTTGCGCGAGAGGCCAAGGCACTCCAGCTCAGGGTTTGTAAACCTCTTCATGATGATGCCGCCATGGGATGGGTATGAATAGACTGTACATGCAGTCGTCGAACTGGAAGTCATCCGGGCGCGTGTTCCTGGTGACTTTGACATATTCGAATAGCGGAAGCTTGTGTCTGAAGAGAGTCTGAATGTGTTGATACCTAGGTAGGTATTCAGTAAAGTGCAGTTGAGGATTAGGCAGCGTTCCTGAGGGTGCTGACGCCGCAATTGCTACGCCGCACGCTCGCAGCCATGCCATTTTTGATGCGAAACAGCTGAGTAGATTTTCCCGTAGACGCCGACAAAAATCGCAGAGTTCAGAAAGTACATGTCACATCCCAAGTCGAAGGATACATCCTTTCTATACGTTTTCATTGTTGGCGTACAACAACGATGTATGCAGTAACGCGACACAGACTCTCGTCATCCTCCGCTGCATTCTAGGATGTCGTCCTCATAGTCATCTCAACACTCCTGTTGTTGATGGCGTTGCAACGATGTCGCAGTCCGGCTGTTTGTGCAACTGGCTCTGATTGCCGAGGGCCCCACCAAACTCGATGGCGCAATGTCCACGGCGAGATTTTCCGATCGGGCCTTCCTACTGTCTATTTCGAACTACCCAGGTATCCTTCAACACCACTCATCACACCTTCTCAACTCAAGCATTTCGCCGCGAACAAGCTTTCGCAAGCTAACTTGGCAGATGGGTAGCTTACTACTCTTCAGGTGTGCACGCCGGGCATCACCTATCACGAACTTCCTATCCCGTACTAGCACCACCACACCAATCCTTGCCAAGTCACACGCCAACTGATAAGCAACGACAAGCTTCTGCTGCAGTTAATTTATCCGGCATATCTACGCTATGGGAGCTTTCCGTTGTTGCATAGGGTCTTTGGAGAGTAGCGATTTCGAAATTCGATGTGGTCGAGAGCCGAGGCACAGTGAGAAATGCCATCGCACAGTAGAGCTGATGGAAATTATGATGGATTCAGGGAGATCAAATCTACTACGTTGCGAAGAGCATGCGGCATCTCCAAAGATCTCGCAATACGGTCGAGCACCGCATCTCCCACCACCTCTTTCGCTTTCGCTGTCGAATCTGCAAGAGAGCGTTCGGGCGTTATCCCAAAAAGGCAGGAGAACCTGGCGATGCAAGCACGACAACCACGAAGTCGGACACTTTCACGCACATGTGGTCGAAGTGACAGTGATGTGATAGGCGGATTTCGTCCCATACACCAGGAAAATCACTTATCAGGGTCTTCTGATACCTACCGAGTCAACACACCAGCGGGACTGTCCACTCATACCCCTGTCCAGTCCGGTAATTCGCCGATCTCTTGGTGAAGAGGCCTTCACCAAACGACCCTGGGTTATCAATCAGTAATTCGTATCTCGGCGTTCGACCTGATGGATCGTGTAGGCCGCTTTCCAGTTCAGCATGGAGGGCGAATCTAGCTGGATGGCTATGCGCCTGACCAGTAAGTATTAGGAAGGTATCATCAAGTGTTGGATCTGGACCATCGCGTCATCGTAGAACGAGTGTGCCTAGAGGTATACGACATGAAGTACGAGCTCGAGCTGGGAAGTATATAAAGAGTGTCGAGCACCGCTGGTAACACTTCACTCATCAACGCAGTATTCGCTTCAGCAGTCTATCGTTCTACTCTCGATCCCTTCTCTCGCTTCGACTACCTTCTCAATCCCTCAAGATCATCCTATTCTTCACTATGAAGCTTTCCATCGCTATCCTCGCCGCCATTTCTGGCTCCGTTCTGGCCCGACCCTCCTCCCTCGCTGAGCGCGTTCAATCCCGTGCTGATGGAAGTCGCCGTCACAGGACCCAGCCCATGATTCTAGTCGGCACAGCCGCGAAAGAGAACGCCAAGTTCGTCGCAGACGTCGACAACACCACCGCCCACGTCGACTACTCATCCAATTGGTCCGGTGCCGTCCTCGAGACACCCTCCTCTGGCTACTTCAAGTCAGCCACCGGACGTTTCACCGTACCTACACCCAAGCACGTTGGCTCTGGCGGAACCGAGTCTTCCTCAGCTTGGGTCGGTATCGACGGCGATACCTGCGGCAGCGGTCTGCTCCAAGCAGGTATCGACTTCACTGTCAGCAGCTCCGGCGCTGTATCCTACGACGCCTGGTACGAGTGGTACCCCGACTACGCCTACGACTTCAGCAACTTCGCCGTCAAGGCCGGCAACGTCATCCAAGTCGACATTGTCGCTACCTCCACCACCAAGGGCACAGTCTCGCTCACCAACGTGAGCACGGGAAAGAAGGTCAGCCAGACACTTAGCGCACCTAGTGGCTCCGTCCTGTGCCGTCAGAACGCAGAGTGGATTGTGGAGGACTTTGAGTCGGGAGGTAGCTTGGTTGCGCTGAGCAACTTTGGTACTGTTGTCTTCACCCAGGCGAGTGCTAGTCTGAGCACTGGTGGAACGGACGGACTGAGCGGTGCTACTATCATTGATCTTAAGCAGGGTAGCACTGTTTACACTGATGTTACTATCAACAGTGGCTCGCAGGTCACTGTTCAGTACATCTAGGTTGTGGGTGGTAGGAGAGGAAGTCGTGGTCGGAAGGCTGCGATGGGGTCTACAGGATGCATGGGCAAGACTACATTAGGAAGAGGTTAGTTAGGCGGGCGCAGATACGCGAAGCTTGATAACTACATAGCAATGAACTATGTATACGTAAAAAGTCTCAACGTTATTGTACACGCGAAGACCCTTTTTAAACCTGCAAATCACACTTCTCCGGCGGTTGTAGTATGTAACGCAATTGACAGCTCGCTCAGTTATTGCATGAAGGCATTCACATTGTTTTCTATCTACTCCTGATCGAAGCTGACGCGTAGACATTCTGAATGCATACAGTGAGCCCTCACTCAATGAAAGTCCTTTCCGTCCCGTCTTGAGTCGCTCCTAGAGTGTGCCTCGGATGAAGTCTCACTTCTTGGTACCGCCGCTCTGCTGACCGCCAGCGTTGGCGTTACGATCGCCAGCACCCTGAGCGCGAGCGGCAAAGCCACCGGAGGACATGTCGCCGCCGGACTTGGCCTGAGTGAGGAGAAAAATGTTAGCATCGGAAGAAGAGTGTGGTTCGGCGAGACAGAATGGGAAGGCTTACTTGACCAGACTGGATCCTGCTCGCATCACCCTGGGTCATCGGGGTAGAACCCTTGGAGCCACCGCCAGTGTTGCCGGAGTTGGTGTTGTTGTTACCCGACATGGTGGGAAGTGAGGTGATGGAAGCTTGAAGTGGTTGGTTTTGTAAAAAGTGGTAATGCGAGAGTTGTATCGTTTGATGATTGCGATGACTCCCCTATCTGGTTGCGAGAACGTGCTTTTATATTGTTGTCTTGGGGGGCTTTCTTGATCACTGATGCTGTTGCCGCGGAGCTGGTCGTGAGTACATCGGCTAGTGCATGTGGTACAACAGCAGCATCATGCCATTGTATATTAAAACGAAAATGTAGACGCCAGGGTTGTTTACACCGCTCTTTGCAATGTCGCCGACCTTGGTCGATCGCAAGAACATGTGAAGTGTTGTTTGTGAGAGTGCAAACACGATATCTCCAGCGCTCTTGCCCTTTCTTCGTGAGCGCCGAGGGTACCTACTTAGATAGTCCTGAAAAGTGGCTTGGGAAACTTCCAAACTCTCATGATTCTTCTCTGCTCAATACTTGAGACTTCATACGAGACATTATAGCCTACATCATAGCGACGTCTACTGCTCGTGAACATCTCCGGTTGACACGCATAATGTAGCACAATAACCTCGATGAAGACAGCCAACGAGAACTGGGCGCGCAGAACTGCATCTTACCTTCCGAGTCTGGACTCTTCTCCGTCCTCATCGTACAAATCTTGTGCAAAGCGACGCATAAAGCATTCAGCCGACGGTACCGCGCCCTGATGGAGAGGTATCACAGTGATGGTCATGATGATGCAGATCCGCGCAGCGGCAACGGGGGATACGATGGGTACGCCCATTCTCGATATGCGAGAGCGTCTTCGACCTGCGAGATGCCCAATCCGTAGCACGTGCCCGAAGACGGGTATGTTGATCGAAGCGGAAGTCCCCTGCAATACTTTCCAACTGTGCAGCGGTTCTGCATGCATTGTATGAGAGCGGTACCCAATCCTCCTTCTCTGGAGTTGGGGGGAGATTTATAACGTAGTATCGACAGTCCTAATCGTGATAGTCGTGCACCGTGTATTCAACAGGATCGCCTACATCGTCTGCTTTCGCGCCTCAACCACCGAGTCCATCCATGCGCGCCTGAATAATGAATCGGAAGAACTCTCTAGGCAACCGCACAGTACATCTGAGCCCAGTCCTGTATATCACCTGGAAGCTTATGACTACAATCAAAGTACTCCAGGGCTCCTCACGGAGTTGGAAACGAACTATAGCGACAAAAAGAAGGGGAATATCTCATTTAAGTGGCAGAGACGAGATATCCAACATGCAGTTCTTCGATAATTGGTCTTGTCTAATGCTCGGCCTCTGATGTTACTTACGAACGAAGGCTAACAGGATTCAGCCCTCTCCGTCGAGCCTTCCATCATACCACCCATGAAGCCTTTGCTGTACTACCTGGCGGCGGACCTAGAGTTCAGGACGCGTGCACTCAACCTAGCTGCTTTTTCAACGCACTGCGCGACTTTCCAAGCGGACGACCGCATGCAATGCCCACCGCCCCCTTTAGCGCGCGAGAACTGTGTTTGTGGTAAGATAACAAACGAAGCGCTTCTGTTGCGTACGGAACCTGCTGCCTGTACATACGTGGGAATGCTCATGGGGGTGTTGTTCTCATTTATCTCCGACATGAGTTTTCTGGTTTCTCACTTTCCCACCTTCACCTCGCGCCCTGCACTCACCTCCAAGAGCCACATCCTCACCACCATATCCATCTCTTACTCTTACACCTTCAGAAGTAATGGAAGCGCAAATCTCTGGGTATATATATCACGATCTTGCATTGATTCCCATCGATTCTATCGCCCTTTGTCCTCAATGGTCTGGTGAGCCCTTCCTAGGAAGTGATTTGCCATGTACTTCGGTTCGATTCCGTCCTCTGACCTCTGATAGCTGTTAAATGCCAGTCTAGCTTGTGAGTGAGTCCAACTAATGGACGATCTTACAGGTAGATGATTGGCCTCTTGGGTACAGCTTGATCTGGAAAGTTTACTTTTTTTTGCCTTTATTAACCATTCTTTTACTATGCTTGTATGTACGGAGGACAGATATTTACCTGTACAATTAAGCGGTTTTATCTTTTTTTGCATATTAGAGGTGGGTGTGCGCGTCCTTGCGAGGAGTCGTTTGCTCTCTCACCTCAGCCCCACTTTTGCTCTCCGCGTCTCGACCGCAAGATACGGTCAACTCGCGCTCACCTCCGCAAGCTTGCTATTTAAAACCTGCTCACTACCTCTACTGCTCTCTCCTCTCATCAACTTCCTATCTCCCTCATCAAATTCGCATCTCCCTCCTGCAATTCCTCTACATCGACCATGGCGAGCTCCCACTCCTCCAACACCAACGACTTCGCCGCTCTGGACGCCAAAGCGCGCGATCACTTCGACCAGAAGCTCGCGAAAGTTCATCACTCACTATTTGCGCAACCTATCGGCATTTACGACATCTACGAGAACAACGTATGGATCCCCAGCGTCCCCCAGCGCCTGCAACTAGACTACTATCTCCGCAACTTCAACAACATTGCCCGAGGCAACTACCGCGCTCACCCCTCCAAGTCCCTCGACATCAACCGCACCATATGGTACTACGACGTATCCAAACTACACTCTCTATCCAACCGCCTCGACGTCGTGCGCCACAATGTCGTCCTCATGGCGTTCATCATGATCGCCAAGCAGCTCGGCCTCGACACGAGCAGCTTCCACGAACCCGGCGCAGAAGTCTTCATCGAAGCCTACATGGAGGCATGGTTATCCAAGACATGCGGCATGGACAGACACGAGAACGTGCATTCCTGCCAAGAGGAACTCGTCAAGGTCTGGATGAACAGCGATTTCGACCTATGCTACTTCCCGGATAAAGCTAGGCGCGACATGATCCAAGCGATCTATTATATGCAGCAAATGGTATCTGAGCTGGTTACCATCCAACCTGATCACTTCTACGCGGCGGTCCTATCGGGCGAAGTACCACGCGACGCATTCGAGAAGGAGGGTCCGCTGTTGGTTCTGCATTGGGTCTTCGCCAAGATGAGGAACGAGCAGAAGCAGAAGGACGAGGAGGCGGCGGCGGAGGAGGCGATGGAGATTGAGCATATGGATAGGCCTGTCGGATTCTTCGTCGATACCAAGCCGGTTCGGATGGATGTGAGTCCAGTCAGTGACCTTCTGGTCGACATCGAGCCGGGAGTAGTTGAGCAGGCTTTGCCTAATGAGGTTAGGCGGTCGTGGATTAGTGTAGAACAGGCTCTGAAGATTATGAAGGATGTCGACAAGGACTTCCTGACACAGGCCATGGAGAGGGCTACATTAGGCAGAGACTAGATAGATGGTCGCGGTTGAGAGTACTACAATGACTACATGACAACCAGACATCATACAAAACAGTTCCTAGATACCTTCTGCTTCACACATGCTAATAGAGTACGTACATCTAAAAAGCACTTTCGTGGATGTAGGCGTCAAAGTCCTTTATGAACTTCCATACTAATACTTTCTTGCTACTGTAGTCTTTAACGTATTCAGGATTTGAATAGAAAAGGAAGATGTAAACAGCTGGTTCGAGATAATACATACCTTAACATGAAAAGGTTCATGCAACAACGTGACATTAATAATTGAACGAAATAAATGCTGACTAAAGAAACCGAGAATCTAAGACGCATGTTGAAAAAGCCGAACGAGGGAGTGAATGACAACAAGTAGATGAGCATAGAAGAAACGCGAAGGCAGTGCGAAAAGTTAGTCGACAGACGGGGGGCAATGACGAAGCGACATCACACTGCGCAACAACATCCACATTCCCACAAAGGTGAGTCTTGAACTTTAATTATTCATCAACAGGAGGCTCTTGCCTCCCCTTTCCCCATCATAATCTTAGTTCCTAACATTCCCCCTAATCTCATCATCCCCACCATGCGTATGAACATACGTCTGATCCCTCTCCTCAGGCGCACCAACACCACCGTGCGCAAAGTCACCCGCCTTGGTAGGCTGACCGTTGGCCTTGATGCTGCCACCCTCGTCGAGCGGGATCTCGCGGTTGTTGCCTGCGCCCGAGGCGGCGGAGCCGTATTTTACTTGGGCGCCGGGGAATTTGCCTTCGACGTTGGCCGTGTCGACGCCGGATTCGGTTGCTGGAGGGGGGGTTAGTGGGGGTTTGGTGGGTGGAATGGGGATGGGAGGAAGGGTGGGAGGGGGATGGGAGGAGATTGGGGGTGATGATATGGGGGGGAAGGGAGAGGATAAACATACTGCTCAAACCAGCATTGTGGCCGTGAACAGCGCTCTGGCTGTTGAGGTCCTGCTCAGCCTTCTTGGCGATCTCGTTGACGTCGGTGTTCTTGTATTCGGCAGACATCTTCTCAAATATATATCGTATGCGTAACTTGTTGTTCTGAAGTGTGTATTGGTGAAAACGTGGAAGTTGGGTATCAAAGAAGTCGAAAGTGTGTGTATATGCAATGGAGGGGTAACTTCAGGAGGGGCATTATAAACCTTTTGTATCACAAGTACTAGCTTCAGACCACAGACCTCATCGATGATGATGAAAGAGTGGTGGACCCTGATGACATCACAACGACCTCATAACAGCGGGCCGAGACATGAGAATCCTTTCGCGATCTGGAAAAGTCTTGCCGATTAGTGAAGAGACTTATGAGCGGGAACCTGGAAATGCGGTATAAGCTTTGGTTGATGGAAAGGTTTGCCGTTGTTGGTCGCGTGCTGGGTGGGGTGGTGGTGGTGGACATCCAGGTACCAGATCTTCGCAGTATGACGACAAAGATCGTGGGACAAGACAACACGACGCACGCGCCAACATGGTTGACTACATCGCTTCGATAAGATTGAACAGTTTTGAGAGAGGATATCGTGGGCCGGCAAAACAATAATGCATTTGCGCACAGCTATGCACACCTAACTACGCCTCATCATCTCTCATCTCTCATAAAGCCATGAAGTTCGTCCCTCATGAATGAATCGGCCACTCAAGACTCCCTTCAAAACTTCATGTCTGCAGAAAAGAGAACCGCTATGTAAAAGAACGCCATGCTCGCAAAAGTGATATATGCGCGGAAGCGAATGAAGCCCATCATACAACCAAAGAAACGTTTTTTTGCACATCCATCCCCGATTATTACTGCTGCTGCTGCTCTGCTTTTTCCTTACTCTTCAGCAAACGTCACCTGCCTAAGCGGTGACCTGTGTTGGTAGCGGGAAAGAAACCGTGCATCACCCTTCTGCCCATTACTCTCCACCCAGCTAGCAACTGCAGTCTGTCTTGTTCTGCTGCCGCGTACGGTGATGCTAGGCTTGAGAAGATTGTTCGCCTAGAAAATCTCCGAGTCGAGACTGCTGCGGTAGCTCTCTAGAGACTCTTCATCATCTGCGCATGTTCGTTAGTAAAAAAAATCTTCAACTACGCTCAAGTAGTCAAAAACTCACCCTGAATCGGCTTCCTGCGAACAACAGTGTCCGAGTGCTGTAGCGGGCTCTGAGGCTGTGGGCTCCTGCTACCCATAGGCCTGGGGCCCGTGATCTTGCGCTGCGGGCTGCTCATGCTAGCCTCGGAGCGGAGGTACTGGCTGCTCGGGCGAGGCGAGGGAGTGGGCGTCATCTTTTTGCGTATGTTAGCATTGTCACCTCAGTCTTCTGAGGCGCGAGCTCAACTTACGCGATGGCCCCGGTCAGTCTCGAGTGAGTAACGCACCTCTGCAATAGGTGCAAGCGGTGTCAAAGCACCCTGGCTACCGAACTCATTCGGAGAGCTGTACATCTGCCTTGTCTGGCCGTAGCCAGCAAGCAGCTGTGGCGGTGGGACGAGCGGGCCGTCATCCGCGATCTTGGGAGGCCGAGGGGGGCCGGCCTGCTGCTCAGATGCAGAGTGTTGGCTGTAGCCATCTGATGAGATTGGCGACAGGTTGCCAGCACCCTGTTGAGCCGACATGCCTGAAAGGCGGTTGCGTGCCAGCGATGGCATGCTACCCCATTGGTCGTAGTCAGGAGATCCTATGCTTGAGCGAACAGGATTGTAGATCTGCGCTTGGGTCTCCAAGTTGTTCTGGTGACGACCGGTTGGCCCAGGTCGCGGCTGGGGGTGCTGCAGGTTCAGCGAGTTGCGGTGCGCCTGGTACTTGGGGTCTTCCATCTCGTATTGAATGTCCTCTGGGATAAGAGGCGATGGCGAGCGTGCAGAACGTATCGAACGCTGCTCTTCCCTGGCTAGGGATGTGTTGGAACGAAGCCGGTCATCGGCATGCTGCTCGTATGGCTCCTCGTCATCATAGTAGTCATCCTGGGAAGAAGACCTAGAGTGCATGGAGTGGGGTCGCCTCTCTCCAGACCCGCTGTTGCGTGGCAGGCTCTCGGGATTGGTGGAGGTAGTGGTCTTTGACCATCGCGAGATCTTGGGAATACCAAAGATGGACGACGAGTTAGACTTGTGCTTACGCTTTGGCGTGGTGTCATCGCTCTGTGAGTTCCGCGCTGCCCTTGAAGCTTGTGGAGGAGTTCCTAGCGAAGCACGCTTTTCGGGAAAAGCTTCCTGGGTCGGCGTCGTCATGCGCTCGGTGTTCTCGTAGCCCGGTGTACGGGTACGCTCCTCGTACTCCTCGTCGCTCTCTTCTCGTACTGTGCTAATACGGTTCGTTGGTACAACATCGTATCCAGAGTGAAGATCTTGGATGCGGCGGGAAGACGAAGGGTTGGAGAAGTAGCCAGATTGATCTGGCGAAGAGGCAGTGTTGGCACGGCCCTCTGGCTCGTAACCCGCATCACCGCTTGCTCGGAGTTCTTCGTACGAGTTGAGACTATTCGTCCTCGCCTGCTGATCTAACGAGAGCTGGTTGACTTGCTTCAGACCCTCCACCTCACCAAGCAACTGAACGAGCATTTGCTCGATGTGCTTGATATCGCCATCTCCCTTGCCAGAGCTGAGGCCCTTGAGAGCACGCCTAAAGACGTTCTTCTTCTTGGTCTCGATGTCGTCGTCGGAAGAGGTACGGTTGATACGAGGCGGTGTCTGAGGCTGAGGACGGGGACCGCCAAGAATGCGTTGCTCCGCAAGGTTGACCCGCTTGTCGGTGGTGTTCATGATCATCGTGTCTTGGGTCTTGATGAACTGCCTCAGGTCATCCAACTGGTTGCGCATCTCCGCGGCGCTTCGCACGAGGGTGACGAGAATTTCGGTGTCGCGAGCATTGCGCTGGGCGTCGCGGACAGTGAGGTGATCCATGAGCGCCACGATGTCCTTCGATTCGATGCGGTCCATGCCTTTGCCGGTAGCTGCGTCGTAGAGAGGAGAAGTCATGCCGTGTGAGTTGCCACTAACATGTCGGTCATGTTTGGCACGAGCAGCAAACATGTCAGGGCTGCCAAGGTCCGCGCCATTGTACTCATCGCCGTAGCCGTCATCATCAAAGATCTTTGAGTGATTGCGGTTTTGTGGCGTGTACGCTTCACGTTGGTTAGCCGACTGGTAACCCTCGTCTTTCCAGCCGGTTTGGCCTGACAAAGGAGTGCGGTTACTCTGCGCATAGCCTGACTGCTCGTATTGTTGCTCACCTGGATAGGGATGATCATATTCATCTTCTACGGTGGCCTGGTGTCGTTGATCGAACGAAGCCGGACTCTGCTGCTCTTCTCTTTCGTAAGCAGCAGCAGCGGCCATGGCAGCAGCTCCAGCTCCGAGTCCGAGGGCACCCTTGCTGAAAGAGGTGGGAGTACGCTCTCGCTCTTCTTGTCGGCTGAGCAGCTCGTCGGTACGATCGTGGTAGCCATCGCCTCCTCCGATTGGCCCTTGGATGATCGATGGGTTGGTAGTTACATCCGAGTCATCATCCATGCCGTAGCCAATCTCAGGCATCATATCGTTGTCGCCAACCGGGTAGGCGCTGTGATGCATCTGTATCGGTTCATCCATCGACATGGCGTCCTCAGACTGTGCCTCGGATTGCGCGATGCTTTGCCTAGGAGAGTTCTCACGAGCAATGTTTTGCTTTGGAGACTCCTCGGCACGTCGTTCCTGTTGCAGGGCTTCGGCCTTGTCACGGATGGCAGCCCATCTCTGGCCGGCAGGTACTTCGTCGGTTTGGACGTAAGCTGGGTTCGTGTGAACCTGCGAGAGCGTGCTCTTCTTGAGCGGGCTTGTGGCCATAGAGGATCGAACGCTGAGGGTGGATTGTTCGTCATGTAGGGAGGCAACAGCAGACTCCACGGCCAGTGGTGTGTGGACGTATTCAGGAATTGTGCCGACCTTGCGAATGTCCTGAAGATCACCGACCTTCTGTTCGTGGTCGAGGTATTCCACTCCTGTGCTATCATCGGTGTACATGGTCATACGGTTGTAGTTCACAGAGCTGTCCTCAAGTTCGCGTCGGTACATGTCATTCTTCTCGTGGTTGCGGTCGAAGAATTGCTTGGTGTCCTTGGTGGTTGCATCCTCGTTGAGTATAGACCTCTTGCTTTCGAGAGTAACGCCCTGAGGTCGCTTACGGGTGCGTGCCGCCGCCTTGGTACTAGTCGTCGATGAGAGTGATGCAATGGAGAGGTTGGACTCCCTTCGCTCGAACTGGTGGCCGAGAGAAGACACCGAAGGTCCACTACGGATAGAGTGCATTCTTCGTGGTGAGCCCGTGGTTTGCGCATCTCCCCGATAGCTAGCCTCGCTCTGTATTGGGCTGACAGTGTCGCCACGTCTTGATTGCGTGTCGCTTTCGATCTCATACTCTGAAGCTTGGGGCCCGGATCGCTCGATTGCGCGGGCTTTAGCAGCAGCTGCTGCGTTTAGGCTAGCGTCGGTGGCTTCTTTTGAGCGGGAGGTCCAGCTGCGATCACTCTTCGGAGTTGATGTGCGAACCTCGTTGGTAGATTTGTTGCTATGAGACGTGCCGAGCGTTTGTTGGAGAGCATTAGGTGTGCGGGTCGGGGTGCGCGGTGATGGCGAGATGTATCCGCGAGGGACTTGTTGAAGAGGCGTCTCAGCACCGGTGCCTGTTATGCCAGTGCTGACCGATGACCTCGACTGCGGTCTTTCTTTGGTCTCGGTCTCTGCGGACAGGATTGAGTCGCGAGTGAGCTCGGATCCTCCGATGAGCTCGCTGTGGTTGAAGGGTAGGGGTGGGACGCGTTCCTTGACACGAGGCTCCTCGTGCACACTTTCGGATACGCTTGCGGATCGACTGCTGCGAGAGGAGCGATGCTTGCGCTGTTTGCGTTCCTCCTCCTTCTCTTCCCGTGATGTGTGATGCTTGAGAGCGGCAGTGGTAAGTCCGGCTCCAGCAAGTCCAACTAGAGCAGCATCTCGTTGAGACATGGTGCTGTCTTTGCTACTGCTCTTTCTCCGATGGGACTTCTCCTTCTCCTCACGGGTAGTCAAATCTGCGTAGCTTGAGATGGAGCCCCGGCTGGATCGTCGCTCGCTCTTGCGACTGGATCCGCCAGCCAGTGTCGTCCCTGGATCGTCGCCGTCCCGGTTGAGAACAACCTTGGGCTTGTTGCTGTGGAGTTTGGGTGCGCTCGAGGACTTGGACACACGGCGTCTGGATGGGTCGCGAGAGCCGGCTGATTCGACGGTTTCGAAGGTGGCTATGCTGTCGCGGTTCGCGCGGTCGAACTTGTCCATGTTCCTGGAGGTGCGGTTCTCCTCTTTCAGCGCATTCAGCTCGGGGAGGATGAGGCGCTTGATGGCGTCCTCGACTGTGGCCAGTAGTTTGGGGTTGTTGATGGAGGAGGTCCCAGAGACGTGCGAACGACGGTCGGCGTTTGAGGAGAGGTAGCTGGACTCGGTGCCGCTCGCCTGCTCGACGTCCTTGCTCCGTCTGCGATGTGACTTGCGGGGCGAGGCAAGCTCGTCTTCCCGCCGTCTGGACGTGTCTCTTGACTTTGAAGAGCTGTGTTTTGATCTGGCAGCACCGCCTTCTGCGGCCTGCTGCGCCAGTTTCTCCATGACGCGCTGTGTGATGCGGTCTTTGCTGAGACTTCTGCTGCGGTGGTGGCGGGGTGCCTTGAGGGTGTCTTGGATGGCCTCTGATACCATGGACTCGGTGACTGCGTCGCGTTCCATGCTGCGGCTCCGGCGCCGCGCGGGCGGGAGGATCTCTGTCTGGCCAGTCATGCTGTCTGCGGGCATGGACGATATGTCCGAGGGCATGGGGAGGAAGCGGCCGCCGTCGGTGGACAGGTCGCTGTGGTTGGGCAGCAGTTCGATGTCGACGGGCGGCAGGGAGGAGATGTTGGAGAGGTCGGAGTAAGCGACGGTGCGCGAGTCGTAGAGCTCGGAGTACGACTTGCTGGTCGCGAGCGAGAGGCGCTTGGAGTAGGACGGCGCGTGGGAGTTGCGCTTGGCGGACGTCTGGGTGATCTGGACGTTGTCGCTCGCGGTCGAGTGCCTGCTCTTGCGAGACGAGGGGGTGACGCGGACGCGCACGCTGCCTCGCGAGCCGGCCTGGCCTTCGTCCTTGCCGGACTCGAAGTACTCAATGAGCAGCGACGTCTGCGAGGGGAACTTGCGGGAGAGCCTCGCTTGGCCGCGGGGCTTGGTGGGCGAGGTGGTGTTGATGGTGATGGGGGTGCCGTCGTCGGGGACGGAGTACGAGGTTCTGTCGGTGCGGTTGGAGACGTCGGTGTTGATTTCGTCGATGTGGTAGGTGGATTCGTCTGCGGAATCGAGAGTCGAGGGTTCAGTAGGTGCCGGAAGAGGAGGTCGTTCTGTATCTAAAACCATCGTAGAATCTGAAAGATTCTAGAAGGCGGGGTGGGTGACGGAAGACATGTCCGGCGCCGTTTTCCTCGAGGACGTTATGGGAGGGAAATGATGTTGGCGATGGTGTGGGTGCAGGGCCGCACCGTGGCTGTTTACGTTTGCGCAACCTGGATGTTGCTGGTGCGCGAACAGCGAGGGCGGGTGTACGAGAGGAGCCGTGATAGCGGGCGTGAACGGGACGGGGGTCGTGAACGGGGACGTGAGAGCCCAGTTGCGGTCCAGTAGGCGGTTGAATGCGTGCACACAGCTCCAGATGTCTGCGGCGTGCGACGCTCTGCGACAATGGCCGCCGACGTTCAGGCTAGCCAGCGTCAGACACCTACTCAGCAATGTGAGAGGTCACGGGACTCACCAGACCAGGCAGCACAACAGCTCCCGTCTATCGCAGGTAGCAATGGCTCTGCAGCTCCGTCGCGCTCTTCGCTGGTGGAGAGGCGGTCCTGTGGTGGTCGCCAGCTCCAGCTGTGGTGGAGAGAAAGGCTGGGTCACGGCTGGAGAACAGCAATCCTTGTCGGCGCTAACACGGGCTGGAGGTGAGGCTTGTTGACCTTGCAGATCGAGGATGGCGTGGGCGGGCGAAGGATTATTAGAATTATTACAATTATCCTAGTGCAATAGTACGATGGGTATAAAGTTGTGAAAGATGATGTAAAGGGCACAGAGTGAATAGAACCACCTGCGACAGGTCGCGTCGTATCAACCAACGATGGGCTACCGGCGATACATCATGACTTGTCTGTCCCCAGCCACTCGGCCGCGTCAAGGCCATACAGCGTGCCTGGTGTCCCTCGTGGACGCTGTTGGCCATGCATCCCACTGCAAAGTGCGCGACGAATGCCAGCCTCTACCGTCCCTCCACCGGCTGCCTGTAACAAAGATGGCTGGTCGCACCAAAAGCAACCACGTCGCCTATTCTATTCTTACCCCTCCCGTCTTCCCGCGCCTCCATGCCACAATCTCAAAACCAGGCTCTTGAGATTCCATGTTTTTTGCTGATTTCCCAGCCAGCTTCCCTCCAACTTGACGTGAAATGCTCACCGCCAGACTGTCAAACATCCGTCATGGGCGGCCGTCTCGCTGCTAACTACATAGCTAGCTAGCTTCTAGCACCCGTGTCGTTACCAGGGGTGATGGTGCCGCAACCCCCGTGGGCGGCCGCATCCGCTCTCACTGTCTTCCCGACGTGATTGGCCCGCCAGCAGCGAGAGCGACTTGCCAGCGCATCCCCCAGGGCTCCATACAAGCCGCGACGTCTGACACTTTCTGCACTTTGCGTAACTCGTAGGGCTGGCTGGCTACGGGCACAACTCCGTCAAGTAATATACCAGAAGCGACCTCATGCTAGAGAAATAATATTCGGAAGGATGCAGACTTGGTGAACTGGCAAGTTGACGCGGCCGCAGCAATGTTGCTCTTCTGCTGTCTCAGTGGTTGCGCGCCGGAATCTTGCTAGGGCTCACCGGTTTGGTGGCGCTGCTGTACGGGCAATCTTCACGACAATCATTTTCGCTTACAGGTAGAATTAAGCTACCGAGTACGTCATATATGCCAGGGACAGAATTGTTTGAAGTCCAAGGTCCATATCAAATCGACACGATTCGCTTCTGAAGTTGCTGACATCCGCATGGGTGCTCAATTAGATCATGCAAAGCTATAAACCCTAGATCATGGCCCGTATGTGATTTTGTACGCCAAACTCCCGTCAATGCCTTTCGACTACTGCCTCAGAACCTCTTGCCTCCCCTCATCGGTCGTCGGCCCTGCGCAGGCTGGCTTCCATATGCTCTCCTTCCCTCCACCTTCTTGTCGCGACTGAGACTTGCCCCAAGACTGATGTCGATGCGCGGTGGTGTCGAGAAACCGAACGATTTGGCCACCTTGACGAGATCCAGCTTGTGCACGTCGAACACCGACCGCAAGCTATGTGAAGCATACGACTGGAGGTACGACCGGTAGCCATCCTTTGCGCTCTTGTTGAGGTAGTAGTTTTTGCTGATCAAGGCTTCCAGTTGTGACTGGATGTTGAGAATCTTGTTGGAAGGCAGCTCAAACTCAACCAGCGGCACGCGGTTTTCTTTGAGGAGCTTGAGGAATCCTACTTCTGACGGCAAGAGGAACATCAAACTCCTGCCCTTGCCGTTTGCACCTCGGGCTGTTCGACCGACTCTGTGGATGTAGTCTATAGACAAGTCAGTATATACTCCGCATGCATTGCGTGCGTTCAAGCTTACCTCGCGGGTCATCAGGTGGGTCGAATTGAATAACCCAATCCACCTCAGGAATATCTAGTCCTCGCGCAGCAACGTCGGTGCAGATGAGTGTGCCGCTTTGTGCATTGACAAACTCGAAGAAGCGGTTCGTTCGCGCCTGTTGTTTGAGCTTGCCGTGCAGTCCAAGCACAGGCAGGTCGATGTAGTTGAGCAATTCGCTGTAGAAGTCGACAGATGCGCATGATGACAAGAAGACAATAACCTTCTTCTTCTGGTGTTTCTTAAGGAAAGAAAACAGAAGCCTGAACCTGGTGTCTGAATCGCACAGAACGTAACCCTGCTCCAATCCCTGGACCGTGCTATGCTCGGCACGGTGATCGACGTTGATATAGAGGGGGCCGGCCTTGAGCGATATCCTTGCGAGATCCTCAACCTTGGTGGTCTGTGTTGCGGAGAAAAGCATCGTCTGACGCTCCGTAGGCAGGATCTTGATGATCGACCTCATCTCGTCTTCGAAACCGACTTCGAGGATTCTGTCTGCCTCATCAATGATGAGCGATCTCAAGTTCTTGAAGACAAAGCCCTGCGTGTTGTGTAGATGGTCGAGGAGGCGCCCGGGAGTAGCGATGATCAGGTTCAAGCCCTTCCTGATCTTCTCGGCTTCTGCGTTGCGGTTGGCACCACCGATGCAGATACCAAACGTCTGGCTATGTGGCTCCATGAGCTCGCGCGCTACACCGAAGATCTGCAACGCCAATTCTCTGGTCGGCGATACGACAATGACTCCAGTTCCGTTGCGCGGCTTGAACCGCAGCTGCGAGAGCATCTCGATGGCGGGGATAAGGAAAGCCAGAGTCTTTCCACTGCCAGTTTTTGCCGCTCCAAGCACATCCCTTCCTGATAGCAGAGGTGGTATAGCCTTCTGTTGGATCTCTGTCATGTTCTCGAAGCCCATGTTCTTGATGGAGGTCATCGTTCGTTCGCTCAGGTTGAGCTCGTCGAATCGCGTCGGGTTCGCTGAGGGCATCGAGGTGCCTGAGGGAAGATCAACGGCATTGCTGCCCGTGCCAGAGGGTAGTTCGGTAAGCTCGTCATTGTCGCTGTCGTCGTCTGCAGCACTGGCTTCTGCAACGACATCCTCTACTGCCGCTTCTTCTTCCTCATCGCTCTGTTCCTCCTCAGAAACATCGTCTACCACCGGCTCTTCGACGACAGGCGCCTTGTCCTTGCGCGCCTTCTTGCGCGCCTTGGTAGCGTCTACGCCATCATGCGCTGGTGCGATGGCTGGCTCGGCGCTCTTTTTGCTCTTGTGAGACCTCTTCCTCTTGTTTCCCGGCTCGATCGCGGCGGGCGACATGGTGTATAATGCGTTTGGGGGTGCTGTGCAATGGCGCGAAAAGTTCGACTTGAAGCGCACCGGCTTGCCAAAAGTTCTAAGACCGAGAAATAATTATCGCGCTAGAGACCCTGGCCTGGCGCACGGACCAGTTCAGCGGGTTGCAGCATCGCGATGTAGAGAACACCATCCAGCTACTCCACGAACAGCTGATGAAAGAAAGAGCTTACCTAGCTGTATCATCCTCCACGTTTGTATGATCGCAAGACTGGCGCATATCATCATGAGGACTTCTCTGACACCACCTGCGCTCCCACGACGTGCGACCCACAACCTACCTAGGTACTCATCTGCAATATTCAAGAAACTCCCGTATCTCAGCATCCTCATGTTCAAACGAACAAAACACATCAGACATACCAGGAGTGGAACAAATCTACGCTCAGCATCCACGGACGAACTTTCGCATTGACAGAGTCCTTAGCCGGTCGCATGTAAATAGCGTGTACACCATTCTTAGCACTAGCCACACGGCATGAATGTTGTCCCGAGTATTTGCACTCCGGACAAAAGAGTCGAAAAAACAAAACCTTCTAGATCACGGACGAAACAATGTAGTTACATGACGATGGCAGCTACGATTTTGCAAAGCTGAGTTACTGTGCCAGTGGAATCGCATTACCAATCAATGGCGGAGTAGCCGACTTGTATATATGCCTTTAAAGTATCCTCGACATCCTACAAAGACCACAATACATCTCACCATCAACCTTAACTCAATTCAGACTCATATCACCAACCAACAACACCATCATGGCACCCAAGATCTTCCTGTACGCACCCACCCCCACCCCCTCCTTCAACATGCGCACGACTAACCCGCCCCCAGCACAGGAGGCACAGGCTACATCGGCGGCTCCGTCCTGCACACGCTCGCAACCACGCACCCCGAATACACCATCACCGTACTTCTCCGCCGGACCCCTGAAACCTTCCAATCCACCTACCCCAACATCACCATCCTAACCGGCGACTACTCCAGCACGCACTTGATAACCTCCGCCGCCGCCTCCGCCGACATCGTCATCCACTGCGGAGACTCAGACCACGAACCCAGTCTCTCCGCCATCATCTCTGGTCTCCTCCAGCGGCCTACACCAGGCTACCTACTCCACCTCTCCGGCACAGGAATAGTGTCAGACTGGGCCTCCCCATCGTACCTGGGAGTGCTAAACCCAAAGATATGGTCCGACAAGACTTCTCTGGCTGAAATCCGGTCCTTGCCTCCAACGGCGCTGCACCGCAACACCGAAACCATCTTACACGACACCATCGCCAAGCACGGAGATAGGATCAAGATAGCCATCATGTGTCCCCCAGATATCTACGGCAAAGGCAAGGGGTTGGTGAAAACGCATAGTGCGCTCATCCCTTTCTTCATCCACGCAGCGAAGGGATTGGAGAGTGGGAAACCTTTTTACTATAACGAAGGCGCCAATACGAGGAGTTGGGTGCATATCGACGACCTCATGCGTCTGTATTTGCATGTCGTGGAAGCCGCAGTCTCAACCTCAACCTCTACCTCTAACCCCCAAGATTTCTTCAACGAAAACGGATACTACTTTGCTAGCACGCAAGAGCATTCTCAGATTGATGTTGCGAAAGCAACTGCTGCCATCCTACACAAACACGGTGTGATCAAGGATGCGGAACCGGTGCAGATCGGTTTGGAGGAATTGGATGGCATGGCTGCTGTGTATCCTGCGTTTCCGAAGCTCGCGAGGTACTTGTTCGCGAGTAATTCGCGTACGAGAGCTGAGAGAGCGGCGGAGAAGTGGGGGTATAGGGGTGAGGCGCCGGGGTTGTTGGAGTGTTTGGAGGGGGATGTGCTGGATGCCATTAGCATGAAGGGGTAAACTGGCAATCACTGGAGATAAGGGAGGCATGCTGGCAACTCATGTAGCAGTGAGCTCAAGGATGACGTAGCATATGGGAACCGGGCTGGTGGCGACGATGTATCATAAATGAGCAGTATACCAGAGCTGATAGGGGTCTGAATGGTCTCTTTGATATCTGTACCGTGTGATGATTATTGCGGATGCCGACATTTCCCAAACAAGGCCATGCCATCTTTACTTGTGGATTCAGATAGTCACAAAGTCAATCGAGCATAGTTATCAATCAATAGATTTTGAGAGAAATTACACGGGGCTCAAATATTACCCAAATCCCTCCACGCTCACGCTCAAACCAACGAGAAGACATCTTTGCAACCAACGGATTCGTCCAAACCCACCTATCGCATACGGCCGTCAAGACCCTGAAGATCACGCTCCAGATCGCTTCCGTTCCATCCACCTTGGTTGAACGCTTCTTGGGGCCTTGGGTCTTCGTATCCAGCGCGGTCGTAGTTGTTGGGTATCGGGACTTGCGGCGCCTGGTTTCCCCCAGCGCCTGCACCGGGTTGTACGCGCACCATCTGGCGGAAGCGACTGACTTCATCCAGGATCATCTTCTTCATCTCCGGGATCTCCTCGACCACCTCGAACTGGAAGTCGAATGTAGTTGGGCATGAAGGCTCGTCGGAAGCATCGTGCCAGATTTGTAGGTACCTGTGTTCCAGGGCCTCCTCGACTGAGATACGGCTTGAGGGGTCAAATGCGAGCATGCGGTCGAGCAGATCAAGTGCGTCTGGGTTGGCGTTCCTGAACAGGGACTGGAACGAGATCTTTTGCATGTACGGTAGATTGCGAACGTAATCTTGCGCACGGGGAGATCCGATGCGTGAGAGTGTCTCCTCGTTTGGTGTTCCAAGGTAGTGCAGAATCTGGTTCAGTTGATCGACGTAGTCGCGGCCCTTGAAGAAGGGCTTACCGCCAAGCAGTTCAGCAAGGATGCAGCCTACTGACCACACATCGACTACGCAGAGTCAGCTTGAGCTCGGCATGTGAAATGTCTAAGCGGGTTCGTCGATGCCAACGACAAACGCCATCACGAGAGAGTGACTACTTACTAGCTTTTGTGTAGCTCTGGAAGCTCAACATGATCTCAGGGGCTCTGTACCATCGGGTAGCGACATATTCGGTCATGTATCCTGCGTTCTCCTCGGGGTCCATGGAGAAACCCCTGGCAAGACCAAAGTCGCAAATCTTGAGTTCGCAGTCGGCGTTGACGAGGAGGTTACCGGGCTTGAGATCGCGATGGAGTACATTGGCCGAGTGAATGTACTTGAGACCGCAGAGGATCTGGTAGATGAAGGACTGGAAGTGGGCATCGGTGAGCGGCTGGCCGGACCGGATAATGGCTGCCAGGTCGCACTCCATGAGCTCTGGACACTTATCAGCACTGTCTTATTGAGACATGGGTGTAGTCCATACCCTCGTATAGGTAGCACTCGTTGAAGTTGTCTGGGCGGGGAATGTCCATGTCGTAGAGACATGTTATCTGTGCGACGGGTTTAGCATGGGGTCGATCGGGGCACTCGGGAGCATGTGTGTCTTACGTTACGGTGGCCTGGCAGGTGTTAGTAGTGTTGCAGCCGGCAGGTGGCATGTCGACTGACCTCTAAAGTGCTGGAGCAGCTTGATCTCGCGCAGGGCACGCTTGGCAAGGATCTTCTTGCTGAAGACGTTGGTGACCTTCTTGATGGCCACGCCCTCGCCCGTCTGGTTGTTGGTAGCCGCACTGGGGGCAGAATCAGCACTTGTTATGCGGCGCGCCGTGGCTCGAGTCGTACCAGACAATGCCGTAGGCACCCTGTCCCAGCTCCTTGGTTACATTGTAGCGCTCGTCGACGATGAACTCCTGGTTGAACACCTGCAAGCTGTCAGTACGCGTGCTCGGCCCTGAATGGCGGATATAACGTTACCTTGAACACTTTGCGGTTGGCGAGGTCGCCCATGGTGGCAGCTGCGGCGGGGTAAGGCTCTTTCTATCTTCAGGAGAGAAGTTGAAGAAGGTAACGATCGAAGGCGCAGAAGTAGGACAGTGTGGACTGTGGAGAAGAAGTGCGGGCGGCAAGCGCACGATATGATATAAGGCTAGGCGCGCGGCCAATGTGATGACTGACAGGAGCTGCTTCGACACAAAGCGGGGCGGCGGCTCTGGCACGGGGCGGGCGGTGGGACAGTCGAGGCAGGCGCAGAGTCTTCACCGGGAAGTCGCCAGCAATAGGAAAGCGATGGACAGACTGGCTTCAGCAGAAAAGCGGTCGTCCTGTGCCTCGTCGCGGCCTCCGTGAGGATATGGTGGGGTTGGTATCCAGTCGCTGCGCGGACGAGGGGTTCAACTTGGCTGCTTGCGGCAAGGCGCTGCCCAAGGCACCTTCCTCAGACCGCTTCGCCCGCGCCGCTGGCTCTGCCCTACAATCAGGACAATTGCCCGTTGCAGGCCCGCGACCGTTTAGCCAGCCGACGGCCAGCCCGACAGCATGAACGCATGAGCCTAGCGCTCCGACTTGGCTGTCATGCACCTGTACAGATCCATGGTCCCCTCAGGGTCTGCCGCCATGTGCGCGAAGAGCGTGTATTTACACTATATACACTAACAAAACGTGGCTGCTCGTTTCTACCACGTGCCGCCGTCTAGATGGGTATTCAGCCTCTGCTATGCACAATTCAAACTATTCCCTCTCAAACGCCATATCCGTGGTGCCAAGATAACCCCGCCACTTATGCCAAACAAAATAAACGCCAGTCGTAACGTCGCTGAACAAACAGCTTTTTGGCCTCATGACTCGTAAGAGAACCGCCGTCGGGAGGCATCCGTAGACCCTTCCAGCGGCGAGACGGGGGAAAGGGGATCGCCATCCGATTCGGCGCGTCGTTCTTCGCGAGCACGGTAGGGCGGCAATTGGAAAAATGTGTCCGAGGCTTCCAAGAAAGCACCGTCTCTTGGTGTGCGTGGTGTAATGGGCGACACGTTGTCCGTTGGAAGCCGACCGCTCACTATCGATACTTCGGACGGGGATATTGGTGCGAGCCTGCGCGACTCTTCGTACGCAGCTGGGGTTGCGTCTGGCGTGCCCGTCGGATCTATGCCGTTGTATATCCTCTCGCGTACCACCATGGACTCCTTTTCCGACAGTTGACGGCCGCCTGCCTCGGGAAGCACAGGCATGTCTCCAGGCATCTCATAGATCTGACGCTCCTCGCCATCTGCCTCATGCACGGCTGATGATCCCTTCTCTTCTGCGCTGGAGCTCATCTCGTGATGCACATGGGATGAGCCAGGTAGCTCGGCCTTCGCGAAGACAGTCACGCCTTCTGTACTACTTCGTACTGGAGACGTCGGAGCCTCCTCTGACACGGGTGGATCCATCTTGGTGACCGCCGCCGCAGCGACATCGGCCTCGTATTGCGCTTTGATGTCTGCCAGCTTGCGCTTGTGCCGCCGTCGCCAGAACCACCACCCAATTGCGCAGAAAATCAGAGCAACGAAGAAGCCACCTCCCACTGCGATACCAATGACTGCCCCTGAAGACAAAGGCTTCTTCTTTGGGGGATCATAGTGCGGAACCGCGTAGGTGGGCGACACGATAGGCATGATTTGTGGAGCTTTGCCAAATGTCCAGTCCACCGCTGACACGGTGAAGTTCTGACGTTCCCAGTCTACGGTCAAGTAGGCTTCCTGCAGGAAGACTCTACCCAGTACCCACTGACGCGCCTCCGCACCTCGTCTGATAGGAAAGTACCTTGTCTTCTCTTGCAACCCTCTATACGGAGGGGTCGCCTCCACGTCTAGAGCAGCATAAGGCAACGTGATCTGCAAAGTGGAATCCGTGCTGTATTTCTGGCCGATAGTGATCGTGACACTGGGGTTTTGCGCGACGAGATCCCGGTGAAGGGCATCATCCACAAGGTAAAGATCTGTCTTTTCATCGTACTTTAGTCCAAATGCATCCTCAAAAGCTTGGCATATCTCAACCGGCAGGTAGAGTTCTGCAACCGTCGAATCGATGTACATGGTCACGTCGTCTCGGCCCATGAGAAGGTCAATATCTCCTTTCGAAGTGGTATCTGCCGTGATGCCGACGACACCAACCGCCAGGTCGCGCTCATTATCCGGGGCGAAGATGAAGGTTAGGTCGTTGGGAATGAGGCGGGAGGCATCGTAGCCGCCAAGCGTGAGACTTCCGAGGACCGTCTGGTCACCTGTGCATCCGAGTCAGTGATTTGCAACGAGGGTACGTGGTAATGTCTTACGGTACTGGGCGCCTGCCGTGTAGCCAAAAGACAAACTGGGAATGCTCTTCTGGTCGAACAGCGTGGTTAGGTAGCTCGGAACGGATTCATCGAAGACGGAGAAGTTGGTCGACTTGGAATGCACGCCTATATGCCCAAGCCAGAAGTTGGCGGTGACCAAGGTGCCGATCGTGGTGTTCTGAACTGAGGGCCCCATCTCCCCGGCCCTCCCCAGACCCACCGAATCGAAGCCGTACAATCCATTGCCGACCAGTCCGAGATACTTCTCGATCCACAGTTGGTAGAAGCCCTTTTGCTGCCATGTGTCTGAGTTGCTGCTGTTGAAAAGGAAGCCGCGGCTGGTTTCACAATCCGAGTCGAAGACGTTGTATGCTGTAATCTCTCCTGTCACCGGGCTCGTGGTGTTGGTGATGCAGGCCATGCGATTGATGGCCCATATCTGCTGGCTTGCAGTCGACACAAAGACGCGCACGTTCTCCCCTGTTTCGCCCACGCGCAGAGTAAAGGTGTTCCATGAGCCGTCGACTCCTAGCCAGTTCTGGTCCGGCGCAACGGTGACGGGTGCTGGTACCGAAGCGATGCCAGGCAGCAGCTGGAAGTTGGGCGTCTCGGTGATGTTTATCGGCACATAGTCGGCTGCGGCAAGCAAGGGCAGGAGCAGGGCGGCGGCGAGGAAGGCGCATAGGGTTGTGTGGAAGGCACGATGCCCTCGAAAAGGGACCATGTTCCGTGACTAAGCGGCGCGTGGAAGGAGGCACGACTGGGGCCACTCAACCTCGAAGAGCGCAGCGAGCAGCATCACCGAGTGGCATTGTTTGTCCCCGCCAGCGCCACGAGAGGGGTGAAGAAAGAGAAGGAGTCCTCGGAATGCAGCCAGCATGCAAAAGCACTCTCGTCCAGAGTCGAGCCAGATTGGCGGATCCTGGCATGCCAGCCGAGAGCAAGCCAAGGCATATATTGCACCAAATGCTCTAACGAAGTTGGTCACTTGGCTAACGGGGCGAACGCTCCTTTCGATTGACGTACCCGCCATTTGCTGCGATAGCACTCTTTTTTGCGGGAGCGCCCCGACCGTCACCCTTCTGCGATCCCTCTGCTGTACGCCTTGATTTTGGCGCCTCGATGTTGTGCTGCGGACGTAAGCTTGTACGGCAACTTCGTCAGACGCCTGTAAGACGGCCATCCTGCTCCCGTCGCTTTCAACCGGTATTCTTCCGCAGCAACATAGATGAATGCAGCTGAATGCCGTGAGGCACCCGACCGACCCCTCGTTTCATCCCTACACCGATTGGCACCTGTTCGCGCAATCTGGGGTCGGCCTCTGGACTGCCATGTGCCACTGCAAGGCGCTGGCAAAGCGGCTGGGCTTAGGCCACCACGGCTCCCACTACGAGCGGGCGACGCCCACGCCCGGACTTCACGACAGCCACCCCCGAACGACAAGCTTGAAACAGTAGGTTCTGGAGCGGTTGACCAGCGCATTCGCTTAGATTTGCTCTCTCCAGTCTGGCAGATCGGCGCGCTTGCCAGAAACCTACCAGACCATCGTCATGCTCAACAAGAGGAGATCTTGAGTGATGCGTCGATCATGATGTTGGGATGGATGCTTTTTGTGCATGATGAACGTGGCGCTTCATCTCCGCAAGAGCCGCACGCCGCCTGCGTGGTAGACAATCAACACTCAGCTGAACAGCAAGGGCTGTCTACAATGGTATGGAGGCGTGTCGCACAAATACAAGCAATCGCCTATGCCGAGACAGGCAGGCCGGGATTTTGATGCCTCCGCCCACACCCCAGCCTGCAACATGCTGCAGTAGCGGGGTCTTGTGCTCTCAGGGACCTGCGTGGCAGTCGCACTCAACCTACAGGATGTTGGCCAGATTCATCGTTCTTTTGCGAGGTGGACATACGTTATTGGTGTCCTCGTCCAACTCACGTGCCATCCGCCTGATACCCCTGTCCGGAATAGGAGCCTACGGACTTCGCCCAGAGCCTAGCTACCTTCCGCGCTGATCTTCCGATAAATATGCATGTCCACGCTCGGGACCACGCCAATCGATGCCGTCCATAGGGCAAAACGCGCTGGACCCGCTCATCCAGATTGCCTTTGCTGCACTCTCGTGTGCCCACCACTCTCTTGGGACGACTTGAGAGCACGACGTTCGCTATCCGTAGAGTGCTGCTCATGCAGGCACTCTACAATCGCCATGTATCTTAATCACTCGTTTCTCACAGTATGCGTCGCTTCATGTGCAGCAGGGGCCGTGTTCCATCGTGGTAAAGCCAAATCCCATTGCGCCTCGCGGCTCTGATCCGCTGCGTGCTAACCAAGCCATCAAGCCCCATATTCCAACGTCACTCTCACAACGAAGTCATCGGTATCTGCTTCGACGCTCGCACCTGTGCTCCCAGCAACTCCATCGCGTAGCGTTAGCAGCCTCGGTACAGGGATTTCTAGCGAGCATGAAATCCTTCGGCCCACCGATGCGGCCTCGACTGGACCACTGGTCTCTTCTGTGCTACCAAACGCCACGTTATCAGACGATCTGAACACAACATCGTCGCAAGGCCAATATCCATTGCTAACGACTTCTGAGATCAACCTATCCACTATCAACGGTACGGCAACACAGCACACCCGCATCTCTAACGCGACATGTACGGTCAACATCCCCAGTGCAAGTGTAGATTACTGGTTTGGCCCAACATACATGCATGTGGCGGGAATTATGACAACGCAGGCATCGAATTTCAGTAACGTGGACTCTTATACCCTTGTTCCTTACACGACAGCCTTTGATGCATCCAGTGCACTGGCATCAGATTATGCATGTATCTACAGCGAGTCGTATTATGCCGAATGGGATTTCACGGTTACCATGTGTGAAGAGTACACGGCAAGACCTAAAGCAGCTACAACATCTGTTGCCTACCGGTCAGCAGGCTACTCTCCTTTTCCCTCTGGTAACGTCATCCCGACGTCGGACGCCGGATTATACGATCTATACTACCCAGATACTTTCCCATCTGCCACGGCTACAATCACCCTTGGGCCAAATACTACAACGGTTCAGACTTCTGCGACACCTTTCGTCCATTTCACAGCCTACGAGGTTGAGTCAGGAAACAAAACCGAGACGGTACAGCTTCGTTCCGCACAGGTCTATCCTTACTGGATGAAAGGATTCGACGAGGAGAGTACGGTGACGGGATCACTGCCAGATGGTTTTCTCAACCAGATTCCACAGTCTGCGTGTGATGCTGGACAATTGAAGGCCACCGTTGTGACTGTCCTCATCGTTGTCGACTTATACTATCAAAACTGGCCTGGTATAGGTCCGGCCCTCATCCATGTCGAGTCGTCTGTACTTGGTTTTGACGACGGACCCGTCGTTATAAATGGTTGGGGCGGCAGCACTTCAAAATCTCCCCCTCTTACAGTAGCAGACTGGGATCTCCCAGGTGATAACAGCAAACCAAGGCCCACCACCGTCAAGCCAAACGACCGAATGGACTCAATTTCTACGACTAAGATACGCGGCAGTGAGAACAACAATGCGATCAACCCTCCCGAATTCACTCGAGTTACCGTTGGTTCTGTGGGCACACGACCCGTCGTAGTTGGTCCTTCTTCAAGAATCGTTGTCGGCTCTCAGACCTTACAAGCTGGGGGAGCCCCCGTCAACGTAGGAGGTGGGACGATGGTTTCTCTTGCGCCATCGGCTACGGCCATCGTTGTGGACGGCAGTACTTCTAGGCTACCGCAAGTTACTCCGTCACGGCCTCCACCAGTGCTGACGATTGGCTCAACGACACTCACACCCAACGCTGCTACCCAATTCTTCGTTGGTCCAGGGCAAACCCTCACCCCTGGAGGCGTCGCTACTGTCGATGGTACCGTCGTCAGCTTGGCACCGTCGGCTTCTTTCGTGGTCATCGGAGGTTCCACCCAAGTTCTACCAGTATCATCGCCAGCTTCAAACAGTCCGCCACAACTGGTAGTCGGTGGCTCAACGATCACGGCGCAAGCAACCCAAGATAATTCCAACAACTTCAACAGCCCAGCGAATCAAAGACCTAACCCAACGTTCGTTGTCTCGGGGCAGACACTCGCTCCGGGTGCCCCTGCCATTACCGTTTCGGGCACCACGCTATCGCTAGCACCCTCGGGAAGCGTACTGGTGGTTAATGGAGCGTCCTCGACGATACAGATCCCAGCTGTTCCTGCCGTAACGCCATCCACACTTACTGTCGGCGATAGCGTGTTCCCTGCTTTTGACAATCCGCGAAACACATTTGTTATCGCAGGTCAGACACTGGTGCCTGGAGGGTCAGCAATCACTGCATCCGGCACTACGCTTTCGTTGGCGTCATCAGCATCCTTCGTTTTGGTCAATGGCGTCACATCCGTGATAGCGAACCCAGCGGCGCCGACTCTCAATGTTGGTAACAATGTCTTCACACCGATTTCGGCCTCACCAGGAATATCATTCGTTGTTGGCGATGAACCCCTCGTTCCAGGTGGACCAGCCATAACTTTCTCCGGAACGACAATATCGCTTGCACCTTCTGCTTCATTCGTTGTTGTTAATGGCGTTACTTCATCCCTCGCTATTCCTACTCCACAGGTCGGCAAACCTCCTACGATCACCATCGGCAATGATGTCATCGACGCTCTTCCAGAGCCATCAGGGCCCACCTTTGTAATAGATGGCCAAACACTCGTTCCTGGTGGCCCAGATATTACCGTCTCGGGCACTACACTGTCACTCGCTCAATCGGCATCATTCGTTGTGATCAACGGCGTTACATCTACATTGGCCACTCCAGCCCCTCCACAAATTACAGCGCCTCCTTTGACCATTGGAGATCTGACATTCGGGCCGCTCCCAGGAACTAGCACTGCCTATCTAATCGGGTCGAGACTGCTTACCGTGGGGGGCTCGATCGTTGTCTCAGGTGTCACGATCTCGCTCGCACCCGGAGCTACAGCCTTGGTCGTCAACGGCAAGACCAGCTTCATTTCGCCGCAGGCCCAGCCCGCCATCACCAATCCTCCATTGCTCACTATTGGTTCGCAGACATACACTGCAGAATCAGGGAGTGGGACGGTCTTCATCATCGAAGGACAGACTTTGACGCCAGGAGGCACAATTACCGTCGATGGCACAACAATCAGTCTCGCGTGGGGGGCGACGGAGTTGATTTACGGATCTTCAGGACGCACCACGAAAAGCGCCTTGTTTCCCGCAACCACGACCCGCCTCCAAAGCGTTACCAATAGCCCGAGTGCGAGGGCCAGTAAGCCCGACGGACAGGCGACGGCGACGAGCACGAAGGAGGGCGCAGCATCCCACTCGGACTACCCGAGCTTAATGTTGCTTGCACTGTTTATCATTTCTTGCTTTGCTTCAGGGTGCGTAGCATGTTGAACGGTTTTCGACATGGATTCATGGTTTTCTATGGGTATAATGAGCATTATTTGGGCGTCCTCGGGTTATCACCGGTAAGTGATACCACGTGTACAACAAGATCATCATCGGCGTTTGATCCATTTGCGGCGGCACATGCACGATCGCAGCGCAACGACCTCATCATCTAAAACGCCTGTCAAAGGCAGGATCTGGTAGATGGAAGAGGTACTGATTAGAGAGTGGCGCATCAGTTAATAATACCCAGGGATTGGGATGGTTGGTAGATAATGAGAACTATTGAGCACGTTTTGAGTGTCGAACAGGTACTTAAAGGTGAAGGGACTCTCAATTGATGTTGGAGAAGGCCACCACCACGGGGCGGTAATGTTACTGCAAGCCACTACGCACATACGCGACAACGTGCATCGGCGCAATGCTCAGCTCCACTAACGAAGAAAACAACATACCGCAAGGGCGCATTCTGCGTTCCTCATCTAAGCGCCTCATCTCCGTTCATTCGTCAAGCGGCGCAGCACTTTACATTATCTCGAAGCACGGGTGCGGCATTTCGACTATCTACGCAGGACGACAGTATAGCCGGTGGTTCTTTCATCTTCCAAAGCAAAGCGAAGATGGCGTCACGACTCGACTGCGAAAACGGTGTTGTTTAAAGCGATGCCTCGGAAGTGTCGAAACACCACCATCGTCTTGGCAGGTACAGGCGCGCAATTTCCCCCACTGAAGGATTTCGTTTCATGTTGTCTCGCGAACGAATACACCCTTAGCGAAGTTTTCGCCCCACCACCGAGGTTGCTTTCCCGTCGAACTGCAGGATCTAGAATACCGGATCAACGAAATGAGAGTCATTGTAGACCGGTGGCATAAAGAATGGAGAGTAGGGAGATTGCGTAGTGTGGCGGTGACGATGGGGGCACGCAGCGGTAAGTACCAATCGGTCTCCGACATAACGTTATGGCACAAGCAAACAATCAACTGCGAACATGTGGATGCGAGTAGCATTGACAGCAGAACAGGTTGGCGCTTCAGCGCATGACGTTTCGTTAAACGCCTGGGATAGCCAGACTTCAACCGATCAAGCTTTTTCGACATGGTTTCACGTTTCCCATGAGGCTCTCCCGCTATTCGACGGCCAACGTCTGATACAGGCCACCTCCAGGCACATGCATGGAGGCGACGCCTTCAAATCTCTCCTTGACAATAGCTCATCACATATTATGGGGCGTAGGAACGGAGCAGACCTGGATTCAACGTTCTGCGGCAGCTAAGCGAAGCCACGCTTCCGGTTCGGGCGCTAGCGCAGTGCTGGATAGATTGACAGGTGCTTGGCATCAATCCACAGACCCGGGTTTCATGTCGTTGGCGCTGTCAGGATTCTGTCAGTGAGGCACTAATCTTGTCATGGCGCAACTGTGCCGTGTAGGCGGAGGGAGTATAAGAGATACAGAGGCCATCGCAGTTGAAAGGGCATCAAGCTTGACGCTGACACTCACTTTCACACGCTCTTTAGCATTACACTCGCTTTCGATCCATTCGTCTATCATTCATTCGTTTCCATTCTATCTTTGAAGATACGCTCAACCTTTTCAAATCCAACCAACCAACCAACCAACCAACACACCAACCGCAAACATGTTCACCAAGACCGCTATCATCCTGGCTGCTGCCAACCTCGCCGCTGCGCACACCACCTTCCAGAGCTTCGTCATCGACGGCAAGGACCAGGGCCAGCACTTCGCTGTCCAGACTCCTTCCAACGGCAACAACCCCATCCTCGATGTCACCTCCACTGCCATGATCTGCAACGGTGGCAAGGCCACCTCCGACCAAGTCGAGGTTGCCGCTGGCTCCAAGCTCGGCATGCAATGGCACCACAACGACCCCGCCTCCGCCGGTGACGGTGACGACCCGATCGCTCCCTCCCACAAGGGACCCGTCATGGTCTACATCGCCAAGGCCGACACCAACGGCGAGGGCGCCGTCTGGACCAAGATCTACGAGGACGGTCTCACCGGCTCCAAGTGGGGTGTTGACAACCTCATCTCCTCCAAGGGACTCTTGGAGATTGACCTCCCCAACCTCGAGGCTGGTGACTACCTCATCCGCCCCGAGATGATCGGTCTCCACGAGGCCAGCGCCGAGGGCAAGGCCCAGTTCTACAACGGCTGCGGTCAAATCAAGGTCACTGGCAGCGGCTCTGCTGCTCTCCCCGCCACTGGTGTCGACATGACCAAGGCGTACAAGGCCACCGACCCTGGTGTCATGTTCAACATCTACGGTGGTGCCACCGACTACACCGTCCCCGGTCCCAAGGTCTGGGACGCCGCCACCGCTGGCAGCGCTCCTTCCACCCCTTCCAAGCCCGTTGAGTCGGCTGCCCCCTCCACCCCCGCTTCCAGCGCCGCTCCTTCCGCCACTCCCTCTCCCGTCGAGTCGGCCAAGCCCGCCGCTCCCTCTGCCACCAAGCCCGCTGCCACCCCCGCTCCTTCCACCGGCAACGGCTCTGCTCTCCCCGAGACCTTCACCATCGAGCAGTTCATCCAGTGGCTCAAGACCGCCACCGGCAGCTCTGCCTCCAAGGCTCGCCGCCACGCCCGCGCTTTCAACTTGTAAGCGCTTTCTCACAACGGTCGCAAGTCGATCTTTCTTGCATGAACTGGGGTTCATGGTTGGTCCTTTCTTGAGACGTATCTTCTTTGATGGGACGCCCCCATACTCTTTCTTCCATAGACCGCGAGATCGGCTAGCCTCTTCTTTTGATGTAAATATAGCATTCACGACGAATGGAATTCGAAAAGTCTTTGTACAATTGTTGCTTGCCTGATGTGTGTGCCTTGTGATTGAGTGGTATTGTGAAATGCGAGGAATATGGAGGGCGACATAAATGCCTCGGACGCCTACGAGTAACTTATGTCTTCTAGATCATACCCCACAAAGCGATTAGAAGTCTACATCGTCATGTATACGTTTTGTCACCTAGTGAGCAAGAGCAATGTATGCAGCAACACGCACATACTAGGAGGTTGTCGTGTCTTGAAAAGGGTATTGCAACTATCATAGTGCACTCAACCACATCCATCCGCCTAATCTCTATCCAATGTAGCCTTCTCCATGGCCTGTGTCAAGAACTCCTCGTCGATGTCCTGCATGATCTTCAGAGCCTGTTCTACCGTGATCCACGACCGCACATAGCAGTCACCACGAGTGTCAGGAGCGTAATGACTCCGATACCAACATCGTGTGATGCCTTCACTGGTACGTCATGATCGCTTTCACGCGGACGCTCGTACCAGTTGTTACACGGAACGGGTTTCTTTGAGCACTTACACTGTGATGGTCTGTCCGTTATACTCACCACCGCTCACCTGGGTGGCCTACGTAACTCTATACCCTTGACCTCCAACCAGCCAACAAATCACAGCTGAATCATGGAGGCGCATGATAACGCCATCCCAGTTGTTGCTCTGACCCCAAACTTACGACCAAGCTCTCCGTCCTCATCCACATCATCATCCGCCAACACCTCACCAAGCACATCCCCGCAAGACAAGGCCAAGCGCGACCCTAGTCCACATAACAAGGAAGTGGCTGTGCAGCAAAGACGGGATGAGAAAACCAAGTTGGGTGCTAGCGGTGGTGTGCCGACGTGTTGGAAATGTGGTCATTGCGGGACGGTGCAGGATGCGGGTAGCGTGGAGTGTGTGACGTGGTTTTGGACGGAGGGCGTGTGCGGGCATGAGTATTGTGGGAAGGGGGAGTGCTGTGAGTTAGTCATTTGAAAGCCAACAATTAGCAGGTTGGTTCTGAGTAATGTGGGGAGGTTTTGACGGTGGCATCAAATGCGTGGTGAGACAGCGATTGGACTTGACGATACGTGTAGCATTGATATAAGATATTCAGTTATGTCTGTATACAGGGATGGCCGGTCAAGGCCCAAGCGGAGATATGTGTAGGACGTTTCCGTTGAGTAACAGCGCCCAGAGTGTTGACAGTCATTGTTCAAAACAGTTGAACATACGCGAACTCTTAGCAACATATCTCTTATTTTAGAACACTGAACAGGACGCAGTAACAGCATCCGTAAGCCCGGTTGCGGAAGAAGGAAAAAGTCCTTGTGATTCGCATATATCCCATACCAGCAACTTCACTGTACTATCGGACCACTCCAGGGCTCTTTCCGTTTCTTGGGTTTGGCGTCCGGTAAACGATGATTCTTCCACTCATGCTTACGTGTCGCATCTGTGCGCTTGAACTCTTTCTGACAGACGCGACATGTCGTCGCTGTCGCGGAGAGCAATGACTTGTGACTTGCGAGAACGTGTCTTCTGAGGTTGCCCTTACGATATCTGCCGGTGAAGACCTTGTCGCATCCGTTGCACCTGTCCATCAGATCCCCGACTTCATTTGATGGCTGAGATGAGACGTCGGACTTTTCTCGTGGCCCCAGGTTATCTTTAAGCTCGATGTAATTCGTACGGTGTCTGTAGACGTCGAACTCAGGCGCAGGGAGATATGGTTCGTCATCAATGAATCTCAAGCCAAGTTCGTGTGTAATATAACTTCCGACGGTGGAAGTGAGGTCAGAGTCAGGCTCTGATATGGATGTCATGGTGGAGCTCGCACAAGGTGTAGTATAGTTATGGGGCGACGTCCCGTAACTTGAAGCGAGCGAAGGCAGAGCGGGAGTCCAAGGCAGAGCGGAATCCCATTCTGGATACGTTCGCAGATAACCCCATCGATGAGTCGCGTCCTGAGGCTCCATCGAATGATCGAATAGCTGGCGTATGGGTGGTAGTGAGATTCCACTGCTCGATGTGACGTTCTTGAGAGTGGCTTGGTAATTCGCGGGATCAATCGTATCACGACCATCGTCAAGGTCGAAACCAATCAACATCAGATCGTCGTGGTCTGTATGGTCGTTGATCACTATAGGCTCTTCGCGGCTGCCATTCTGCACCAGACTGGCGTCATATGGGATATGATAGGGCATAGCGATTTTACTGTTGGAGGGAGGACTGGACGTGGAGTTTTCAGGTGGACGGACCAAACTGGATGTTCGTCTGGTTGAAGGGAGACCGTGCAGATAGACAAGATCCACATCATGACGCTGACGTGGAAGCTGAAGAGCGGCTTTGGAAACATAGCTGTATCCGTTTTGAGCCCTATCTGTCGAAGCTGCCGTGTTCAAGGAAGGCGAGTCTTGTTCTAGCTACTAAAGTCGGTCAGAGTGCAATACGATAGCAATGTTGTAGCACTTACGGCCTCTGTCGCACCCGTACGTTGTACACTCTCAGTAGTGCACCGAGCGACTAAGAAGGTCTCAACCTTTGAACACAAAATGTCGTACTGCTCCTGTTGTCCGGCATCTCCCTTACGCTGTGATTGTGGAATTTCGCATTTGAGGCCGTTTGCCCCATGAAAGGTCTCAAACTCGTACTCGTCGAGGATATCTTCGTTGCAGGTCTTGCAGAGTTTGAGAAAAGGTAAATGTGGTGGCTTTTTCTTTGGCAGGTTGCGAGTTAGATGTGTTCGAACGGCTGACATTGTAGTCGCTGGGGCGCTTCCGCATGTATATGGCAGTCCTAGGCTCGGCTGCACTGTCCGGAAAGGGCAATGGAAGATTCGCTTGGGTTTTAGACGAGTTGTCGGAGTTAGTTTCTGAACCTCTGTAGCCATATCTTTTCGACGCTAGGGTACCGGATATCAGTGAAAATTTATGCGTGAAAGACTGGCTGACTTACTTTACATGAAGATTTCGGAGCCGGCGACAATGTAAGGGCCCTTTTGGATCTTCTGAGTTGCGTGATAGGCAACGACAGTTCGCTCTGGCCAGCCTCGAAATCGTTTAACCAGGGGTGTTCAATATTGTTGTTCGTGTATGGCCATGGACTGTAAGGCGGTCCAGGATCTGGCACTCGATACAATCCTGGAAACTGATATGATGGTCCGAAAGCATCAAAATAAGGCGTGGTCACAGGAGGATCGTCCTGAGTATCGTGTAAATCCGGGTCTTGGCATAAGGCTGGGTCTTCTACCGGAATTTGTGGGGCCTCCGATGGGTGGGTGTAGATAGCTGAAGGACCATCGACGCCTGGTGGAGGAGGAGAGAGTCCTTCAGAGGCTTGCGAAGGAGTTGTGTGGGCCGGAGGACTATCGGGCGCTTGGACCGCCATGATGGGCACAGGGAAGGAGGACGAAGAGGACAAAAAGGACAACGAAACAACCTACAACCGTGGGCATCACGGCACTATATCGATCTTTGCTAACCAATCAGCATAGCTTAAGTGTTCATTAGCGACATGGCTTGCAGGTGTACACATTTTTCGATCTGGGGACCTGAGGACTTGCGGACTTGCAGAGATGCCTGGATGCCTTACAAGCCGCAGACCAAGGACCACTGAGAGACTGAGGTGGCGTAAAATAGGTTCAAGTCCGATCGTTATTGGACCACATGGCGGTTAACTAACCAGGTTCGAGTTAGCAGACGGAGGTGAGGCTGAGAGGTGCAGTACAGAGCGGCCAATGGCAGGCTTGATCGATTTGGGCGCCGGGACGAGTTGTTGAGATGAACAGTTGTATACATAACGACTGACGCAACCACAGCGACTGCTGTTCAGCGTGTTCGCGCATATCATGCTTCAGGCAAAGCTTGGCGTAGGAATGATCACATGAGAGGAAAGGCCGAGGGCGTGCGAGTATAAAAGAAGCCCAGTGGTGTAAAGAAGTGAGACGACTGGAGGGGTATCAAAAGGGAATCAAATGCTCAATAACAATACGCACGCGCTTCAAGCCCACACACCCAGAGTCCAACTGGCCCTCTCGCCACCTTTATTGGACAGACCAGGACCCATGCTCTGCCTCTGCGCGATGACAGAGACCTCTTTCTCCCGTGTAGCACCCTGTAGACCATCTTTGAGGTACTTCTCACGCTCAACTTCCACGATGCCCTTGATGCGCTGCTGTGCTATCAGACTCGCACCTGCCCACGGGCCCAGGGTGTCCACAACTCTGATGGTACCGCCGATCAAGCTCGCAGGTGGCGGGCCGTGACGTATAGCCATCTGGGCGAACTTTGTGTCTATAGGGTCTTCCGTGGGTGATTGAAGCGCTGCGGGGATTGGCGCTGTCTCCGCATCGGTGTCGAGTGACGAGGGGAACGTATCCTCGCCTTCCTGTCGGCGCGTCTCCACGTCCTCCTTTTGGTTGCGCATCTTCTCTTCGCGACGTGCGCTTGCTCTGCCGTAGCTCTTTACTGGATCCCACCCCTTCAGTTGTACCAGAGCGTCCAGCTCTTTCTGTATGCGGGTCTTGAGGCCAGGTAGGTTTGACACGCCGCCTGTTATCACGATGCGCGACATGCATAGTCGTCGGACGTCTATGGGGAGTTGTACGAGAGCGCGGTATATGAGGTGGTGTAGTGGGAGGTCTTCGTCGTCGAACTCGTGCATGGCCAACTCGGGCGCAAACAGAGCGTTCTCGGTGGGCTTGGCTAGTGATGCGAATGATATCGTGAGTTCGGTAGGAGGTGTGTGCTTCGGAAAAGGTATGGTGACGGCAGGTGGCGGTGATTCGATTGCGTCCTCAAACTCCTCCAGTACAGGAGCTTCTCGCGCGGGGAAGTATACGGTTCGTCGATTCGATCGGGGGACGGGTTTGCACCATCCAACACGCGTAAGGACTTCCTCTGCTTCTTCGAAAGACACATCTGCCTTGGTAGCGCTTGGCTCAGCGTCGTCGAGTTCGGCGTTCAGTAGCTTGGCCATCTCCTCGCTCAGCAGCTTGCCCGCCCGAACACTGCGTCTTTCTGAGACCTCGCGGTATTCGCACACCGCAGTCACTAGTGTTTCCGCCCAGCCTATATCCACGACCAGCGCTGAGCGTAGTCCTGCTGCGACTGTCGAGAGCACCGGGGTTGACATGAGGGTGATGCTCGGAGCCTGGAAGCTTGTGAACAGCACATCGAGGATGGTCGACATGAGTGCATGCGGCATACGCGGTGGCATTGCAAGTAGCACCCGCCGTGGCTTCGTGTCCAGCAGAAAGTATTTGCCGTATGCCTCCCTCATGGCCCGCTCAAACTTGTCCTCCACCAGCCCCATGTCAACCTTGCTCAGATCCATACGGTAGAGCTCATGCTCTTGACCCCAGTCCTGGTCCCGCTTCCGCTTTCTTCTCTTCTGTGCATATTCGGGGTCCCACTGCCTGTAGTCGCCTACCCTCCGCTGGTCGTCGGGCCCAAACGGGAGGGTGCATCGCGGGGCACTTTCGCCGGGAAAGCCGCCGCGTACGAATCGCGACCCGACTTCGATCACGACGTACTCGTCTTCGGTACGGAAGGAGCCACCAGGCGAGCCGAAGGTGGACGAGATGGATCGTAGGAGCGGTGTCCGCGGTGACTCTCCCAGATCGGCGAGGCGTGGAGTCGCGCCCCGGGTGCTGCGGTTGAGAGAGCCCGAGACCTTTCGCTCGCCGCCGGATGACATGGCGGGGATGCTTTTGGATGGATCAATAAATCATTATACTGTAAGCTCAATGGCCGCGAGTTGCTTCGCCTGCATGTGCCTGGCGTTCGTCACTAGCTGCCCGAAAGCAAGCTTGTGTGTTCCAGGGTTAGCGTTGGGTGGCTGGCCCGAGCGCAGGAAAAAGTTCTAGCTGGAAAGCGCACTGCTCGAGCTTGCGACAACTCCCATCGCGACTTCCCACACCACGTCCAAATTCACCACGGAGGGTAGCTGCGTTTCGCGATCGCCATTGGACCTACCCCACGACCGAAATCAGCAAAATGGGTCTTTTTATCCTCTCGGAGACTTCGGCGGGTTACGTCCTGTTGAAGTCCAAGGACAAGAAGCTTCTCAGCGGAGAGAACAAGAACTCCTCTAGCATTGTCGAGGAGCTCAAGCTCAAGAAGTTCGCCAAGTTCGGCAGCGCAGTCGACGCTCTCGAGCAGGCCGCCGCGCTCCACGATGGAAAAGTCACGCCTATGCTGTCGTCGCTTTTGGAGGACCTGAAGGATGAGACCAAGGCTACCTGTACGAACTTCCTGAGATTGCGCAGTGCACATGGCAGCTAACACCTTCAAGTGGCCGTCGCCGACCCCAAGCTCTCCAACTCGATTGCGCAACTCCCAGGTCTCTCCCTCAAGACCGTATCAGACTCTTCAACCCAAGATGTATTCCGTGCCATCCGCGAAAACCTCACCTCGCTCCTTCCCGATCTTCTTCCCTCTGAGGAAGCCGCGACCAGACTCGGTCTTGCCCACTCCCTCTCGCGACACAAGTTGCGCTTCTCGCCCGACAAGGTCGACACAATGATTATCCAGTCCATCGCATCGCTCGATGTGCTCGACAAGCAGCTCAACACCTACGCCATGCGTGTCAAGGAATGGTACGGCTGGCACTTCCCCGAGCTCGCCAAGAGTAAGTCCCAGCCTTCTAGACGCCTGTTCCTCTGGATTCGTTACTGATTTTAGCGACAGTTCTCAACGACAACCTCGCCTACTCTCGCGTGGTCCTTAAGATGGGCTTCCGAACCAAGGCGCGTGAGAGCGACCTCTCCGAGATTCTTCCCGAGGAGATTGAGGCGGCTGTCAAAGCGGCTGCAGAAATCTCCATGGGTACCGAGATCACAGAGGAGGATCTCGAGGCGACCTCAGCTCTTGCCGAGCAGGTTGTTGACCTCACCGAGCACCGTCAAAGCCTCGGCGCCTACCTCTCCAACCGCATGCAGGCTCTCGCTCCTAACCTCACTGCTCTCGTCGGTGAGCTTGTTGGTGCGCGCCTCATCGCCCACGCTGGATCCCTCATGAACCTCGCCAAGTCGCCCGGTTCTACCATCCAGATTCTCGGTGCCGAGAAGGCTCTTTTCCGCGCTCTGAAGACCAAGCACGACACACCCAAGTACGGTGTATGTATTTTCTGTCCTCAACGTGTATTGCAGTACTAACTCTACCAGCTCATCTACCACGCATCCCTTATCGGTCAGGCTACCGGAAAGAACAAGGGCAAGATCGCTCGTATGCTCGCCGCCAAGTCCGCCTTGGGTCTCCGTGTCGACGCCCTCAGCACCTGGGGTGTATCGTCCGAGGACACCTCCAAGGAGCCCACCGAAGAGGAGAAGTCCCAGCTCGGTCGCGACGCACGCCTCACCATCGAGAGGAGACTACGCGCCCTCGAGGGCAAGCCGCTCAAGAGCATTCCTTCCGGCAACGCCAACGCGACAACACTTGGACAGAAGAAGTGGGAAGTCAAGGAGGCACGGAAGTACAACCCAGACGCCGATGGCCTTACTGGTGACGAGCCAGCCGCCGATGCGCCTGCCCCCAAGAAGTCGAAGTCAGACAAGACCAACGGCACACCCAAGAAGCTGGTACAGGAAGTCGACAGCGACGAGGAGATGGCCGATGCCAAGGACTCATCAGACTCCGAGTCGGAAGACAAGCCCGCCGCCAAGGGCGACAAGGCCGCAAAGAAGGCAGAGAAGGAAGCCAAAAAGGCACGAAAGGCAGAGCGCGCCGCAAAGCGCGAAGCCAAGGAAGCAAAGAAGGCCGCCAAGGAGGCAAAGAAGTCCAGCAAGGACAGCAGCAAGAAGCGGAAAGCCGATGACGGCGACGAGAAGGTCGAGAAGAAGAAAAAGAAGAAGAGCAAGGACTAGATGCTGTCGCCTGTATCTGTAGCCATGTTCTTTCACAAAAGAGGGTACGGCGTTGTTATGGGTTTGAGCTTGCTTTGTTCCAGGCGAGTGGCGTACGAGGGTTCGGCATCTTGTAGTTCTATGTTTCAAATTCTTACGTTGCATGATGGGGATGCGGTGGATGGATACCCGCCAGTTGGTAGCATACAATCACATGTTCATAAATCTTCAGTCGTGTTCGTCTTGTACTCGTGTGATGGTGTGTTCTGTGTGGTGTTTCGTTAGATAACCCCCATGCTGTTGACGTTCCCACTGCGCTCGGTGTAGTGACAGCATCTTCTCACATCATGGTATGATAAACCTCTCCTCATTCTCTCCTCGTCGCTACATCTACTCATCGTCCATTACAGACTCAAACCTTCCGCTTAACCTTCCTCCTCTTCTTATTAGCACCAAGCAGCTTATTCGCAATCTTCGGCATCTCCATATCCTCCACGCCCTCCGGAATCATTCCCTCTTCCTCATCAAACACCTGCTGGATGATAGCCAGAATATCATGTAATTCATCCTCCGTAAACCGTGTGCCCGCCTGTATTGTAAAAACGTCAGCACCCATCAGCAACCATCCATACCACAATACCACAGTCAACCCCACACTCAACCCCACAGAAGGCTCGGGCAGCCAGAACAGCAGTCACAAGCGCAGTCAAAAGAGCAATCTAGAAAAGAACATAGAACATACCTCCTCAACAATCAACTCCAACGTAACCTGCGTCGTCGGCCTCAAATTATACAACTGCAGATACTCCGCCTTGTTCAACCGGTACTTCGGCGCCAGTGCACGGAATAAACTATGGGGTCCGCGGTAGAGCGTTCTGGGTCGTGACGGGTGCGTGTCTGCGAGGGAGGAGGTTGTGTATTCTGCGGTTTGGAGGTAGGCGAGGCCCTGGGGGGTGGGAGGTTAGTGTGGGGTCTTGGGTGATGGGTTGGAGATAGGATGGATGGGTGGAGGAATGGGTGGGTGGATGGATGGATGGAGGGGTGGATGGATGGATGGAGGGGTGGATGGATGAAGGGATGGATGGGTGGGTAGATGATGAAAAACGTACATCTCTCAATATATGCGTCAAACCCGATGGCTTCTTCCTTTTCCTCCCCGTCTCATCAGCGCCCGTGTACTCAGCGTCTTCTTGGCGGAGGTGCAGGAGGACTTCGTGGTTGGAGAGGAGCGCGGATTGGGGGGTTTTGATCTGATTGTCTTTGTCAGCGAATGGGTCTCAGGATGGCGCTACAGAGGGTTCTTGATGACTTTAGAGTAAGGGTGGAATGGGAAGGATGAGATAAGGATGTGGATGCGGAATATATGTCATGTGATTGGAGAGGTGATCCGGAGAAATCGGACTTGAGTCTCGCATGGCGTTACTTACATGCATCCTGATAATCTCGTGGCGCTCGCGCAGACGCCTTGTTAAAAGGTCGAAGTTGAGGTCGTCCGATGGCCACCAGTCTGCGGTGTGTAGCAGGTCCTAGACTTGAAGCGATATGCTTTCCCAGTATACTGAACTCAAATTAGTCCTATGAAGACATGTAAACGCGTCGTCGTCGCAGGACTGTATGAAGATGAAAACAAATCCAAGCAGATTGCGCAAAAAGACCAATGTAAAGTCGCTCCTGCTCTTCTTGTACCCGCATCTTGACTATGACGGACGAAAGTGGCTAGCGCCCTCAAAACACGTGAAGGGGCCTCGGGAGCGCGTACCTGTGATGAGCGACCGTGATTTGCTCGCAAGCTTCTGAGGATGGAGAAGCACGTCTAGTGTTCGAAGCGGTGTGCACAACTCAGGCGCTTGAAAGTACCGTCTACATGATGCGTGAGCCAGAGCGACACCCGCAAGGTGAGCAAAGGGCAGTTTTTCGCGCTAGCGTCTTGGCATGGCGAGGGTAAACTTGCCAGAATGGAAGCAACATGTAGAACCACATTGTACAAGACTCGGAACGCGAACTTGGAGATCGTTACTGGGTATTATTACTATAATCACTCGCTATCTTTTGTACTGTTCCAGACAGGGCTCTCGCTCGTTTTATGCCGCTAACGCCGCGCAATGCTATGCGAAAATCTAAGATCATCGCAACTGGAGATCATGATCGTCGTTCACCCGTAACTTCGTTGCCTCGCGCTCAATACTCAGTCCCGTCATCTAAAAGCGTAATCTTTCATCATGGTTCCCTCTGGGCTTTCGCCACCGCCTTCGTCTTCTTCACGATGAAGACGCCAACTTCCACACCCTTTGTGGGCTCACCGTTATGGTAGTCCCGTTCCGATACGCCCTCGAGGACAGCCTGGATCAGAGTTGCAGCGCTCATCTCAGAGCTTGGGAGCTTTTTCGACTTGCTGAAGTACTTGGTGATTATCTCCCGTATACGGGGCTTCTCTTGCTTGATCCACCAATCGTCCGCCCAAGCTGACCGTTGCATTAGAATCTCCTCTTTTGCGGCGTGAATGACTTCATAATGTGCTCTTCTCTCATTGTTGTGTCGTTCACCCATTGCTCCACAGAACTTCCGGACTTGCGCCTCCAAGTGGTTGTACTCGTCCAGGTAATTGACTGAACTCATTTGACCCAGGTTCCTTCCTAGCTCGGAGTGGAGATCGTGGACTACCGTTACGGTGCGTAAGAGTGGGTCGAGAATTGGTCCGAGGTACTGCTGCGTAAAGGTCCTCGCACCTGTCCTGGTCGGATAGATGAATAGAAGGACACCGTCGTCGCTAGAAAGCTCGATTAGGCGATCGTACAGCAAAGATCTACCCCGAAACGTGAACATCTCAGCGAACTCATTAGTGTTAGTAGGCGGAATGTATCGCTCTACAATCGAAACATTGATGCTCCCGGGTGGCACGACGGGTCGAGGCGATGGGGGCAGGAGTTTCGAATCGAGTTGATAGTCTGGAATAGCGACCGCGCTGTCAAAGACTTTGCTGGTAAAGTACGAATCTCCTCCGACAGCAGGACCAGGAGTGGATGGAGGAGACTTTGGCAGATCCATGAGCGTGTAGCGACCAGGAAGCGCGTGGAATACATTGATCCACGAGGTTTGCGTTGACGATCTGTCATGGATAGAAGCGATGACCTGGCCGAAGATGTGGCCTGATGTTGACGGACAAGGCAAGGCGTGGGACAGAATCTTGACGGAGTCCAACTCCAGACATCCAGATTCATTTACTAAGCTAATTAGCGAACGGAACTATGCGTCATTCAAGTGCAGGAAGTACTCACTGATGGTGCTTTTTGCCTCTTCTATCCACGCTGCCATCCTCAGCGCGTCGCTGAACTCGTCGTTGAACTCTTCGTGAGTCGGTACGATTATAGGCGCTTGACTGGGAGCTGTAGCGCTGGCAGTGATGTTCAGATTTGGTGACACCCCTGGCTCAGAGTTTGGAGGCGAACCCAGCCCAACCATGCGTGGGTTCACAAAGGATCCCCAACTGATCGTCCCCGGCTCCGTATCCGAGGGAGGCGTGTGAGTGGACACAAGATGTCCGACGCGGGCTCTAGCTTCCTTGGGACTGGTAACGGGGGTATGACTGGCCCCGTTGGCGTGGCTGAAGAAGTCGAGTGGTGGGCTGAGCGCATGGAGAGGGTCTTCTGGCTTCGACAGAGGTCCAGCGCCTAGTGGAGAGAAGGAGTGGTGTGTTTGCTGTGGGATACGATCAGGGTGGGGCGCAGCAATGCCTAGGACATCAAACGAGGGTAGACGCAGATTGTGCGTACTCCTGAGGACCGTGGGCGTGGGAAGCGAGAAGTTGCTTTGAGGAAGGTTGAGGGTCAGATCAAGCTGCGGCCGGTCCTCGATGGTGGGAGTCCTAAGAGGCTGGGGTAAGGCGGAAGCCAGCGGGAAAGGCTGCGGCAGAGAAGCGTCGAGAAACGAAGAGATATCGTTGGGAACCGCTATTTCGGGGCAGGGACCCGCATCTATGCCCTCATCCGGAGTGGGTGGGATGGAGTTGGGCTGGAGCGCTTGGTGGGAGTCTTGGTGAAAGCGAGGAGGGGCATTATCAGCGTCAGACCGCTGTAGAAGATGTGAAGAGGACTGGAAGCCCGTCATCATGACCAACGGGGTCTGAGATGTTTGCCGGTAACGCGCACAATCACGCTATGCTGGGTAAGTGGGATGAACAGACGCACGGAGACGTGGCTGAAAGATCTGGCGTCCAGGTACAAACGCGGTAGCGCCGCGGCGGCAGTAACGGCCGCGTGGGAAGTATTGACAGGTGGAAGGGGCTGGCGGTAAACGAGTGGATGGTCGTCTGGGGAAGACGGTCGCTGCATCCAAGACATGAATGTAACAGCAGAGCGACCAGGCCAACGCGGTGCGAGGGCCAGGTGGGCTAGGTTGGGTTTGCGGAGTGAATACCCGATGTTCGCTGCGGTTGATGCTAGCGTGTTTTGGAGGCCCAGGGTCTCAGCAGCTGAAATCTAGACCTCGCGGCCACAGCAATTCACACCAGCGAAATGGCCTGACCGCACCCGCTGCTCCCTGCACACATGGCAGCCTAGCTCCATCACCAGCATGCCCATCCATCGCTCCTCACCAGGCCGTTGTTTGGTTGTTTGCAGCGCCGACTGTTCGGTGGGTCGATGCCCTGCTGCACGACAAGCCGGGCTAGTCCTGAAGCTGTTTGATACGAATTGAACGCACACCCATAGGGCTCCCGTGGGGAGCCAGCGTACACGAGTACGCAGTACGGCGCCGCACCCTGCCAATCGCCTCCAAGAACGCAGCCAGTCTCTGCACAGCTCATGGCCAAAACGCACAAGTTTTCAATTCGCTCCACAGTCACCTACCCTCACCAACGTTTTGGTGCGAGCTTACAGCGCGTCTTAGGCATGGGTCTGGCAAGCCTCCAAGCTATCTACCCGCAGTCACACAGTGCAGCCACACTCAGCTGCCGCGACACGCTTTGCCCTACAAGGCGAAGGGCCATGCGAGTCTAGGCTTCCCATCGAGATGTCTCTTTTGGCCAGCGGATTCTTGATTGTCAGCAATCGAAAACCGTGAAAACTTCTTTTTAGCTGGATGCAGCTTAGGTTAATGATCAGCGCCATGCTGCTTGTCACGGGACTTGCCGGCGCGCATTTTCATCTCGCCACTACCGAGCTCAGGGTTTATTCCATAGTTTACAAACGTAAAACTTCGCTATTAATTCTGCGACCGATCCACTCGTGCATTGGGTCAGATGTCAGACTCTGCTTACAAGGTCCGTCCGACGATGCGCCTTGCTCATTGCCTGCGACCAAGATCCAGCCGCATAAACGCAAACACCATACCAAGCTTTTGTGCCTGCGGACTACCACAGCCCACCTTGAGCTCTGGGGTCCGTTGCTTTGGCTTGTTTCCAGGTACCTTCACCTTAGCTCCACGCTGGTCCAGCTATGTTCCATCGAGACACTTCCTCGGCCAACCGCCGCGCCACCATCGCCTTTACGTACTCTTACACTCAAGTATCAAACTATCGACATTAGCACCAACTTAACAACAGAGTGAGACATGAACAACGTACCTGCCACTTCTGCAGTCCCTTGTCCCTTGCTCCTGGCGCACTTGAACTGGATTTCGATGCCATCTTCGGCTCATGCAGTTTCACGTACTCCTGCGCAAGCATAGGACATGCTTTCTTGTGCGCCTTGTAGTGCGCCTTTTGGCAGTCTTTGTTGCAGTACGTTACACTGTGGCACTTGATGCACTGCTTGAGCGTGTCCGGAGACTTCCCGCATTGCGCGCACGCCTGAGGCGGTGCGGATGATGATGAGGATGCAGACTCTGGCTGTGCGTTGGGTGTTTGTGACGATGAGGTGGAGGACTCTGCCTGTGTGGTAGATGCAACGTTTGAGTTGTTTGCCGAGTCGGCCATCTTCGGAATCGAATGAGCGAGGATGTCTAAGTTGGAGTCGTGATAAATCCCAATTGCGGCTTCAATGTCGAAGTGTTTCGCTGCTCTTTACCTTAACAGATGCCAAAAGTTGAACGTGATCGACATTTTGTCCGCAGGGATGCACTTGAAGCGACTGCGCTAACCCAGTTCTGTGATAGCTTGGAAGGCTAGCAAGTGTTCCGAGGTCAGTCCCGAGGTCGCGGGCGCCATCTACACTGCCATAACATAACCGCCGTGCAAGGTAATTCCTGATCAAGTCGCCATCCACAACATATCGCTCTGCTTTCGGTGTGGCAGATGCTTTTACTCGCGTGACGATGACGAGACCATTGCGCACCTGCGCGACTCCATGGAGCCACTGACCATCAGCTCGCTCGACTCATTGTTGCTGAGGTGCCAACTCTCAAGAGCTTTCGATGCAATGCAAAAAGAACATTTGTCGGTCATTCATGCAGAGAGCCCTTTCTTCCCTCGTTCATGGTCGCCTTTGCCAATAGATGTCCACGTCTCGTCGCTCCTGCCGTCTGAACACTTTCAACACCAGCTGGACGAGTGAAAGGGAAAGCCAACAGGCTTTCACTCCTGAGTCGGTAGGTTCACAATGGGTTCGAGTTTTGGACAGTGTTGTCGACTTTGAGCCTGTGGGTGCTTCATGCACGGTGAAGCATTATAAGAATTGTACCAAGCACTGCAGTACCTCTTCTCCACACTAACATAGCTCGACAACAACCTTCAAGCACTTATTCATAACTCGCACAGAATCCATCATGGGTACCGAGATGTCTCATCAGCAGAACGACGATCATACATCTCAGCCGTCCCACGATGGCTCACAGAGTTGCGAGATGTGGATGTTCGAACACATAGTTGATGCCATGACACAGTTAAGATCGATATGGACTGAGATCAACGCGCCTCCACCGGCTACAATCGAGCGATACATGGTTTTGTCCGCCTCCGAAACACTTCACGATTCAGAATGCCCTATCTGCCAGGGGGACTATGACGAGGATCAGCATGTAGCTATCAAGCTTCTAGGGACACATTGCAGTCACGTTTTCGGCCGAGACTGCTTGCAATGTTGGGTCAATAGTGGTATGCAAAAGGCCCATTACTGTCCTCTATGTCGACAATGCATACGTGGCGCGCTTGGTGGACTACCCCCATCGCAGCCAGGCGCCGAAGACGAAGAAGAACACTTCTATGAGGTTTTCTACGACGAAGAAGAAGAACAACTTGAAGCAGAATTTGAAGCAAGACTTGAAGCAGCATTTGAAGAAGGAGATGAAGAAGAACTCGAAGAAGAAAATGAAGAAGCACATGAAGAAGCACATGAAGATGAAGATGAAGATGAAGAAGAAGAGGAACTCGAAGAAGAAAATGAAGAAGCACATGAAGAAGCACATGAAGAAGCACATGAAGATGAAGATGAAGATGAAGATGAAGATGAAGATGAAGATGAAGATGAAGATGAAGAAGAAGAGGAAGAGGAAGAGGAAGAGGAAGAAGCTGAAGAAGTCCTCAGTCCGCAACAGCGTGAACAACGCGATAGGCACTGGGCAAACTTAACCGAAGTCAGCAATATTTTGCAAAACATCGAAACTATCGTGATTCCCCCACTTGAGGGTGGGGGGCACATAGGCCTGGCTCTTCAAGTCGTACGCACTGATCCGACTATTCAGGATGAAGACCGCGCCCTCAGGCAAACACTGACTCGTCTCTGGAATGAAAGCCGTTATCTCAATGAGCTTCTGTGTATCAATTTCGAACGCAAGCAGGAGGAGCAGCAAAGGGAAATACTGCGCGCTGAAAGGGAGAGGAACATACTGCGCGCTGAGATGATGCAGTTTACCGCCAATTTCCGGAGGATGTAGAAGGACCAAGGTTTCTACAAGAATTGATGGAATTGTGAGCTAATCACGATCACGCGATCTGGCTTGTCCCAGTATCCGGGGTAGACATCCCGTATCATTTGGATGCGAAACATCCATGCAATAAGCTTAATAATTGCTATCTTCCCATGTTATCGAGGTGTGAACATCTGCCTGTCAAACGATCCCATTGTGAAAGCGCTTCTTGCTGTACTTTTTAGCAAATGCCAGTGGCCTAAAGTAGCGAACCCATTGTAGCTACAACTGCGATTATCACTAAGTATCCGCATCCTGTTCCCATCCAGCCAATTTCTAGCATTCCCATGACACCAGAGGACCTTGTCCGTCGTCTGCACTTCCCTTGAACAGCGACATCTCGCATCAATAACGGAACCCAATCGCACAGAAGCTCCATGAAGCAAGCAGATCTAACCTCATGAGCCCATAAACGCAGACTGTACAACCTCATCCTCCCACATCCCTCCCTACCCCTCCCTCTCAAACACCCCCATCCCGACCCCGAAAAAGCTGTCTCCCTCTTTCATAAAAAGCACCAAACTCCTGTTCTCGCCGCTCCAACGCCTGACGCATCCTTCTCAACTCCCCTTCACGTTGCGCCAGACGGGCTTCGCGAGTATCCAGATCAGCTGCACGTCGTTGGAACTCCAGCTCCTGGAAGGGTTGTGGTGGCGCTGCTCTGTTCTGTTCGCCTTGGCGTGTGGAGTTTGTGGAGTTTGAATCGTCTGGGGGATAGTTGAATTGTGGTCGATGTGGAGGGATAGAGGATGGGGTGCGTTGTTGACCGAATTGGAAGGGTTGGGGGGTTGGACGGGCGAGATGAGAGGGCGTGTGAGGCCCTGAAGTTGTAGGTGGGGGCGCTGGTTGTCCGGCTGCCGCTTGCCCTGCGGCGAGTGCAGCGTGGAACTCACGATGTGTGAATACCGGTTCAGTGCGCCAGTCTCCGCTGTAGCGAGCGTCTCCGGATGCAGTAGGTGACTGAGTCGTAGGCGGATGGGGCTGACTGGTACGCGCGTAAGGTCGGGGTGTACGTGCAGGCTGTAATAATGGCTCCGTATCTCTCCTAGTAGAATCCGCCATGGTTTCGCCCACAGGGTTTTCGGGTACGAAGAGGGAAGGTGCGATGTCGCCAGCTCTAAGAACCTCTGTAGCCTCTTCTGTCAAACGCCGACTGCGCGCCGAAAGACTTTCATACTCGGCTTTGAACCACACGGCGCGACACAGCGGACAGAGATTGGTGTTATCTTGGGTCTTGCGACGGGCGAAAATCTTCTCGAGGCAGGCGTGACAGAATTCGTGGTTGCACTGGGCGGGTGGCTGGACAACGACGCGTATTGCTTTGTGAGTAGTGCGATCGTATTCTTCTGTACATATCGGGCAGTGGGCTTCTTGTGGTGGGTTGCGCTCGCTACATGGCTTCAAGCAGCGGCGGATGAATTGGGCACAGGCTAATGGCGCCGTCTCCATGTTGATTGATCCTGGCGGGGTTGGTCGCGTACTTCTAAGCGTTGGAGTGTTGAACCGACATCGTGGTAGTGTGAGAGGTTGTAGTCAGCTTTGCACAGATTGAGAGGGTATAGAAGTGGATCCGACGCAGACTTGCGCAACTCGGAGTGAACCGCGTGGAATGTCCACGGACCAGTAGAGGCGTGTGGAGAAGGGTAATGACGTAGCTTATGCTTGTTGGATCTGACTCAAGAATATCGCAGAAAACATACATGACATTGAGCTATTGAGTTCGCTGATTACGAAGAAAAGACTTGCATTTCCTAGCGCGCCTTGCAGTGACAATATGGAGATAACCATGTAGCGCTGTCAGCCCAGCTGAGTCCCATTCAGACATGCGTACAAGATGGCAACTCCTCCACCTTCGACTACTGTTTCGAAAACAACAGCAACTGGAAGATTGAGAACCTGTGCAGCGATTAGCTTATGTCGATTAGTTCAGTATCATCTACTCACAAGACGCTAACGACAAAGAGATCCGACCTTTCGGTGTCTGCGAAATATGTCATGCAACCAGAAACTAGGAGGTTCGTCGATGCCATGAACATGAACTGCGCTATGTCTCGTTCCTGCTGAGAAAAGTGTGCAACAACAGCAGGCACCAAACTGGCAATCACTGCCGTGAAGTAGTAGGTGTAATAACTGAGATAATTGTCGCTGATAATCGCTTTACCGCTGACCTTATCCTTTGGCAAGAATCGTTGAAAGACTCTCAAGATGGTGAGCGACTGTTCGCAAACCCAAAAAGTAAAGAAGTCGCTGTATTCGCGGGAAGCGAGGGGGATCAGGTCTGTGGCGGCTTTAGTTTCATCGTCAGAATCGCCATACATAGGTTTGTAGTGATGTATGAGGCCATCCTCCACAGCTTTAGACACGTTGTAGGCTTGGACTTGTTCAAGGTCGAAGTGATCGGGTGGTGATATCTTGTTGAGCTTTCGCTGTCGTAGCAGAGCTTCTTCTGTCGGGCTGTCAGCATCAGCATCTCGGAGGATTACGACTTGACTGTACCATATTTTTCAAGCTTTTGGCGGATTTCCATAATGATGTGATACTGTTCGGATGCATAGGCCGGACTTTTCATTATAGAAAAGGCCCAGTCAGTGGCTAATTTTGCAGTGAGCCCGGAGTTTTGCTCCATCTCCATCGATAAACCAAGCTTCCACTCTAGATAGTCAAGCTCAGCCTGCATGTAGTGGAGATTTTGCACCCCGAGGGTTTTGAAGGTACGGAAGAGGGCTCGTTCAGGCTTGCTGGCCATGAACTCAGCCAGTCGTGGGAAGCCAGCCGGGAGGCTTTTGTAGAGTTTGCATGGGTCATCGGAGTCGTCGGAGTCATCGGAGTCGTCGAAATCCTCGGCTTGTTCGAAGTTTTCGGCTTCTTTAGGGGGATTCTTTCTGAGTATCTTGTAGTCTGCCGTCTGCGGTGCAGTAGCGCCATGTAGCTGACCAGCAGGCGCCGTGTCAGGCGAATGCGCTTGCCGAAGCACAGATTGATCTGCGTCTGCACTTGCGACGCTCACATGAGGCTGTGGAGAATAATCCGGAGTGTGACGAAGCGGAGGGTAATCCGGGTGCGAGGGGCCCCAGAACGGGTGCTCGTCCACAGAGCGTTCTGAATCAGGTCCATCGGATTTAGCTAGTCGAATGGGTCCATGTATGGTGTTATCGACACGGTCGAGATCTGGAGTTGAAGATGTGGACATGGCAACTATTTGTTAGTAACGGATACAATCAATGATCCTCTTGTAAATAGTGGAACTTATGCTGGAAAGAAAAATAGCATGCCGGAGCTGTTCTTATATGAACGAAGTACGTCGCAAACGCACCAAGAAGACAATACCATTGAAGCAAATGAGCATGCAGATGACTCTGATTAACAAGAGTGATGATGTCGGCGTATATTCCATGGTACCCGCAAGAGCCCTGTGAATGTACGCCACACAGGTCTGCCCAGCTCTTGTCACGGGTAGGGCTCTGACAAATCGATGGCAGTCCCTTGTGAAGATACCTTGCTTCACGAAATCTTGTGCCGTCGAGGATTCCCGTCTTGTAACGCGTACATGCGCCGTTCGGTCCGTCCTGTGGACACATCCGGCTCCACTGTTTATGTTGGCGGTGCGATCAGTCGCGGCCTTCTGAGTCTGAACGAGAAATTCTGGAGGCCAGGAAACTGCTTCAATGATAGGTAAACAGACCAGTGTTGCAAACCCAAATGCTGCTGGTGAAGTATGCAGCTTCGGCGTTGGCTACTTCCACCAGGCCGTGCTATCATTATCGGTTTGCGGCCTTTCTAAGTCAACGGAGATTGATAGTCCTGCATGATTCAGTCGCCATTGCGATTGCACATTGAAGAATTTGCTAGAAGGCAGGTGAAGCTCGATGGACGATGAGGAAGGATGCGGTATTTGACCACCGGTATTGGCATGCTAATGAAGCTTCTCTACTAAATTGCGTGAATGATGAAAGCTAAAGTGTTACTGTGCGTATTTGCGGATGTCTAAAGGCGAAAGAAGTGTACGATGTGACGAAGTGCGGATAGAAGAAATTGATGACATGACGCGCAGAGTGGGGAAGAGCTTCCCGAGCCCAGCCACGTGCCAGCCTCCTCACCTTCCAAGGTTGCTATGAACATCGACAACTTGTCGCATATCACAACGAAGCGCACTACGAATCCCTCAGTCATGAGAAGTCCACTGCAAACATTAGTGAAAGCAAATTCTGACTTCGTGTGAAGCTGAGGCAACTAGCTGGAGGCGAAGATCATGTTGTGGCATCATCTTGATATCGCATGTGCTCTTCTTCTGCCTATCAACAACACGGTGAAGCTATTCAGTCTGTAGGGAGGTATGTACTTGATACTGCACCAGCTTCCCTAGGCTCTATGCGCTTTGCGTCGAAGTCCACTACGCTAGCAACAGTCTACCTGTCGTCTCGCTCCCACGTCAGCGCTCTCCATATCACCAAACGCTCAAATCTGCCGAGTACGGACTTCGCGAGAACTTCGCCGTAAGACGGATGGTATGCGAGATTACAGTATTCGAATGTGTCCTGGTAGGTGTCAGCCTACGCGAAGTCCGACGCCGTTCAGCATGCGCAGCCTTGGCGACTACATTTGTTCGAGCTGACTTGAGGAAATACGTAGACCACGGAAAATGGCTGAAGTAGTGAGAAGGGTTGCTGTCTGACGAAGTGGCTTGTGAATACACGTGTTGTTTCCGATCATGAACGGAGCTTACTAGGTACGCGTACAGTGCCCTGCTTGGAGCAGCAGAAGGCGTCTGAGAGGCGCATACCCAGTGTACTCCGTGGCTTGTAGAATGTGTAAGACATCTGCAGGTTTACGCGTCAACGAAACATCCTCTATACATCCAGCTTCAAGTTGACGTACTCCAACAAGGCCAGAAGGACTATATATCCCATCCTCCCTATGTTACCCATCATCTCATCAACCACCACCTTCCGCCTCCACTCCAAATCCCCTCTTCCCCAACCACCACCATGAAATTCCTCTTCCTGCTCCCCCTCCTCCCCACCTCCCTCGCCCTCGTCGCCCCCCTCAAACGCCTCACCCCCGACCTCCACCCCCGCAACGCACACTGGGTAAGTTATGAGTGTACGAAGTGCATTTGAGATAAATACTGACTTCGTACCTCTACCTCTGCAGGGAACAAAGTCCTGGTCCGGTGCTCATACCATCACCGTAACAACAACCCTAACCGTCACCGTCACTGCATTCCCCACCACCAACGGCACATTCCCCAACATCACCACTACGGACGTGAGCGCGCCGACGACGACCAGCGATGATTTTGCACCGATCACTCTGATCACGCTGCCTACCGAGGTGGCTGCGACTACGGAGTCGAGCGATGGTCTGGCGCCCGTTACGTTGATCACGCTTCCTACGGCTACGGATGCTGGGCAGGGAGCTGCGGCGCCTACGCCAAATGATCTTGAGCCGATTACTTTGATTGATATTAGTGCTGTTACGCCTATTTAGATGGCTTTGGGACGAAGTGGTAAGGTGAAAGAGGAGGCAGTAGAGTTTGCTGATGGGTAGCATGGTCGTAGAAATTGTAGACGGAAAACTGCTGAGTTTGTCTCGAGGAGGGGTTCGTTTTGGTGTACATATTGTCCTGCTATTGTTCTTGCAACTCCACACTCTTTTGATGTATCGATTCAGTCGCTCGTTTGGAAGTTCTCGTTCATGTGCATGATTTGTGTTAGTGGACTACAGTCACGTCTGGGGTGTTTAAGCAACAAGTAACAATGGAACGGTAGCTGGAGTGAGGGGCATAGACCAACTTTCTGCTTTTTCATACCGTATCAAGTATCCGCCTGAAGCGTTCCTAGAAGAAGACTGAGGCCAAGAAGTCATGCCTTCACCGATCCGCAACACACGTTTTGAAGGTCGTCAATGACAACTCTCAAACAGTTCCGTCGCACTCAACCGCATACTGCTGCTAACCTTACTTCCCCTCCTCACATGCTTCGACGCAAACGCCCTGTCACAAGTCAGCACTACCTTAACATACACATCGACACCCGACTACTTACACATCCCCAACAATCTTCCTCAAAACCAAACTATCCACCCATTCGCCCTTGATCTGCGTCTTCTCCTTCGTCAAGCTATGTCTTTCAAACCCCAGCCTCTCCGCCAACTTCCAACTCCCCTCGTTCCTAGGATCACACTCAATCTCCATCTCCAACTTCCCTTGATTCTGCAGTCTTTCTTTCAAGGCATCGATGAAAGCTGTCATGGCTTCTGTAGCGTAACCCTGGCCTTGCATTGACGGCAAGAAGGAGAACCAAAGTTTAGCGTGGGTGACGGGTTTGATAGTAGATTCTCCTGGAAGGGAGTCGGAGTTGGCTTGAGATGTTTTGGCGCCGACGCGGCCGATGAATTGTTCGTCGAGCGTCTCGACGGCGAGTTCGTACTTCGTTCGCGGCACGTCGTTGTGGTTGCGGATGTTTTCCAAGACGAGTTCACGAGCTTGTTGGCGTGTTCGTGGGGGCCACTCTTGGTAACGTGCGTTTTGATCGTTCCCTTCGAGAAGAAAGTAGCCTTCCTCGTCCTTCATTACGAACTCGCGAAGGAGCAGACGGGGTGTCTTGATGGCACCGAAGCGCTCGCCTTTAACGTTTGCGCGAGCGATGGCTGAGAGTTCCTCTTTGGTGAAGGCACCGGAGGCTTTGAGGATCTTCTGAATAACATTCCCCTTGGCGACCATGTAGTCGACGATGTTGTTTGCTTTTGCCGCGAGTTCAAGCTTCACACGCGCGTACTCATCCCTCAACTCGTTGTCAGAACGTAGCGTATCTCGCAGGCTGAGGTGGTTGCGCGTTTGTGCAACGCCGTCAACACAAAGGTAAACGTTGTGGCGATTGGACTGATTGGGGTCTTTGAAGGCATGACGGTCCACAATCCCCAGCTCTCCTAGGTAATCGAATTTCCCTTTCTCGATGAGAGCGTCGATAGCAGGCTGAACATTGTCGCGAGTGACTATGATGTCAACATCGATGATAGGTTTGGCGACAAGTCCCGGTACTGATGTACTACCCACGTGCTCGATCGAGAGGTAGTCGATGTCCTGTAGGTGATGTTCCAACTCGGACTTGATATTCTCGAATTGCTGCGGCCATTCCTTGTTGTATTGCTCGATGACGACGGACATACTTGACGATATAAGGGAGGCGTATAGCAAAGCAATGATCAAGTTGATGGCGCCTGGTAGAGGTTGAACAGGAGAATGTGTCGGCTAAACCTACCGAGCTTGTGAAACGCTCTCGCTTCTCACCCGGGCGCGCCCGAGGGGTGCAGGAGCAAGAATGTCGGTGTAACAAAAAGCATGAAAAGAGCGCAGAGACAAGCAAGATAGCGGAAACCCGAGATTGAGGTGGTACATAGAGCCAAGATGCCGCTTGCGCACAAAGGGCGAACGCAACGCGGAGATACGGGCAAGACTCCGACCCGCTTGCTTTGATTGCGCTCCAGCCTCCAGACTTGTTTGAACTAATCATACTCTTCAATCTTGATCACAGGTATGTCTGCGTATGGCGGAGGCGCATCTCGGCCCAACAGAGCAGTCTCGGCCTCAGAGTCTGTGCCAGGCTTTTCCTGCTGTCTCTGCAGAAACAGGCGACGTGCCATGACGAGGCTAGCCGCAAGCAGTGCAAAGAGCGGGAGAAGTAGGGCATCCTTTCCAACCTGTATTCTGCCAACAAAAGCGTTCCAGGCCCTCGACAACGTGCCAAATTTACCGTACTCGTCCCATTCACGTGGGTCAAATGTTGTTTGCATCATGGCCAGCTTGCCACACTTCATCCTCGGCGGTGGCATCTTGCCCTTTGCGGAGACGACTAGTACTTCTTCGATGGAGAGTATGTTCCCGCCGATCAAGTTCTCATCGTACTCCTTGCGCATCAAGACCTGCACAATCCTCTGGCCCAATTTGATTGGCTCAGCGGTCTCTCCCCAGGGCAAGCCCGTCACATTGAACTGAAGCCACCAAAGTTCAGGCTCCTCGGCGCGGAAGATGGTATGCTCGTATTGTAGGGGAAACATTATCCTGCTATGCTTGTTCGGATTTGAGGCCTCTTCGGAATCCGCATCCGTCTCTTCCTGCTCCACCTCGGTGAGGACCTGCTTCGCGTTTATGTTGAGAGGCATGGGATCGAGAGGGAATATGCGCTGATCGTTGAGAAGTAACGCATCGTTGAATTCGGTCAAGACGAACTTAAGCAACTGATCACGGTCAGTCGTATTTATTCTGAGCGCTGTAGAGTGCACTTACTAGAGAGTTCTTTGGTGCCGGATGCAGCCATTCTGCCTTATGAGGACTCGTCCAAGCACGCAGCGGGCATCCCACGCAATCCAGCTTCACCGTGTATTCTCGGCCAGCCTCCTCTTCAATGACTACGCTGTGGTCCAATGTTGTCGGACGAGTGATAGCTGCGGTAGCCAGCGCCGAGAGACCGAGAAGAGCAAAAGGACGCATGGTGACATCAACCGAAGACAAAAAGGAAGGGGAAGATACGATATTGCTCAAAGAGGTGATGTTCGCACAAGGAGGCGGGAGATGGCCGACGATGCCGGGCGACGCGTACAAGGCTCGGACTACGGCAACGCTAGCGCAGGGATCATCAGCGTCGGAGCGTGGGTAATGCTCATTCTAGAAGCCTGAAGCTTGTCTCCTCCTATACTCCTCTTTGCGTACAGACCGCGCATGCCGTACTTCTTGATTTGCGCGACGATGCTGTTCGTGTTGACAAACAGGTCGGCTCGACATTCAGTCGTACGATCGTCGACTCATCTCTTACGCATGCACTCCGCGTGAGCATCGATGTTCTGGGGGCGCAATGTTTAGAGGAAGGTGGGTCCAGCTGTCTTCACTCTCACATCAAAGAATGGCAAGGTTGGGAAGTGGTAGTCAGAATGGTCATGGAGCAAGGTTCGCATTGAAGGACTGGGCGCCAATTAAGTACAACCCGATCGCCAGCACAGGGCTTTCCCCCATACATTGTATGGATATCTTTCCCTCATAAGCGCGTAGCATTGATCATATCCCTCAACACGTCCCCTTCCAGACATAGCATGGTTATATCTTTGAGTCGTTGTCAAATGGTCTCATATTTCCTTTTCCTTTTTACTCCTACGCCGCCGGCACATGCCAGGTTGTCAAAGACAGGGTATGTAAGAGAAGCATCGACGAAACGGGTCAAGACATCTACCACTGGGTAGTGGTAGCGGGGGCAGCGGTCTCAGCACCCCAGCCCTCGTTGCCAGTCTGAGCATCGCCAGACGCAGCCCAGTCGGCAGTGTCAGCATCCCAGCTGGTGCCAGGGGCAGCGGCAGCCTGGGCGGTGAAAGCACCAGCAGATGCGCCGGAGACCTCCCACTCGCTGGTGAAGCCGTCAGCGACGGGGCCAGCACCGACCTCATCGGCACCGGGGACCTTGGCCTCCTCGACACCAGCGCTGTCCTTGTTCTCCTCAGCCTCGGGGTCGCGGTAGAAGTACAAGTCAGTCATGACGTCCCACTCAGTCTCGCGGTTGGCGAGGGTACCGCGAAGGCGGAGGACCTCACGGGCAAGCATCCACCAGACGAGACCGATGGCGTGGCGTCCCTTGTTGTTGGTGGGGATAGCGACATCGACGTACTCGGTGGGTGAGTCTCCGTCACAGAGGGCCTGTTTTATGTTAGTCTCCTAACCCTTCTCCATGTTCAAAACTGGATGCTTACAATGACGGGGATGTTGACGTAGGAAGCCTCCTTGATGGCCTGCGCGTCGGTGCGGGGGTCGGTGACGATGACCAGGCGGGGCTCACGGAACGAACGGGTGATGTAGTTGGTGAAGTTACCGGGGGTGAAGCGACCGGCGATGGCAGTGGCACCAGTGTGGGAAGCGAACTTCAGGACGGCACGCTGTCCGTAGGGACGGGCAGAGATGACACAGACTATTCACGCAGTGTCAGCCAAAGTCGGGTGTGCCAATATCCGCATCTTTCAAGATTATGCATCTGGAATTGCGCGAGTGAACGTACTGTCGGCCGGGTTGTCAATGGCGACAATGATGCGCGCGGCGAGGACAATCTTCTCCCAGGTCTTGCCAATGTTCAGGACATTGACACCGTCGGGCCTGGTCTTCCACAGGTAAGGCTCCATGTGCACCTGGAGGTTCTTGGAACCAAGGTGGCACTGGGCAGCGAGGAGCATCTCAATGTCCTGCTGGGTGGGGTTGAAGATGGCGGGGAGGTTGGAAGGAGCCATTTTGACGGTTTGGCGCTGTACGAGCTGGTCGGTATACAGGAGTTGTCGGGTTGCGTGCGAGAGACTGAGTCGACGAACTTTCGTGTTCGCGATATTCGCATCGTGGTGGGAGCGCCTAGCCGCAAGCGGACTGGCGCAATGACCCGCCGGCATCGGCAAAACCAGTCGCCGGCCATGGATCCGCAAAAGATTCGAGGGTCGTGGCAGCGAGAGTGCAGCCAGCAATGCCGCCGCGAATACCTGCCCTATCGTGCCTGCGGGCGCCGACGTGTATGTATAGACCTTTCTCGATCCCCTGCTTGTATTGACCTCCTCCCAGCTTTCTCGGCCACCAATCAACTCACTCTCCCCATCCGAACTTTCGCCTCCACATCGCACCTCTACGCCGAGTCAGCCGAGCGACAGAAGAAGCGCCTCGCGAACGATCCCTATATTGTCGCTCAGCGGAATAGGAAGAAGGCTGCCAACCTCACGCGCCGCGCTGAGCTCGAACAAGGCCGTGTAGCGAGCCTCGGAGACCCAGTCCGCGGTGTTGCAACACCATTCGTAGAATCCTTCGATACTGGAAAGCCAATCACGTACGAAGAGGGCAAGAAGATACCGAAAGACCGAAAACACCTCAACTATGCCTTCGAGCCAGAGACTGTTAGACAGCAATTGGACAGGAGCAAAGACTTGGCTGTTCCGCTGGGTATAATTCCAGAGGAGACCACGGCTCCCACAACTAAATGGTCCAACTCCATATTCGGCAAGACGCAGGCAATTCAGTTGTCGGCCGACGAGATCGAGGAGCAAAGCAAGAAGGACCATGCTCGAGCCGCTGAGGCCATCGCCCGCATCACCGCTCTCGAAAACGGATCGAGCAAAGATCGCATGCGCGTGAACATCACACGCTGTGTAGAGACATTCGGGCGCCACAACACCGATAGGATATTCCCACCCAAGGCGCCATCATTGAGCCGGTCAGGTGCCGAAGAAGTCCGCGCCGTACGCCCAGAAACCAACGTTGCAGCGACTGCAAAGCGCGTCGGGCCTGATACTGGGTCGTCTGAAGTCCAGATTGCCATCTTGACAGCAAAGATCAAGACTCTGGCTGACTTCCTACAAGCCCGAGGAAAGGGCGACAAGCACAACAAGCGGAACCTGCAATTGCTGGTGCACAGGAGGCAGAAGTTGCTACAGTACCTAAGACGGAAAGAGAGAGGTGGTCCGAGGTGGCAGCATTGTATCGAGACTCTTGGGCTGACTGAAGGTACCTGGAGAGGCGAGATATCGTTGTGATAAGAAACCACATAGATCCTGCTCCTTATCCTGCGTCCTTGTATTACCACTTCTCACGATTGCATCGACCGATTGTAGATAAATGCATCTGCTCACTATGAGTAATCTGGCACTTGTATATCATGAGTTGTCAAACACCCTTGTTTTCATCCTGCTAAACGAGGTGGATCAATCCATGCCCATGCTTTCCGTATCGCCTTCCCACCTTCCCATCTCAGCAAAGTCTAATCTCGCATCACCTCCCCCAGCTCTTGCGACTATGAAGGGCGCAATCACGTGAAGGGCGTCAATTTAGGCGTCCGCCAACTTAATACAATATTCCTACTGTGAGGCAGCAACATTACTTAAGATACACATCTCCGCAGGCATCACACTCTCAGAAATCATTTTTTCCCCTATGATCCCGACATACTTACATCGCTCCAAACAACGACAATGTCATCCCCACCACCAAACCCTCCACCCCAACCAAAACCCTGGTCCAGCCAACGCCTCCACTACCGCGCAATCCGCGCCTGCGACATAAACGTCTTCCACGCCTTCAGCGCCGACCACACGGGCTACGCAAACAGCAACTTCGACAACATCAAACTGCCCGGCCCTGCCGACTCCGAAAAATTCATGAAAGGCGTCCAAAACGACTGCCTTTTAGCCGCCATCATCTGGCTACCCCACGCCCCAGAAACGACTGCTCTAAGTGACGAAGACCGTGAAAAATCGTTTGCGACAAGGCGCAAGAACGGAGAGATTATAGACGAAGAGTACGGCACAGCCGTCGGCGAAATCCATTTAGATATGTTACCGCCTCACAAACAACATCACCGCAATACGGAGATTGGACTTGATATCTTGCCAATGTATCAGGGGAGGGGGTATGGGACTGAGGCTATCAAATGGGCGCTTGATTATGCGTTTAGGCGGGCGGGGCTGCATAGGGTTAAGGTTAGGGGGTTTAGCTGGAATCAAGGCGCGTTGAGGTTGTATGAGAGGTTGGGATTTGTGGTTGAGGGGAGGGAGAGGGAGAGTGTGTGGTTTGAGGGGGGTTGGTGGGATGTTGTTACGTTGGGGATGCTGGAAGGGGAGTGGCGGAAACTCGTGAGTTAGTTGAAAGAATTCAGATATTACTCAGCTGCAATGACGCGTGTTTTGCGTAGATAGTAATGACGGAATTGAGCAACAGGAAACTACATCTCTCACGTGCTCTGCTCGCGAATCAAGGCATACCGTACTGCAACCCCCCTCTACTAACATCCCTGATCACCATCGTCGCATTATTCGCCCGTTTCTCCGCCGCATCATAAAGCGCCTGTATATCCTCCTTCCACATAGTCTCATTCATCCTCACGACCTTCCTATCATAAGTCATCATCCCATTAACCTCGCCTTCCACATCCGTAGTCTGCGTCCAAACCCCACCCGAGCAAGCAAAAAGATCAATCTGCTCGCGCAATTGGTTGAGCAAGTCGTGACAGCGATAATTCCACCAGTTAGTTCCGTTGGTAAGTTCGTACGCGGTCTGTTTCTCTAGGTCTTTGAACCAGGCGTGCGCGAAGTTGTCTTCGGGGAGTTGTGTGCCGATGCCGCCGAATTCGCCTTGCAGACCGATGCGCGAACTGTCGTAGGCGGAGTCGTAGTTGTTGCCTTGGCGGGACCAGAATGGCGTGCCGCATTGGGGTGTGGAGTAGTGGTGGTTGTCGTCGAAGTCGCCAGCTGTGTGGTCCGTCCAACCACTCACTGCATTGACTAGGCGAGTCGGATCGATCTTTCTGACCATCTCCGTCAATGGGAACTCGGGCCATGGAGGCGAGGTATCCTGACCCCATTCTTCGTTGTAGATTGTCCAAGCAAAGATACTGGGGTATGATTTGAGCTGCTCTACCATCAAAGCCAGCTGTCGGTCAAACTCTTTTTGCTCTGCTTCACCTGCTAATCGCTTACTGCCACAGCCGTCCGGTAGATCTGGTCGTAGAGAAGGCATGTCTTGGATGACCAACATGCCCATCTCATCGCAAGCTCTGTAGAACAAGGCCGGTTCAACTTTGATGTGCTTGCGTACCATGTTGTAGCCGACATTCTTCAGCACCTTGAGATCGTACACCATGGCCTCGACGCTTGGAGGTGTGTAGATTCCGTCTGGCCAGTATCCTTGATCGAGAGTACCAAAGGGGAAAACAAACTTTCCGTTCAGGAGTGGGCGCTGTATGCCGTTGATGGTACCACGGGAAACAGTCCTGAATCCCGTGTAGCTTTGGATGGCGTCGCTAGCCATTTTGATGGTTATATTGTATAGGGTGGGGCTGTCTGGAGTCCACAATTCTGGTGATGGGACGTTGAAGGTAAATGCGGATCCGCTAGTACCTTTGGCTGTCGCCTTGGCATCGGTTGAGCCCAGTTCATGGACTGTGATCTCGTATGGGATGTTGGTTAGGTTGGTGCTGCTGTGAACAGTCACGGTTACTTCGATATGTTAGCAACGACCACTGGAGAGCACGGTCCATATCTACCAGTCCCATCCATATCCGCTGTTAGGTCCAGTTTCGAAATATGCTCCTTTGGTGTTGACTCAAGCCACACGGTCTGCCAGATACCACTGCATGGTGTGTACCAGATCATGCCCTCTCGGTTCAACGTTTGCTTTCCGATCGGTATTTGGACCATATCCACATCCGTCGGGTCGAAGGTGTATACCAGCCTGTGATGAACTTAGCTTTGTCTCCAATCCTCGGTTTACGATACTCACAGTTCATTTGTCCCATTCGAGCTCAGGTATTGCGTCACGTCTACACTGAACTCAAAGTATCCACCTCTGTGGAAGCCAGCATTCTTGCCGTTCACAAAGATTGTGGCCTCGTAGTCAACAGCGCCAAAGTTCAAGATGACGTTGTTGCCACTAGGCCATGATGATGGTACTGCGAATGACGTTTGGTACCAACTCCACATACGACCCTTTCCTGTCACACCTTGGCTGCATCAGTAACCTGTCTAGTCGGAAGTCTAGGTTAACTTACCCGAAAGAGCACTCTCAAGGCAGAAGGGAACTAGGACCGGGTTTTCCAGTGTCTGCCCGAAAGGTGGTGATGCGTCCGAACCATTTGTAGTGTTCCTGTATCCCCACACACCATTAAGGTTTTTCCAGTCTGTTCGCTGGAGGCGTGGTCGTGGATACTCTGGCCAAGGATTGGTCCCTACTGTGTCCGTCCATTCCGTCTTGAGCGGAGTATATCCAACCTTGTAGTCTGTCCGATTGCTTTGACGCGGATGAATTGTATTGACAGTGGCAGCAACAGCTGACCACGTCAACAACCCTGTAACAAGCCCAAAGCTGAGCTGCATGATGAAGTTATCGGTTGGTAGGTGCGCATCCAAGATGCGGTAAGGAACCGTTGAGATGCGGAGGACGACGGCGGCTTTTAAACCTTAGGTGGGTTCATGACAACATGGTTCAATGGTACCTGTGACGGCTTTGCAGCTGCATATTGGTATTCTTAGTTCTGGGAATAGCGGCGGGATGATCCTGGTGGCTGCACACCGTCGACGATCATGCTACTACTGAGGTAGCTCGGCGCATGTTTGGACAGGTCAAAGTAGTCGCGTGGCCGGGCCGGCTGATCTGATGCATGGCGTTTAGTATGCGTTTGCAGAGCATTCGGTTACTGCATAAGCCTGGCGCCTTGGAAACGACGAGGCTGACGGTGAACGTCAAAGAGGTGGTTGTACGTCAACGCCGTGGATGCATGCCTGACGCTTACCTACCTGCAGAGTGTCAGATGCATTGACGTAGTAGAACGAGTCTGATCAGCTGCGATCAGCGTCTTGGCTACAGGGCCGGTAGATTCCCCGCACCATACGGATCAAATGGGGCCGGATTCTGAGTTCGGACCAGCGAACAATGACCCGAAGGTGTCATGTAGACATTGTAGACAACAGCACGTTATGAGACTTGACGGCGAGAACGTTGGAAGACATTTTGAGTCGATTAGAAAGGCACAACGTCAATACTAGACCTCCGCAATGAACATGAAGTTGTTGGCGATAGTCTGACAGAGTTGTGCAGATGTAAGATGCGGGGATACCCCGCCTCAGCAAATGCGGTTGATGAGATAAGCGTCAGGTTGCGACGATCTCGCATGCGGCTCAGAGAGACACTCAGGAACCAAGAATCTGCGGATGTTCGTTGAAAGCTATTAGGTATATTCGTGCTACGTTGTAGGGAACTTGAACAGTAAACTCGCTGAGCTGTCAGGATCGTACAGGGCACAGGTATGTCTGCGTAGGTGTGGGGCACTTCACATGTGCTGTAGCTCACCACATGCCTGTAACATCGGCATTCTCTAGCCGTATGCATGCCCGCCATTCGCATGATAGCAGCGCTCAGGTCGTTCACCACCTTCCTATTTCTCTTGCGATGTCACCCCGTGCCGTAAGGCTGGTACCGCCACGTGCCACCCAAGACTGCACTGCATACAACCCCGCAATCTATAGCAACCTCGCAGATGTCTGAGTATGCTCAGATGATGAAGATGCAAGTGGCGGTTGAACGCGATGCCTGCTCGAGTCTAACATTATGGGTCTCGATCCTGCAGAATCTCATGGCATCAGCATGAATGGCTTGCTCCAAGACTTCCCCTTCGTGGCTGATGACGTCGGTCTCGAAGGGCTTGAAGAGCTTGGGAACATTGGCGACATTGGGGACCGTGGTGATGTTGGTGAAGTGGGAGAGCTCGGTGGTATTGGGGCTTCCCTCGGTGATTCATATGCTTTGCCAATTTGGGCTTGTGTGGCTACGGGTTCTAGCGTCTTTATCGAAGCGCTATCATCTTCTTCGATACCGAACAAGGTCGTCCGGTCGGAATACGAGTTCAGTATCGAGCTTACACGCGTCGTGCTCGAGCGTATGGTATCCGCGTCAGAGGTACTCGAACTCGTTGAGGTCATTGTTGACATTGTCATTAGTGAAGCCCTATCCGAGCCGGAATACGACGATGCCGCTACTCCAATATCGTGCTTATGAGCGCCGCAATGGATGTCGGGTATGGAGGTGTTTTCGAAGAGAATGTCAAAGATCTTGTCGCGAACATCACGCGCCGCAGGGCGAAGCATAGGTGCTTTGCTCAACATACTTCGGATGACCTGTAATATGGGAGGGATCGCCCGGAACGCGTCGTCGTCATGCTCAAATGAAGCCTTTTCGAGTGAGTTCATCCAAGTCTCTACTTTGTCAAGATTGACATGATACGATGAATCTGTTCGAGAGTTCTTGCCGCCAGTATTGGTCCTTTGCTTCGATGTTCGGTGCTTGACGAAGTCGTGAGGTTTCTTCTTCAGCATGAATGTGATGATCTCCAGGAAAACACAACCAAGCGAGAACACATCTGCCTTTTCAGTCTCGTGTACTCGCGACCGTTTCTTCGGTGTAGGCTTCGCCTTTGACTTCTTGAATCCAAAGTTGAAACCAGAGAAGTCTGTTGTAGGTGCTTTGGTAAGCTTCTGCCGTTGTGAGTTATTACTGCCGGATGATCCAGACGAGCTCTTGCTAATCATCGAAGCATGTCGACCGTTTGGGATAGTGGGTGAAGGTGCAGGGTCATTGGGGTCGAAAGGTCCTGTGCTGATGTGTGTCTCTGGCGCACTGTATACGTAGGCGTCCATTGCGTCGGGCTTCTTATCTTTTTGAAACGTCTCAAGGCTACCGATATCGCTAAACGCTATCGCATTCTGCTCGTCAATGAGGATGTTTGACGGTCGAATGGCGGAGTGGCAGAATCCATTCTGATGCAGCGTTGCGATGGCGTCTGCCAGACAGTGCAGCCAATTAAGTACCAGCCATCTCCGGTCAGGCTTCAATAGCTTCTGGTACTGAGTCGGGTTGCGGTGGTCGATGAAAGTGCGAAGAGTATGCTGCCCTACAAAGTTGGTGACGATGTAGCCAACACCTTTGGAGGTATACGAGGCCCAGATCGGCGCAAGATGCTCATGCTCAACCATCCTTGCGCTTTCGACATCCATCTTGAAGTCCTCTTCGAACGCATCCGGTGTTTCTGGGTCGCCCAGCGGAAATCGCCTGCGAACGTAAATTTCCCTTGCCTTTTTCGGTAGGTGCATACGTTGCCAGGCCTGTAAGCTCACTGCCACTGGCAGAGACATTACGTTCTCGACTGGAATCTCCTCGTTGGGCGCATAATCGATATGTATGCCTTCCCGCAATTCTCTTAGGAGGAATGTGAACTGTGTATGGTAGAAGCGAGCATCGGCGTGGTTATCGCGGCGATTCGAAAGCGAAAGCTGCTCTATATCGTCCATTTCGAGAGGTAAATCATCGTCGTCCCACGATCTGTCAACGACCGCGAAGATTCTATCCGCTTCGCCAATCTCGACCAAGATCAGGAACAGTCGTCTTGCTTTCTCGAGAATCCATTCGATGTAGGTGTCATCGCTCAGATCGCCGAAGCCGACAGGTTGTGTGAGACGTTCCCTCTCTTTTGGTTGTAGCCTTGAAGTGACGAAGTCATGGTTGACCTTCTCGTTGATTCGCTCCTCGGTCCACCATATCTGCTGGAGCGCGTGCTGCGGGGTGACGAGGCTGTGCCCAGCGTATCCATAGATCAGGGCGTTCAAAGCGACCGTTTGGTCGTTGACGACGTTTGTCAATGTCCTCGCACTCATTGTGCTGATTGATGGGTTGTGGTGGAGCTCTTACGTCTGCGAGCCCCGCGTGTTAGTACAAGACACGAGTCGTGCGCCGAGTGGTGAGCTGGTGATCATCTCCAGGAAGAAGAAAAATCGAATGACGGAGAGAGTGGCTGTCAGGCTTCAGTAAGTATGGAGTAAGACAATGCTGTTGTCAGGCGTCAGCGGGGCCAGAAACATCGGCTGTTGATTGTGGTACACAATTTGATCCGCCTCTCGGAACGCCTCTGGTTGTGGCAAGCGGCATGGCGACGAATACATGGCGTCGGGTCGCCGCTTAGAGACCAATCACCAGAAGAAGGGCAATAGAAGGCGCATGCTTGAGCGTCGTTGGCATAGGGCGAGGTAGGGCCTTTTGCCTGGAAAGGTCTGCGTGGCCCCGAAAGCGGCCGCCATGTGCAACGTGACCAGGGTGTTTCCAGGCGGAGGGTTGATAAGACATGGTGCAGCAAGCGAATTACAGACGCAGGGAGACGAATGCTAAACTAGCATACCAATAAGTTTTGCGGAGGGCCGTTCCTGGAGCGGGGCGCATCGCGTTTAGCAGTGGGTGGTGGCAGCTATTGTGCACGCCAACCCTCCCCAAGGGCGGCTAAAGGTGTGAATGCAGTCTGTCCCTAGGCTCTAGTTTTCCGTCTAGCTTGGTGTTGCCTCTTTAGTCGTATCTCGCGATGTTTCTGGTCATTTCGCGAGATCGAAGATTGGGCAGGCTCCCCTTGGAGGCTGTCGCAATCACAGGAAAGCTGTTGGTGCTGACAGCGGCGGATCAGCACCTAGATGCGGCTCAATTTTGCATCACCCGATGCTCATGGCGCGATACCGCCCGCAGTCGCTATCATACAGTAGCACCATGCAGGCGACTGGCAGCGATTGGAGATAGGATACACCCGGTCGGGATGTCAGAACCGAGGCTACACAAGATGCCAACTCGACATAAGATGAGATGACGCCCTGGATAGATGAAGGCAGATTGCGGCGTGGCCATGGAATAATCGTACAGACGGCGACATCTCGGCTTGGTGGCATGAATGATTACTGTACTGGTGGAATGGCGTCTGATGGTGTGCGAGAAACGGCGCAATGACTCGCGACCGGACGCCTGAGGCGAGCTGTAGTTTGGGGAGCCCGGGCGCAGCGGAAGCACAACAGAATGTGGCGTTGCACAGACAGCTGTCGGTCGCCATCCTTAGATCCTTCAGACGCACTCGCATGGAGTCCAATGTCGGTGACTCTTTCTAGACGCGGCGATTCGATCGCTGGGCAGAGGAAGGAGCTCTCTGAAGGCGGCAATCTGCGACTGCCTCTTCGCGACCAGCCCTGGAAAGCACGGCCAACCCCACGTCTCCCATTTTGACGGTTCGCCCACAATTTTTGCGACCACTGCCGATTCACACGTGCGCTGTCAGTTTGCACGCCGACTTGAGCAATGATCTTCCGACGTACAGCTGCTAGTCGTGAGACACCGAGGAGTGCCCGTCGGACGGGTTCAATCATCACCAGAAAGAGCAGTGAAGAAAAATCATCTCAAATTATTCTGGCGCACTCGTCATCTAGATCTTTCACAAATCGGTATAATGGATGCATCCACCCGGTCTAGATACCGACACACTGCCGTCTGCTCCGATCCATCTGAGGCTCTCTACTCTTCAATACCTCTAAGCAATCCTCCATTTCTCAGGCAGGGTTGATGGAAAAGAATATGTTCCCCTCGCTCGGAGCTTTGGTAAGCTGGTTGCCTCCTGGATGAATCCCATTCGGCCACACAATGCTACCGCCATTATCGCCCGTAACATCTAACCGGCTACCAGCGAACGGTGCCCCGAAGACAGTGCTGAGATCGTACCACACCGTCCCGCCATCCAGGTTGTATGCCCACACCTGCTGAGGAGCACCGGAGTTTAGACTGTCCGCCTCTTTCGTCATCTTGATCGCAATGCCTCCAGACTTCTCGTCATGGTGCATCTCTTCCCAGTAGATACCGCCTGTGGCTGTCAGTTGAAGACGAAGTCAAAGCTCGCATGTGTCTGACCAGCTTTGATATCGTGGCGGGGACCGACTGTGCCGCCGACGGACCAAACATAGATGGGAGCTGGGGAGTTGTTCAATACGACAGCGATGCCGGCAGCCCTGACTGAGGCTATCAGGGCCAGGAGGCTGGGGATGATGAGGCGCATGATGTACGCTGTGTCCAAAGCGAGGGTGGTGAACGAGCGAATCCACAAACGATGAGACCAAGCAAAAGATGCCTCCACGACAGAGCGAAAGTGCAACTCGTAGCTTTCGCTTCCCCGTTTTATACTGCCCCCAGCCATCGTCGAGGTCCCTCCAACAGCACAACGACTAACCCGCAAGTCCTCATACGAGCGTCAATCACGCGTCGACTCCATCCTGAACAGTCCACGAAGCCGTGTACGGGACGACATATTCCAATGCCAGTATGTATAGACCAATCCAGAGGTCGTCTTTCTTCCGACCGAGGTTACACGGCAGATGGACAAGCATGTATGTTGTGACACGGTACTGCCTTCGGATGATTTCAATACTCCGATATAGTGCTCGGTTGGCGGCGCATGACGATGCGTTGGTTGGCAATACATTTAATCTGGCTGTTTAGGTTTATCGGACGAGAATGGCTTTGGCTCGCTTGTCGATAACAGCAGACCATGTCCGCCGATGCATCCTTGCAGCAGTGTCGCTACACGAGGCTTTTGAGTTGAATGGTCATCATGTACACTGCCGTTGCTGGCTTGCATGCGATACATTAGCCGAGGATTGTTGTAGTGCTGGCGATCTGCTGGCCACGGACACTGCCCGAATTATCAGGCAGCAGCTTTGCAGCTTCAATACATCGTGCAGCTGAACTGTTGCAAAGTCCTTCAAGGGAAGTCCTGCTTAAAGTCTCGTGGGGTCGACCCTCACCAACACTTCAATGTTAGAATAAAGATAAGCTCAATGCTCAGACTTGGGGTCCGGTCAGGCTGGAGTAGGCGCAGTTGTAATAAGGTCAACCCTTTGGGTACGAGGCAATCGATATGCTTGCGAGGTAGATCTTTTGTGCGGAATGATAACAGATGTATTGAATAGAAGGAGGCGATAAGCATAGCAGCAGCATCTTGCCTGGTTCAATGAAGATTCGAGTATGTTTCAGTCGAGACTGGCAGGTGCGACCTGCACCAGCCGTTCCTGCTTAGCGTCTTGGCATTGTGATCCGTCCCGTCATCGACATTCCGCGCTCGACGCATTTTCAGTAGCTATGATGACGTTCATTCATTCACCCTCTCCAGTATTGGGGTATTGTCTGTTGACCATCTACTAGACGGCCTACCTTCTCCCAGAAATGACGCGTGAGGACAGCATTGATCTTTTTGCAGTTGCGGGCCGATGGAACTGCCATAACTTCGTCGATGGAACTCAAGGCACCAGCGTTTCAAGGCTGTTGATTCGCGACTCAATGCCACGGCTTCGCATGTGCCTGTTGAAAGCGCGATGCTACGTACGCAAAAGCTGCATACGAACTCCACTCCGCTACTTTGCGTTAGAATCAGCACAGCCCGACGCCCGACTCTGAGATGCACCACTCACAGCGAGGTACTTCGCGACAGGCGAGCGACCCCATGCTGAAGCCGCTTCGTGACGGCGTTTTGTCAGCCCCGAGTAGCTTCAATGCCGGATTGTGTACGCGGTTTTCTTCTCACCTTTGCACATAAGTTACTGAAGACGCCTTTTCATCTCGATACTCAATCGCATCCAAAAAGAGGTCAGACTACAACATGGCTCCCACAAAGGACGACTGCGACTGCCCAAGTCCAATCCTGTGGGAATTCCCGGCGCCAGGCAACCAGGATCTGATGCCTAGCAAGCACCCTCAGAGCTCTAGCTTCGAGATCGAGCAATACCTTGAGGCTTCCGCTCACGTCCCACCTACTTCCGGCTTTGGTACCGTCCCTGTGTACATCAACGACGTTATCGAGCCTACCTGGCCCTGGGACTTCAATGTTCCCGCTGCCAGTCACCGGAACCTGTACTGCAAGCCCTGTCAGCAGGAGAAGAAGGACAACACAAACCAGGAAGAGTTTGATTGGGAGTCCTGCTGTAAGTCCGTTCCATAGCATACTTCGGATTGCCGGAAGAAATGTTCGTGTGTATAGCAAGACAGATCTGACCATCACGCTAGATGAGAAACCGGGTCATGGTGGAATTTGGTCTACAAGCTTCGACGTGATGGGATCAGGCATGGCTAAAGTTCCAATCAAATTTGAGTTCACGCCTGAGGCAGATACCATGGTCTGCGCCTTGGGCTTTCCTGGCATGCTGGAAGGAGGCCTCTCGCAGGCCTTTCCCGTCATCAACAAGCAGCCACCGTCAGATAGAGGACGGCAGCTATTCACAGAAGACAAGCCTGAAGGTGTGCCGTGGAAGGGTAGTGAGGCAGCGCCATTGCGAATGCACTACATTGTTGGCATAGTGTTAGTGGTTGCGCTTTGCATGACGTTCTCCGCTCGGCTTTTCTGGCAGAAGCGGAAGCAGAGGAAGGCGTCGCAGGCTCTGATAGCTCAAGCTGAGAGCGATCGCCTTATGGAGGGTAGCAAGACGAGATATGCCGATGATATGTAGGCTGTCAGATATCAACTGAGTGGGGTCGTCATGCGTCCAACACGCTGAGGGCATAGCTGTAGCCATAGTAGCGATATACGATATCAGAGGATTCAACTCTTCTCCCTATGACATAGCTTCCTTGATATACAGCTATTGCTCGGCGTGAGTGGAGATGTCGAGCAGTAGGCTAAAATTAGTGGTGCAGGTGTGGGGTGGGCTAGCTGCGGGAGACGGCAAGCGGAGCGTCCCAATCCAGACCGGCCGGCGTCGCGACTTCCAGTTGACGTGAACAACGCAGCTGAACTCCGCAAACAACTGTCATTCCATTCTGGCCCACTTTCCGTATAGCGTAGCGTCCGCGATATTATCTTTCCCTTCCCTCTTTGTTCTCTCGCATTTAGGCAAAAGTCTCACAGGTGGACGCGTAGAATGGCGTCCCCTATGCTTGAGAGCCGCATCGAACCGCACAAGAAGGCGCACTTCAGCCTGCATATCAGCGACCGCATAACAGGCAGCGACGATGCGCCAGGAGAGTTTAGCAGCGTCAAATGTGAGTCTTGGCTGCAATGTTCCTGTCCTTGTCCGCTTTCTAATCCAGAGGGTAGACAACCACAAGCCCCCACAAACATCCGACTCGCGCTCTACCACGCTTACTTCGCCCTCGTCGACCGGCTTATACAACCTCCGCATCGACGATGCGAACAGCTCGGGTGACAAGGACATCTTCACATTCACAGGGCAGAAGTCACAACCCAAGAAGTCATACGTCCTCGTCTTCGATCCCGCCAGCCAGCAGGCCACGCTCGAGCCGCTGTCCAGCAGCTACACCTTCAACCTCGCGACCAAGAACGGCAAGGACGTCTCGTCACAACACGCCAAGATATATCCCAAGAAACTCAAGGGTGACGCAGAGAGCAAAGATGGCGAAGAGGATCTCTTCGGCGAGGCGGCGGCTGACGACGAGGGAGGAGACCCTGATGCAGACAACCCCTACGACTTCCGACACTTCTTGAGCAAGGAGAAGGAGAAACGGGGCGACGAGTCCGAATACAAGTACGCGTCTTCGCCAGACTACCGCACAGGCACAGGCAGCGCCGTCAATACACCGCAGTTTGGGGCCCGCGCATCTGCGACTGCTGCTCCAGCGCGGAAGGCTGCTGCTATACCAGCCCCCAAGAAGCGCAAGACAGCGGCCACGAACCCCATGGTAAAGCCCAAGAAGACGCAAGCCACACCAGCCGTCCGCCTCCAGCGCACCGCAACCGACACAACACCAAAGCCCAAAGCCAAGCCCGCAGCACCGCCAGCGTCGAGAATCAAATCCTCCGAAGTCATACATTCGTCTGACGAATCCGACGGCGAAGCAGCTTCCTCGCCAGCACATCCATCGCCTCCTCACCAACAACATCAGCAACACCACGAGTCCGACGACGACGACGACGCAGAGGGCGAGTCAGACGATGACGGTGGCCTCGAGATCGAAGTGCCCGACGCACGCCCACCACGGCACAACAAGGGCGCAATGGCATCTCTCGGCTCAAATCTCAATGCAGGTTACCTCCGCTCCCCCTCCAACGGCCCGATATCGCTCGCCAGCGCCGCCAACAGCGACGGCGAAGGCTCGCCGAACCCCCGCCGCAACCGCAACGCTCAAGACGAGATTGACTTTGGTGATCTGGGCGGCGACGATGCGGAAGGTGAGGATGATGATGAGGACGATTACAACAGAGACATTGAACCTATGGACATTGGGCCGCCTGCGCGACAGGAGACGGCAGGTCATGACCGCAAGTCCAGCATGGCTGGTGAAGCGGCAGCAGCCGACGACGATGAGGACGATCTTGAGGAGCTTATGAGAAGAGGTTTGATGGGCGGGGACAGCAGTGAAGAGAGTGAGGAGGAGTGAACACGCCATTATGGTTCTGCCGTCTATCTACTTGGTGGTCCATCTCCCTGTTCCGTTGCGCACATGAGCGCTGCTGTATATGGTCGCGACAACTAGTTCGTCCTAGATCACATTGCTTGCCCGACCGTCCCCGTTGGAGGCGTCGTCGCCGCTTGTGCTTCCTGTGGGCGAAGTGAGGGAGAAGACGCGTCTTGCGCCATTTGTGGCTGCGACGGATATGTCATCGGTTCAATGAGCTCCGGCTGCGATACTGTCTTCACCGGGTGTTGATGCTCGATCTCCCGGTCCTGCTGTACAAGATCGACGCAAGCGAAAAAAGCGTAAACCAGATCCGTGGCCTTATTGCCTTTTAGTCCATATCTCTCCCGAAGGCGCCCTCGGTTACGGAAAGGCATCCAAGTCCATCCGAAGCAACAACCACAACAACAGGACAGACCGCAACATTGCCAACACTATGTGTTTCTGGTCAGCCTGATATCAACACCGCGGATGAGGGGTGGCTTGCCTTTTTGTTGCAACCTGAGTACTCTTCCATGTCTCCTTCATGGTCCTCTTGGTATCGGATTCTGCCGTACAGAACGCACGGGCAGCAGCTTGCGAGCCAGCCTGCGAAAACACATCAGTAGGTATTCGTACGGCAGGAATAAGCCTCATACCTGCGCTAGCTGGAACGCAGCACTTGTACCATGCCTGATGCCAGTCTGCCATAGTGATAATCGGTTGTTGATTTGGTTGGTGTAGTGAGAGGTTGATAGCAGAGCGATACATCTACACTGACGAAGAATATAAAGCGTCTATGACTCCGTGCTACGCTCGAACCCCGTTGATGACTGGAATATTGTGCGACGTTGCCATGTTGGTCTGCTTTGTTACAGAGTCTGAGCGCCGTATGAGCTCGAGCAGCGACGGAACCGATGAGCAAAATAGTGCAGTCACCTCGAAAGTGCTCTTTTTCTACTTAGACGAAAGACCACCAATTACTAGCGACAGCGTTCCTCTCCGACGAGTCAGACGACTATAGTCTTTCATGTACATAATTGATAGGTGATAAACGATCATGGATCTGTGTAAGTATGACACAGAGATAGCTTCTCTTAGTATTCTATTACCCTAATCCTACATGCAAAGCTGGACCAACGGTTTTTTCGTCCAAACATATACTCGAATCATTAAACATGGTCTTCCGTAAAGTCTTCGTCAAAGTCCACAAAAGTCGGAGGCACGTAGCATGCTGGTACATTCCGAGAATGCAACGCTCATCGCACTCATAGCCATGCGAAAACGCCCATAACACCCGCGAGCAGCGCACCCATTCCCTTGAGCTGTTTGCCCAGGTTATCCGCCGCAGCACCAGTGGAAGGGGGCGCGGATGTCTCCGCACTGTCAGATCCAGTTCCTGAAGAGCCAGACTCCTCTGCGCCAGAGCCTCCGGTCGCCGTTGCGCTGAAGCTGCCAGACGTAGGGGTACCGTTGAAGTCGTGCTTCTGGCCCAGTGTGGGCAGGGGCGACGTGGGGTTGACTTCCCAGACCGAGGTAGTGAAGTCGGGGCAGACAACAGGCGAGTTGGTGGGGTTGTAATCCGCTGCCTTGACACCGGTAGGGTTCAATGTAGCCCAGACAGCGGAGAGGTTGGGGAAATCGGGTTCCACTGGGGTGGGTTTTCCTATGCATGGTTAGTCAAGGTGTCTAAGAGGAATTTATGATATACGGCATACCTGAGCGAGGGAAACCATCCGGTGCCTGAGCAGGGTCAACCTTGGGACCATAGCTAATGAGACCGTAGTCATTCATCTCCTCGATCCATTCGTAGATAATGCTGCCAGACCAGACGTCGGCCATCTCTCCGAAAAGCGCCTCTTGGTCCTTGAAATCCCGTGGCCTTGCTGTGTTGCAACCAGTCTCCGACATGAAGATAGGGATGTGCAGATCCTCAGAGTTCTTCTCAAGCTGATCATAGCCAGACTGTTGGTAGGAGCTCTGTCCGCACCAAGAGTAAGCGTTGAGACTGAAGAAGTCGAGACGCTCAGACGCATTGTCGCCGCAAGCGAGGTAGTTCTGCAGCATAGGGCGGAGACTGGCGATGTCGGCAGCAGAGTATCCTATTGGTATGCTGCGGTAGCCCTTCTCGTCGCGGTAGGCCTTCATGTCACGGGCGGCGGCCTTGATGTAGGGTGAGGTGACGGAGCCGTTTGCGGTCGTGATGGCCTCGTTGCCAATGAAGAACCCAGCAGTGTTGTCGTACTGGTGGAATTCATCCATGACCTTGGCGAAAGCATCACGCTGGTCGGTCTCCCAGCGAGGGGTGTTCTGCTCGACCTGAGTATCGAAGGTATCGAGATCGACCCAGATGTAGATTCCAGCATCCGCAAATGTCTTCATGCATTCGGTGTGGTCGGAGTCAGGGTCGACGTGGTAGACACGGATCGAGTTGGCACCGATGGTCTTCATGAGCGCGGAGTCGAGACCACATTGCGTCGCATCGATGAGTGGGTCGTCGGGGACGAGTTGGTACGCGATACCTGGACGCGAGTGTCAGTGTGCGTCTACATTGAGTCTTATCGTCGGACATACCCTTGACGTAGAATTGGTTGCCCTCGCTGGTGAAGAATTTGGAGCCCTTGACTTCAATGGTAGGAATAGCCGACGCGACAGCGCTCAAGCCCGCCATCAGGCTGAGCGATACCAATTGGACCATCTTGCAGTGTATCGACGAAGTAGTTCGCTTGTGATGTGGCGCGGTTGCAAGAGAAATTCTGTCGCGATAGCTGCAAGCAAATATCAGGCAAACGCACTAGCTCGCCACAAGTGCACAGAGAACGGCAGTGGCGTCGACTAGGAACGAACGAACGACTGTACAGCGCAGAAAGGAAGCGCAAACGGGCGTGAAGGCAAAGACCAGCGACAACGAGAGTGAAATAGCTGAGAGAAAGAAACAAGACGAAGAACTTCTCGCGTCTCGACAAACAAACCAGCGAACCAAGCTATCGCTCCTTCCAATCTCCATCATGGCCGCTTGCCGCAAATGCATCCCGCCTTCCCTAAGCGGCGCCAGTAGCAGGGCACAAACGGCAACGAGGCCCATCATGACAGTGATAGAGGACAGGCGCCGTGGGTGCTGGTGGAGACGTGCGCCCGTGCAGCCGATGATCGTCTGAGCGTGCCATTGGTTGGGACGCGTTAAGCCTGTTGGCGTGCAGCCTTGATGCAGCTAAGACGCGCAGAACAGGAAATCACGGTTGCTTGGTGCCCTTAGCGCGGATAGCCGATGTGGAACCGGCTACGGATAGACAGCCGAAACACCAGAATGCACCCGCCCGAGATGTGACTGCTGCGGTTAATTTATGTGGCACAGAGCCGTGGGAAGACTGTCTTTTGCGACGGGTCGATACTATTATTATTCACAATGATACCGCCTCCGCGGTCTGCCCTGTCATGGAGGTCGTGCTCGAGTTTATGAGCGTCATCACCGGTAATTCTGAGGATATTTCGGTATTCCCGAATGAAAGCAACACCGCCCGGGCAAGGAACAATCGTATCAGAGCAGTGATTAGATACATCGTTCCACAAACCCAGCGTATCAACTAATATAGAGCTGGCATATCCACCTCCGTTTCAAACTTCCATAAACCAGATACCGTCACCCGCTGTACTCAAGCAATAGCTTGCAAAAGTCCGTCAAATTTCCACCCTGAAAAGCTTGGCGTTTCGCAAGCGCTCCCCGTACAGATACAAGATGAAGTGTACCGGAAAGAAGGCAATGGAGATGAATCCAAGAAGTGAGTTGCCCCAGCCCAGGCCTAGTGTATCATACATCGCAGGGCCAGCAAGCGGAAGGAGGACCCCACGAAGACATCGGAAGACTGTGCTCGCAGCTGTTACAGAAGCATCATGAACAGTGTATGCGTCGACGAGATACATGGCGCTCGGCATCTACTTGTTGTCAGTCGTATGAGTGATAAAAGGTCGCTGAGATGCCAGAAGGAAGTCTTACGTAGGTAAAGACCATGCCCATGCCAATAAAGACCGAACCAACAATAGGCACAATCCAATGCACTCTAGCCTGCGCGGACCGCCCGTACCAGAACAAGCCAATCGGCGTGCACAAGCCACCAAGTATCATGGGTGGCAGTCGGTACTCTGGCTTTGGATCACCACCGTGCTTCTCGGTCAAGTTCTTGGAGACGGCGCCGCATATGACACATCCCAGCACCGAGCCGGTGCCTATGCCGAGTGTTGCCAGGCCAGCCTCGCCGCTTGAGAAACCGTACTGGCCGTAGAAGATAATTTCAAAGGTCGTGAAGCAGAGATAGAGATAGCTGTATACGATAGCGGCGTAGAGGAAAAGTCAGGAGACGATCGGAGAGAAGATAAAATTCAGTGGACGGGTGATGGAGAAGACAAAGAGACTCCTTGACGCCTTCCCAGTGTCTAACGCTGAACGCAGACGCAAATTGCCCGTCTCCTTTCGCAAACGCTGTGCCTTGCGTTCAAGAAGGACCTAGGGGTATGGCTCGCGCACAAACAAGATAGACACCAGGGTCATGACACCGCATGCGATAGCCATGGTCCAAAAGGCCCAGCGCCAACCCGCGGCTGGGGCAGCATAGCCACCAATAACGGGACCAATGGCTGGCCCCAAGACAGCACCGATGATACACGCTCCCATGGCTCCAGCACGCTTCTCTGTTGCCACGATATTAGGATCCTCGGGTACTGGATCGTGTGTGACATTGCTGCTGTGGGCCTTTTCACTGTCATGCTTTGAGGCTGACATGTCCGACAAGTTAATAAGGGGACAGAAACGCGAAGCTGCGGGTCGTGGATTAAGCTGTGATCGGCTTGGTGCGGGAAACATACTGGATAAAAACATCCGTTACAGTATGGAACAGAGATGGCCAAGAGGTATATATATCGTCAACAATCCCGTTCCTCTTCCGCTCAACGCTGCTCCGCGGCAGTCGACAGCGCCTGCCGCGCAACTTATTGTTGATTCGTACATATACCACAGAGGATGTTACGTATACTCATCTGTGTCGGTGATTCGAATAGCCCGGCAAGGTGTGTCCGCGGGTATTCCTTGGACTAAGCTTAATCTAGGCTAACGCCTCCGCCTCGACGGACATGCTCCTTCTCTCTACGGATCGATCACGGCTGGAGCAAGCAGCCTGGAGTACTTTCACTCTTTAACGGTTGGCGCACTCCCATCCACGCTAGTGTAAGCTTTTCTTCCATATAGACGTTGACACCCCCTCATGCTCCACTCCAGCAATTCTTTCTCTCTACGTCCACACCAGCTATTCTTTCTCTTTGCGCCCACACAATTCCAGCCCTCGCAGTCGCAACAATCGCAATACCAATGATGTCAGGTAATTCCAAGGCGACATCGACCACCCTTCATTTATGGACTCTCGATCCTGTCATCCGAGAGCTTCAGTCATGTCCAGCTGCTCGTGCAGCAGAGTTCGCGGATCTCATAATCCCTGGCCGTATCAGTCTCCTCAGTGTTGAGCATGGCAACGCTGTCCAGAGTTCTGCTACTGTTTATGTTGCCTCCAAAGTCACTGCCATTCCGGAATTGACACTGTACAAAACAGGCGCTGGTTGGCCACACCCGCGCTCATTGAGAAAAGTCCTGGAGAAGCACCAGTCTTGGGTCGACGAAGCGCAATTATATCCGCCTAGACCCCCTCCTCTTTCTCTCCGTTTCTTAGGAGGGGACGCAAGTCGGGAGAGTATAGCTCGAACGCTTGTGGAATACCTAGACGATCAACACTATGCCGCATACGCGACGACGCTCACATTCCGATCGCCTGTAATAGACCGTTGTCTCAGACTTTTCCAGGGCAAGAATGAGACTTCGAGTACGCTCACCCGGTCATCCACCGACACCACTTCGATTATGTCCTGTGGAGCTCTTCTTCCCTTGGAGGCGTCAGCCCTGATGAGCACCAGTACCATACATGTCATTACCGGTGTGCGCGTATACATCGTATATCCGCCTACGCCACATAATCTGATGACCCTGCACGAGTATCTCAGAGATCTTGCCGGAGATGTCGCGCCAAACTACGCAAGTGTATGCCATGAGTTGGAAAACGGTATTGCCTTTGTCCAGCGTGCAGGCCAGGCTGTGACTATACCGCCATGTTGTCCAACGGTGGTATTCGCGACCAAGACCAGTGCCGCTGTCACCGTCCGTTCTCGGTGCGTGGAAGACTTGCCATTGCGTCTGGAGCATCTTAATATCCTGATGGCTCAAATCGTCTCACTACAGCTCGTATGTCGGCAGACACCAGAGGAATCATTGGAATACCATACCACACAGCTGTACAAGGACATGACGACCGTTCTGAGAGCACTGGAGCCGAGTGCCGCCAACCGTACGTTACTCTTAGCCTTGGGCGCTGTGTGGGAAAGGGAATACCCTCGTTTCCGTGGTCTTGTGGAATTACATGTCGAAAAGGCGCTGAGAGAGCATATTCGCAGGAATATTCCAAGAGTTTGGAGCCTAGCTGTTCAGAACCAAGGCCTCAGGCATTGCCCTGTCTGCAAGGTGAGCATTGAAGGTCGTGGTGTGGTATTCCTCACCCACTTCCAGACAGAGCACTGGGATGTGGGCGAATCCACCCACCCAGACAAGGACGAGTTGATGTCTTTAGCAGATGAGGGTCCACCACAGCTCACTGGAGATGGCGACATGTTAGACGACGGCGACCACGCTGGCTCTCGTCTAACCGCCGGATGAGGTGAGCCGATCTCCATCCTCCAATTCCGATCTTGTCGAAGTCCATATTCCCAATGGACTGATGTTATAAACTGAGAGCACGATGCCGCTGTTTGGGGAAATGAAATGGATCGCGGCCCAGGTCGCTCCGGACACATCGGAGGCAGCGATGCAGATAGCTGCACAGATAGCGTCAATAAAGTTGGGCAAAGATTCTCGTCCATCGGGGCGATCTCAGAGTATGTGACTACACGATGTTTGACGAAGTCGAGCTCCTGAGATGAAATGCTGGTGCGAAGGCGGATGGGAAGCGGAAGACTTCCGCATTAGCCCGGACTTGGTTAGCGCTAGCGAATGACGTATACAAGAACCCTGGAACCACTGAAGTTGTCTGCTACCTAAATTGAGCGCATTTCCCAGACTTCTTTTGTCCCCCTCGTTTGATAATTGTACAGACTTTAGTGTAATGAAATGATTGAAGACTAGGTTTGTAAATGGGTATTATGTACGAAACGAAAGACTTTTCATAGTACACTCAACCGCCACATATTCACAAGTCTGACCCGATCCAACCTCCAGCCTAGTTCTATATCCAAACTGTAACATCCCATTCAGAGACCCAATTGTTCAACACATACACAGCTTCCACCGACCTTCCCCGATGATAACTTTCGATCTTCTCATTAAGGCCGGATGGTCAGTGGGGATGTCATCTTCTCCAAGGATACGTCAGGTCATTTCCTCGTCCCGGATATGCTGAGGCTGATATCGTCAACCGTTAGGTGTGCCAGACTTAGGATTACCGGCATCTTCTAAAGCATGAGCGCTGCTCACACGTTTCTAGCGGTACATTCCGTGCGAGCACCCCCGTGGCCCAGAGAAAGAGACCGGCGTTTCGTACAAATATGGCGAAGAGAGTGTCGGAAGGCGTGATGATCGGCGTTTTGGTGAAGTTGATGTTGAAGCTGCTGACATAGTGCTGGAAGATGATGATGATGAAGATGCCGAGCGCGTTGAGTCCAACGAAGAGCGTGGAGAGACTTCTCTCGATTGGAAAGATGTTGTGTTGGACATGTCAGACAGTTCGAGACCATCTTCTGGAAGCTGTCGACGCCGACTGGATCGCGATTCGTCTTTGCGGAAGATTTGGGGTAGTTGTAGAAGTTCTGAAAATTGGAACATGATTGCTGATGCGTTCTTACGATTGCGGATAACAAGCCGCCTTTTCAAGAGCAGGAATCATGTCGTAGGACAGCGATATCAGGGAAACGATTTCGTATTGCAGGCTAACGCTAGAGACGAGATAGGTAGCGAAAGCGGTAACATCTCCAGCTCTAGTCTTGTGAATGCTCTCCAGCCTTTCTCCAAAATTCTGTTTTTGCCAGTCTTTGTACGCGCAACGACTATGTCTTGCGCTGGATATCCCGCTTCCGTTGGACGTGTGACGTTGTGTCATGTAGCAAGCCGGCGGCAGCTACGTAGGCTATTCGGCTCATGTTGCACGACAGAGGGCTTTCCTGGGGAAATAGCACTTGCGCCAAACAAATCGCCTCTTACGACTTTTCACTAGCAAGACAGAGACGGGCTGACCATACTACAATTACGCCACTAAGGGTCGTTGGGAAGACTAGAGAAAGCTCTGATTAGGGGGAGCTTCCAAAGGGGTAGGAAACGTATGCGACGTGTTAGAGAACCCAAAGCGACGATGATCGCGGAAGTTTTTTCTCTGCCATGTTCCGTTTATGACATCGGCATACTGCATCTCATTGTAGGCATGATACCGCCTCGCACGTGGTATAAGTCACGGGTAGAGACTGCGGCAGCTTGTCACTACCCCGGCGGGCCGATCAAGATTGCTCAACTCGGCCGGAAGAGTGCACATGGAGCGGAGTGTCTTCCTAAAAGGAACTGTTAGACGCATTTCTTGATCCCGACGCAATTTTCTGATCGAACTATATCGATGGTGGCCGCGGATTTGGTCGATCCAACAGCCATATTTACGATCAATATCATATCGATACTCTCGGAAGACTACGATGAGCCTTCCGCTGGGCGATGAAGCAACGTACGCTATAACAAAACGCCATACCCTCGGCGATTTAGGGTACAGTAGCAAAGCTTGGACATGTAACGTGTCGTACAAACCGTGTAAGTGGTTCGCGGACGCTATGGGCTTTCTTTGCCGAGATGATTGGCACATCTGTGTTCCCACAAAGTATCGACAATAACGCCACTGTTGCTAGCCTTAGCATCGTATACTTTTCGAACAGGAAATATTGTCAGATAACGTGGAATCAGTGGAGATATGACGTGACCTTGGAGAGCTACGCAGTAGTATGGTACCGTTTCATACATGCGTCCAGTCGACGGCAAGCCCTTTTTCGAAGCTACATCATAGTGCAACCCATACACCACACCCGCGGCAGCCGCTATGGCTCTCGAGTCCCCCCTTCCCCGCTGAACGCTCCCGGAACTAAACCAGGTCATTGGAACTGGACTCGCCCAGATTGTTGCACGCAGGGGACACACACACCAGCATTTGAGAAAACGTCGCGCAGAAGCACTACTTCGCCACTGAAGACTCTGCATCGATGATATGGAGACATCGACCATCTCGGGCGGCTGCTGGATCGAAAACCCTTCCCCATACGAATCAATACGCGGTGTCACCTTCGCACTGCCGACGTGACACCACATACAGGTCAGACTATCCACGGTATAAGCGTAGCGACCTAGGACCAATGTACCTAAACAAGCGTACCTAGAGCCCATTCACCTTCATCCGCAAGGTCATAAAATGACGTAGTCCACAGTGGAAACCTCACTACTCCAAGCTGGAGGGTCACATGTGCAACCGTCGATTGGACAGAAGACTGAAAAGAATGATATGCTAGTAATATTCCCCATCTCCTCGTTGGAATATGCGTAGGAAGCAAGAAATGAAACGCAGAAAGCAATCGCTAATATGTATGAGGGATCTACGATCCGTAGATTCCTCCAGAGTGTACTTTTCCCCTTCGCTCCCAGCGCGTTACCTTCCCTAATTCCTGGAAGTCTACAGCGGCTTTGGATTTCGTCGATTTTGCGGCAGCGAACGGAAGTCGTCCTCAAACGTGGCTCTCGTTCTGCTCTTTGATGTGGATGGGCTTCTTGTCCTCGTCCACTTCCATACTCTCCGGGTCGGAGGCGCTGGAAATTTCCTGGCTCTCGGACTTGATGCTGTCTTGCCCGTCCATCTCGATCTTGACAAGCGCTCGCAAGCTGACCATAGACTCAATGATCTGCAGTGCGGTCCTATGATTGATCTGACCCTTAACATGCTGCCATAGTTCCGTATCAAGATACCCAGCAAGGGCGTCGATGACAAGGCCCTTCAGGTCCTTGGGCGCGTTCTCGTCCTTCATGGCGTGTTGGAAGACGACCTCGATAATGTCGTCAGCAGCGGGCTTTGTACCGTAGCCTAGCAGAGTTTGAAAAGAGGTACCGTCGGCATCGGCGCGCTCGATGCTGGCGTTAGTGGCGCTGAATAGCGCTGTGTGGCATTCAGTGGCGAGCACCCCAACGCCAATCTGTTGAGCGAGCTTCATGACAGCGTAGGTTTGTTCGGTCTCCATCAACGGAAACTTCCTCTGGTACATCCACTCCATCAGCGCTCGAACCGTCGACTCTTCAACATCGGGGAGTATGATGCGGTGCTGAGCAGCAGCTTTGAGAGGATCTTTCTCAGCATAGCGGATCTCGGCTTTGTTGATGGCGTGAAGTCGGGCGAAGAGCAGCGAGGCTACAGCGTGTACGGCCTGGGGCTTGAGATTCTCCAAACGGCTTGCTAGAGGCATGTCCACTGCTGACTTCGGTACCACCTTCTTGACGTTCTTGGCGTGGGTTTCTCCAGCTACTGCGTCCATGATTACTCCTTTGACGCCTTTGGAATATCCGAATAGAGGATAGTTGTCATATGCCTTCATTATCAGAGACTTGGCCTATAGAACGTTAGAGTTTGACCATTAAAAGCGGAAGTCATGCAAGGAAGAGAACTGAAGAGGCTTGTAGCTTGCGTGCGAACAACCATCACCAAATCAGGAGATGTATCGTCAACGTAGGCTTATGAAGCTCAGCTCTTCCTTATAACCGGGCGGAAGGGCCGCTGATGTTTGGATATCTACATCCGGGGCATACTGACAAGACGTACCTGCTTATCCATGAGATTGGTTTCGAACTCCTTCGGAGTGACCTCGGGGAATACGTATTGGGCCAGCTCATCGCGGACTTTGTCGGCCTTTTCGTAGTGGATCATGGTGGACTTCGCCTTTTCGAAAAGATTGCTGAGTTGCTTGCTATGGCAGCAAATCATCTCTTTGTGGAAGATCACCTTGGTCGCGAGGGTCGGTCCGCATTCGATGGTGATAGGCGTTCGCATGAGCATTTGGGGCGGGGTGATATCGACGAGATCCGGAACATGCCGAATCTCAATGAAGTCGTCGCTGCTATCCATTGTAGGTGGATGCATGGAGACAGCCGAGGGTTCGGCACTGGTGGTGGTATCGATCGAGGCGCGCGACGGTGTCGCTGGAGGCGTCGTAGTCTTGGAGGTATCCATCATGAAGTGACGGGTACTTGCAGCTGGTGGTCGTCTGCGTGCGAGATGAGCGGAGTCGAGAAGGTAGGAGAGATGGAGGGAGAGGAGAAATCTGGCAGTGTTTTATATGCTGGGCGCAGGTATTCGAGGTCACCGTCTCTCACCTCAAAGTAAAAGAGCCTGAGCAAAGGGTCCACCCGAAGCGGGCCTGAGATAGCAGTCACTTCGATATCACCAGGGACGGCACTCTACCAGCAAGATAGGAGTGTAGAGGTGGGCGGTGTTACTGCTGCGTGGATGATGAAGACGGTTAAGATGGGTAATGTTCAATTCTAAAAGTGGTAGCCTGCCGCAGCAGTCTCATGACATGGTATCGATGTAGACTCCAAATCACCGCCAACTCCTTCCCATGCTGTGATCAATCATGCCTAGCCGTTCGAGGATTATACTATATCTTCCTTCGTTTGCTCGCGGTGGGCAGGTCATCTTCTTCAACCGATGGTGTACCCTCATTTCCCGCGCGACCACTATCCCTCTCCACATCTCTCCAAGTACTGACTAGGCCTTGAACCGTTTGGAACATGTCTCTCGCATCGTTCACCACACCGTCTTCTCCAGGGTTGAACATGACAGCGTTGACAAACATGCGCATAAGCTCCTTCTCCAGTTGCGCAGCGTTGACAATGGCCTTCGGCGGGACATTGTCAGCCGTCACAGGCAACTCTACGACGCCTCCCATGACACCGCCGGGGCTCCCTGTGGGATTATCTGACGCGGCTGCGGCTGCGGCAACTTGCTTTGAGCCTGTTGCTATAGCCTTCTTGATGGAAGAAAGATCTGTAGGGCGCTTGATGATGTCGTAGTATCCTTCTGCATCCTTCGCGCGAACGGCCGTGTTGAATGTCGAGGCATGTTTGTGCGAGTTGATATCGTACATCATGGGTGCCGTCATACGGGCGAAGTTCCGTGGCGCGACCAGGGTCTTTGGTGGGCCTGGGGTGCTGAAGGACGCATCGTCATTCTCTTCGAGAGAGGCCTCGCGGGCATTGCGCTTTCGACGTGATGAGAGTGATGAGGCCGGAGCTGCTCCACGGCGTCGTGTGGACATGTGTGACGGTGTTCCAACAGAACCTTCCTCTTCAGTGGGGTCCACCGAGTTTCCGCGCTCTGACTTGATGCGACGACCAGCTTGCGACTCGTTGTCACCTGCTACGGTATCGGTATGCGAGAGGATGGACCGGCTTCGACTTCGATCCCGCACAGAGCCACCTGCTCGAGAGGAGGCTATGCTGCCGGGCCTTGTTCGTTTCGCAGGAGCTTTTCTCCGTGAACGTCCCGACCGAGTCTCGGGCTCTAGTAGAGAGTCGTCTTCTTGGTCGTGGTGCTGAGAGTTTTGTGGTGTCTCGACGTCTATCGTGGACTCTTGCTCTGCCTCTTTGCCTTTGCCCTTTGTCCGTGATTTGCGCTGCGTCTTCGCCTTTGGTGGTGTCTGTTTCGGCCGGATCAGCGGCGGTACGTCGTCGAGAGGAAGCACTTCGGGGCGCGGGCTCGCAGCACTTCCAGGTGTCCCAGTAAAGCTTGATCGTTTCCAAAGGCTCTTGGCTGAGACTGGAGTTGCTAGAGCGCTGTGCGGAGAGCGCGGATTCATCGGCGTGGAGAAAGACTGTCTCGCCTGGATGACGAGGGGATGCATCTGAGGCGCGCCTGGTCTGCCGATGCCGGGAGTCTGTATGTTTGCTCTGGGCTGCTGCCGATTGCTCGCAGGCGTGGAGACTTGAGGGTGGTGCGGCGGCACGGCGGCTTGATGGTGGACGCGCGAGGGATCTTGAGGCGCAACTTGGAAAGGTGGAAGCATGAAGCCTGCCTGGGGCGGTGGTTGGGCCATTTGCGATTGCAGTGGGTGGTAGGGCTGGTGACCAGGAGGGGGATAATGCGCCCTCTGTTGTTGTCCATGATGAACTCCGGGTGAATGAGGCCCGGAAGCTTGTTGCATGGGAAACTGCTGGTGTGGAGGGTACGGCGGTTGGGAGCCCGGTGGCCCATACTGCGGCGCGCCTTTCATCGCGTAGTTCTGGCCTGGCTGGGGCTGGAACTGAGGCCCGGGAGACCCCAGCGCTGGTGACGGCGGTTGCGGGGGATGGCCGGCATTCTGGTGCGAGCCTGGCTGGGGCTGTATGTTTTGGGGGTAATTGTAGTTGGCATGAGGCTGCGACGGTTGCTGGAACCGCGACGGTGCATGTGGCTGACTTGGGTTTGGCTGCGGTGTCGAAGGCGTCCGTCGCCCGTCTGAAGAGGCATGCGGCTTCTTGCGCTGGGATGGCGAAGGGTGTCCGTTTTGGTGTGGTAGCGCGGATGCCGGCTGTTGTTGAGACGGATCTGGGGAAGGTGCGATGACGGGCGCTCCACGCGTGCCATTCTGGACAGGCGTGGGGTTCGCATTCGGCTGCAGCGTCTTCGGCGCGAGATGCGGCGACTTCCTGGGCAGCGTAGGACTGCGCGATGACGGTGTCCGACCGCTTGCCTTCTCGCGCAGCTGGTCGTCCCACTCTCCGCGCTCGATGCCCTGGAGGTCGCGCTGCAGCCGCTCGTAGCGCTCCTCCTCTATCCGGATCTGCTCTGTGATCTCATATCGATAAGACGCGTAGAGCTTGGTGACTAGCTTCGGGATCAGGTGCTGGTGCTGCAGCGACTCCTGCACCGTCGGCAGACTTGGGCTATGCCTCTTTCTCTTAGCCGGATTCGTGACTTCCCCATTCGCGCCATCGCTGTCGCCGCCCTGCTCGTGCTCGAGCTCCCGCCTCAGACGCTCGAGGTAGAAGTTGCGCAGCGCATCGGGACTGAGGCGGCCGGGCTGGAAGTACTTGTGGGCTTGCACGTCGGGGTGCTTCTTCAGCAGGTCGGAGATGCGCCCGAAGACAGACGGGGCGACGCCGTAGGCATGCAGGCACTGGAACAGCAGCAGCGACTCGAGGTTGGTGTAGGCGGAGCCGCTAGTATTCATCCCCCAGGCGTGTGCAGCGCGAGGGCGATGGGCCTGGGGCGGAAGGGGAGCCACGGCTGCGGGCGCGGGCGCGGTGGGCGGAGAGGCTGCTACGGCGGGCAGACGGGCATCGCATGCGAGAGTCGTGATGGGCGCGGCGGGCGGAGAAATTGAGCGAGATGGACGGGGGCTTGGTGGTGTCGAGGGAGATTGTCGCAATGTCGCAAATTGTCGTCGGGGTTTCGCAGCCCAGCCGCCTGAAGCCCCCATCGGGCGCCCCCGGCTTGGGCCAATCAGGCGCGTCCGGCCTCACGTCGCCTCACGCGGGCGCGGGGCCAGAACCAGACCTGACAGCGGGCCCTGATGTACTGCGATACTTTGGGATAGCACAGCTTTATAGCCCTATATGCCTCGACATCCTGCTGCACCTGCACCTACAACTTCCTGGTGTTGTCGCTGTGCCCGTATCGTCGGCCATTCTTCGTCGGGCACTCGGGAGCGGCGCTCAAACTATCATTGATCCCTCGCTCCTCCAAGCTCCACCTCCGATCTACGCCCAAATTAGCTTGGGGCATAGGCGTCCCCTTTTCCTAACATTGCAATCGTCCTTCCCTCTCTATTCCAGGGTCGCCATATTATGCTCCCTCCCCTCCACCCCAGGTCTGGCTGAGTTGCATGAAACATCTTTGATCCGCTGAGCCACTTGCCCATATTTGTCTACTCTTGTACAGCCCATAAATATATCCACCGTCCCCGAGCCTCCCCACGCCGCCTGCTTCTTGCATAACCCGCTCCTGCTCCCCATCCCATCACCATGACTTCCTCGTACCCTGCACACTCGGCCACCATGGACGACCCAGACCAAGGCTGGAAGCCAAACAACCGCCCTCAATCGTGAGCTCTCCCGGCGCTAGCATAGCTCCCGCCTGTCTGAGACTGACCACGCCCGCAGCACCCTAGCCCGCAACTTCATGTCGGAGCTCGACAGCCTGTTCAACCTGGACGAAGGCCTCGCGACCCTGGACAAGACGGTCCTGGAGAAGTACGGCCCGCCCTCTTCACCGCTACTTGGAGCCCGCTGACAGGCGCGCAGGAAGCAGGCAGTCACGACCCAGACCAAGGAGCTCGAGGCCCTCGAGGCCAGGCTCAAGGCCGCCGAAGAGCGCCTCAACCAGGCAAAGAGCAACTCGCCCCCAGCCAAGAACGACACCCAGCGCGAACAAGACGCCGCTCGGTCACAAGGGGCCGCCAGCCCCCTTGCCTCAAAGTCCCAAAACATGCCAGGTGCGCTACCAGAGACACCGACTCCTACGTCGACCACCAGTGCTGACTATGTCCTGGTAGAGAGGCCACTGTCCGCCAAGCCTGAGACCTCATAGTTCTACCTCCTTCATACGATACCACGATACCCCGGCATTGCGCCCACATCCATGCACACTGCTTGATCTCTGCGGTTGGGAGACTGCATCTTGGAAAGGGGCATATACTTTATAATCGACGATGGCATTTTCACTTCTGGTTGGCGACATCTTTTGGTGCTGCATGTCTTTCTTTGGATGGGTTAGCTGCAAATGCTACATAAACTTCATCTTCTCTTTCCGTTTCCTTTGTGGTGTTCTGCTCAGTCCGGCTATACGGCACTAACTCCGTAGCTTCGAGCACAGGCCTTGTGTCTCGTTACTCCACGCGCTCGACTCACCACCTGGGCAACAACTCACCCAACAGTCAGCAGCTCAACATGGACAGCGTCACAGAAGCAGCGCTCACCGAATCATTCGACAAGCTCGTCTCTGAAGGTGTCATTGTCTACGGCCCCAATGAGTCTATCAAATTAGATCACGAAGGCTACCCGGTAAGCTAGTCCAGCAACGGCAACAGTCACACCAGTCCTTACTCACACCTTGGCCAGATAGAGTTCCGGATCTGCCCAGCACTAGCAACCAAACCTCACACCGTAGGCGCCGCGAACCATGCTTTTGACCAATCACGAAAATATGGTCCTGGCAGCGACATGTTCTGTCCAGACGAGCGACTCAACATCACACAGCTCAACGGCACGCACGACCTAGCACTCAACCTATTCTGCGTCGACAGGCCGCAACTGCTCATGTTGACTCTGGACTCGTACAAGCGTCAGCACGAAGCTCTTGACCTAGATGACTTTGAGGTCATGTTGCAAGTGTTACGAAAACTTCCAAACTTCTATGTCATCTTCAACTGTGGAGAGAAGGGCGGATGCAGCAGGATACACAAGCACCTCCAGGGCTTGAGAGGGCCGCCACATGCTTTCGACTACATCATGTCTTCGCTCACCGACTCATCGAAGAAGGTACCTTTCCAGTTCTTTGTCCATGAGTTCAGTGATGGCTTCTCGAATACGCCCGCTTCGACTGTTCTTGATGTGTGTAAGACATTCATTGCGCGGTGTCGCACGCTCATGGGCACGTGTGAGGAGGAAACACCTCCCCATAACGTCATCATGTGGGCCGATCGACTCGTGGTTGTTCCACGTCGCAGAGGGACCACAGAGGGAGCGAGCGCGAATGCTGGGGGCATGCTAGGAAGCGTATGGATATCGGGACAGAAGCATGTGGATGAGTGGTTGAGGCTCGGCTACGCGAATGTGTTGAGAGAGCTGGGTGTTCCAAGTTGTTGAGAACGCGGTGATGCTGTTCGCATTACACGCATACGAGCAGGTTATTATTGAGGCGCATCCAGGCTGGTCAATTTACATCCTCCTTCCCATCCAGGCACTCGGTTCGCCAAGGTACTCGCCAAACTGCAGCACGTCAACATGCTAACAAGCACCACGAGATCACGTACCTGGCATTGCCTAGACTTTGTATTTGGCCTATCTCGTAGCCAAGACAAGCCAGCGTAGTCTCCGAAACCCGCACCTGCCTAATGCGACAAGCTCAACGCCTCCGCGCCAATCACACTCTCCTACCCACGTCGTACGCAGAACGTGCCAAGTGATGCTCTATATTAAACCACCGTCCAGATCTTGATGTGGAGTTCCGAATTCCTTGGACTGCTAGCCTCCCGCGCTTGCATCATCTACAATGAGCTCCTTCGAGTGTACATCTCCCGTGCTTGCAGGAGATCAGCCAGGAGTACGGGGTGAGTACCTGCCTAATCGATGCGAGACTTGGGGTAACAGGTAGGTTTGTGTCCGCGGTACTACAGACTGGATGGGAAGGTGGTTTATGGGCTTGTGTGAGCGTTACACGACTTAAAAGCAGGCTCTCTCCCCAGCATCGTTCCGCACTGCACTGCACAACTGTCGTTGCATTCATTGCCTATCATGAAGACTACCATTCTTACTTCGGCGCTCCTTCTTTCCTCCACCGCGCTTGCCACTGTCGTCCCAAGGGCTGGCAAGAAGGTCGACTACAATGGTTTCAAGGTACTACGTGTAGCCAGCACCGACGCTGTCAAGGCAGAGATCGAGGGCTTGGCTGCACACATCCTCAACCCTGGCACATCTGCCGAGTTAGATGTCGTCGTTTCACCCGAAAACGTCGACGCCTTGACTGCCTTGGTGGCTGAGAGCAAGGTACTGAACGAGGATGTCGGTGCAGCGCTTGCCGAGGAAGGAGAGATGAGCGTCTATGCTGGTTTGTGGAGAGTCTCGTTCGTGCGATGACATATACTGACAATACCCAGTTCCTAGCGAAAGCTGGTTCACTGCATACCACCCATATGCCGACCACATCCAGTTCCTCCGGGATCTCCAGGCTGGTTACACCGGTCAGTCTGAGATTGTGACAGTCGGCACCTCTGTTCAGGGTCGTGCCTTGACTGGTATCCACATCTGGGGTAGCGGCGGCAAGGGCTCCAAGCCTGCCGTCGTCATTCACGGCAACGTTCACGCACGAGAGTGGATTACCTCCATGACCACCGAGTATGTCAGCTTTTGCGAGACCCTGCATTCTTGTGCTAACACCGCCCAGGTACTTCGCGTGGCAACTACTCACCAAGTACGGCTCGGACGCAAACATCAAGTCCCTCGTCGACAAGTTCGACTTCTACATCACACCCATCGCCAACCCAGATGGCTTCGTCTACTCCCAGACGACCGACCGTCTCTGGCGCAAGAACAGGCAGACTGTGAGCGGCAACAGCTGTGTCGGTCGTGACATCAACCGTAAGTCCTCTTTCACTTTCACCGACTCGTCAATAACTAAAATCTCTTCAAGGTAACTGGCCCTACAAGTGGGAAGTCACAGGTGGAGCTTCCACAAACCCCTGCTCAGAGACCTACAAAGGCTTAGCAGCTGGCGACGCCCCCGAACTCCGAGGCCTAAAGGCGCAAGTCGACTCGCTCAAGGCGTCGCGCGGTATCCGTCTCTACCTCGACGTACAGTACGTCCCCAATCTCCCACCAACCCTCCCAATACAAATAAACAACCAAGCTAACCACACCCCAGCTCCTACGGCCAATACATCCTCTGGCCCTACGGCTACGACTGCACCCTCCGCGCCGAAAACGACGCCCAGCACCGCTCCATCGCCACCCGCGCCCAGTCCGCTATCCGCGCTGTCTCCGGTACCGCTTACACTATTGGCCCCAGCTGCGCGACACTTTATGCTACAACTGGTTCTTCGACTGATTACACTGATGTCACGGGTAATGCGACGTACTCTTACACGTACGAGTTGAGGGATAAGGGCACGTATGGGTTTACGCTGCCGGCGAATCAGATTAGGCCGACTGTGTTGGAGACTTGGGCGGGGGTTGCTAGTATGCTTAGGGATGCTTAGGGATGCTTAGGGTGAGGGTTGGTTGTTGGGGTTTTGGATGATCTGATGTATTGAAGTTATGTTTTACCAAATCGGCATTTCTTCCACATAGACGTGGGCGTCCTCCGCGGCATCACAAAGTTTTGGATCAGACGTATTGCGCTTGCTTGCCCGTACTCGCTGACGGTACTTCCAAGGCTGGATACTGCTCGGCGCGCAGCTCAACTCATTCGTGCCACTGCATTGCAGACTCTGCTGCCTAGCTGCGTCATTGTTGGGTTGTTCAAAGTTCAGCAGCGGCTTCGATTCCTATGTGATAGGGTTTCTTCTTGACTGCAAGTCAGTACGAGGCTCAGCCCAAAGTTGGTAAGTGTGGGGGCGGAGCTACCTAGGCAGGTAGGCACGCTAAGAGGGTGGGCGCCTAATCGCGGGGGCGGTTGATGTCTATTCTTGTGAACACCATGCGCGAGCACGGTGAATGCTCTCTAAAGTGTCACATCGATGCAAGCGGTTGCATATAGGGGTAATGTTGCTGCTCAGTCTATTGGTCCTCTTCCAGAGCCGAGCTTACCAAGTTCTGTTGTATCACTACATCTGGCTGCACTCCGAACACAGCCCGCCTGAAACATCACATCTTACTTGCAGACGGCAGGAGACCGAAAGAAAGAACCCTCCCGGAGTTCTTACAGTATGCATTTACCCCTGCTCCTCGGTCTTGCTTATTTTATGATACGGTCCAACAGTCCAACCAGACTACGAACCGTCACCAGCTTTTCAAGCGATTGCATCCTTGAGGCGCTATGGAGAATACCAGAGAAGGCCATCCTCGTGGAGTCGAGCCTCAAGCCGGAGCAGACCGTCATCACGAGATGGAGACTCAGCAATTGCTAACATTAACATCGATAGCGCATCCCAGAGCGAATAGTGACCGATCTCATCGCGCATCGTTCTCCAATGTTTCTAGTGCAAGCTGTGTGGAGCCTGACGGCGAACGCAAGTATTCATGTGGCTTTGTTTGCACTGGACGTTCTAACTCACACGCAGCTTCACAATGGATGCCTTTTGCTCTACGCTGGTACTTTGTAACTACCGCTGCCGGGTTTTCTATCACCTCCGCAGCCATCACATTCGCGTTGTATCGGTATTCCCATAACAACAACGGGCTGTGTGTTGAGGATTCAGCAATGCCGGGCTGGAAGTTCATACCCACGCTGATCGCTGTCGTCTATACGCAAGTGACAGGAATAGTACTCGGCGCTGTAAAACGGACAGCACCTTTTGCAAGAATGGCCAAAGCAAACGGACGTATCCCAGTGGCCCGTTATACTTTGCTCGAAAAGGCTAAACCATGGTGGACAACTCTCACTCGAGGCTTTCAAAGGCGAAGGAATGGCGGGTCGTGGAACTGGGTTACAATCCTGTCATGCAGCATTTACATCCTGGCCATACTTGGGATTTCGCCGATGTCTGCTGCACTATTGAGCACAAAGGAAATACATCAAGCAAGTCCTGGAACTCTTGTACGACTAGAGTTGCGCAACGGACTGATGCTACAGCCCCGAGCTGAGAGGGATACGTATCTGCGGACCATGGGCGCAATATTCCAAAATTATAGCTCCTCCCCCTGGATTACTGACGACTTTGTCATCTTGCCGTTCTGGTCACAAGATTCAGTTGATACTGGCTCACCTTGGGACTATAAGGTCCGAGACTCAGGAACTTGGGAAGCAAACACGACTGTTTTCCACGCCGATTTAGTTTGCGCCAAACTGAATATGAAGAAGAAAGACATTTTCCTCCGGCATGCGCCCGAAGAATGGGAGGAAAGTGGAGAAAAGTTCTATCGAGCATCTATTCTCTTGGAGTCCGATCCTGGTTGCCAATTCAATCTCACTGTCGACGTGGAGTACTTTGCCCTTACTACGGATTGGATTCTCTGGAGCGACGTCAATAACATCACAATGAGCGACTACATGAGTCCTGATCCTACCGTTCGATTCAATGAACACTGCCACGAGAGTGAGATTATTATGATGAGTACGCCATGGTGGCCCAGGCAGGATATCACGCCGAACGACAGATTCCTAGAAAACATGACGATGCTTGCATATGCATGTCATTCAAGCCATAGCATGGCCACCATCCCAGCTCGTGCCACAGTCTCATCAGGGACATTGTCCGTCGAGTTCGACGAGAATCTCTTTCACCAAATCCGCACGCCAGTTCCCCCGACCGTTCTTGACCTACTCGAACTACGCAAGATTTATACGGACATTAAATGGAGCGATTTCGTCCCGCAAGAGTCCAAAACATCTGATACTAATATCGATTTATTTGATGTTCCCTTTGAGGGCCCAGCTGCGATCCTGGGTGTACCATACAACTTCAGTATCCCACGAATGATGGCGGATTCTCAACTGCCTGTGTTCGCTGCTCAATTTAGACGTCGTTTTTTCGCAGAAACTGTTGGTGGTTCTCTGCAACGCACGGAAGTTTTGGAAGAACGTTCTACGGCTGGTCATCGACTTGGATCTGTCCGGACAGTGCTAGTCAGCGGGCAAGCCGCCTGGATTATATGTGCTCTGTTACTCATTTGTTGCTTCTTCTTTCTAGGCATCCTGTGGGAGACACGAGCGTCTAAGACAACTCTGAACATTTGCCAAGATCCCAGTACATTGTTGGGTACAAGTGTATGGGGCAGCGGTGATGCGATAGTGTTGCGCAGTTTCACGAAACTCGACCTCGCCACAAGAAAGACATTGAAAGAAGAACTTGCTGGAAAAGTCTTCTATTCCAACCATGGCAATCTTCGAGAAAGTGAGGCCAACATCCAGGACGATCATGAGAGTACGTACTCACGGAACCGTTGGTGTATCGTCTCACACATGGCAGAAAAAGCAAGAGTGCAATCCTATGACATCGCACCTGTATTACCTATGCTACGACTACGAAACCTGGCTTTTCTTATTCTTTATGTCCTTGCTCTTCTTGCTGGAATCATAGTGCTTTACGTCTACGCGCAAAGGTCAGAACTTCATCAGGCTTTCTTCACCTACCGCGCCAACATCAAGCTTCTCGGTCATTCAAACACAGTATCGCCCTTATCTGTCATCCCGACTTTGCTTGCCATTGTTATCACGCTCTGGTGGGAGTCCGTTGACACCACTTGTAGGACGGTACAACCTTACATTAGCATGCAAAATGATGCCAAGCGTCCTTCTCAGGGTATCGCATTATCCTATCTATCATAGTTCTAGCTATAGTAGTAGCGCCTAGTTAAGAGGAACCCTAGAGAATAAATTAACACTTATTTAATAGTTTTAATTAATAACTAATATTATACTATTACTAATATTTTTTTACTTATTCTTAGCGTAATATATACTATTTACTTATTTCTATACTTATACTAGACTTAAGTATATTAATATAGTACTTTAGCTATTTAAGCTTTATTTTTTTTTTTAAATAGCTTTTTTATAAAGTTTATATCTCTTTTACTTATAATTTTTCTTATACTTATTTTATATTAAAAGTTATTAAGAGCTAGTAGCTACTACTTAATAATCTTTTTTAATACTTTATCTTTATAGTTACTTTAGTTAAGATAAAAAACTTATAAAAAAATAAGCTAGCTAGTTTTTAAAATAATATAAGCTTTTTTAATATTAACTTAAGCTATAACTATATTATTAATAACTTTTAGTTTAATACTAGTAATATTAGTACTAAATATAAATATAAAGTTACTACTAATATTATAGCTATAAATTTTTTTAATTTTATTTTATAACTATAAAAATAGTATTTTATTATTAAAAAAAAAAGTAAAAGTAAGTAATAAGTTAAAGTTATTAAAAAGTTAATTTAAAAGAATTACTTAGTAGTTATTAAAGTATATTAATATAATTTATTTAGTTAGTAATATATAGTAAATAGAAAAAAGTACTTACTAATATAGTAAGTAAAGTAAGTATTAAAAAATAAGAAAATACTTTTAAAAACTTTTATTTATTATACTTAGTATATATAGTACTAAAGTATCTTAGTACTAACTTTTTATATATAGAAGTTTTAATAAATACTTATAAATAAGTATTATATTAATAGTATATAGTACTAAAGTATCTTTTTAGTAGAAAATTAAAAATATTAAAATATTAGCTAAAAGCTTAGCACGCTAAGCTTTATAAAATTTACTATTTAATTATAAGTAGGCTATAGAAGCTTTGTACCTTATACTTATTCTTATATATATATACTATTGCTTGTAACACAAACTTAATAAATTTAAAATACATAGTTCTAGCTATTCGCATCGTTGAAAGCTTTAAAGCACCGACATTGGCTGCTCTCGCTTGTTACAACGACGACGTTTCTGCTCCAAGCTCGTAAGTGCACATTCCAAGACTAAGCTGTAACTACAACTAATAGCTGTGATCAAGTCACAATCGCCATGTCCGCTCTCTTTGACTCGGGTAATGGCGTCTTGACTACTTCCTCGGAAATGCCCCTAGCATTGGAGCTGCGCAGTGTTCCATTCGTGCAACAAATATCGGTAAACAGAGATCAATCTACCTGGCTGTTCAACTACACCATCGACGAGAAAAGTTTCTCAAGCGACCTTGGCGACTTGGTGTGGGACAACCTGCAGAGCCTGTCAAAAGACTGGATGTACACCGCGATCATACATACTGCGCTAGAGGGCCCGAAACCAGTGTGGAGCCAAGATGATTGGAGTTTTATGCCTGTATCTTCCGATGTGGAAGGCTTCGCCTCAGCTGAGAACAATACTTCAGCAAGTACGGGCAACCGCTCCGTGGAGAGCCTGAGAGTCCAAACATCCGCGATTCGTGCTCGCCTGGAATGCAGTGCTGTTGAGTGGCCCAGAAACACGAGCCTGTGGCTTCTGTCGCACAACGACGGATATGGACGTAACATCACTGGACTAGACAACTATTTCACGATAGCACGAGTCGTTGACGATCGCAATTCCACGACGTGGCTTTCTACCCAAGGCAGCATTCCACCGTGCTGCGCCAATCTCACTGGAAACGCGACGTACAATCCAGCCGCAGTTGCTTATTGGACAGAGAATTGGCAGGAAGTATCTGGCCCCGAAGACAGTCGCGATTATCGTACATCGGGAAACTTTACAGTCAAATGGATCCGAGGCCCTGGAAAGATTGAACGATTCCTCACGGGTATGCGCCGTAAGCCGGATGTATACATGTTCGTATTCCCAGAGCCGCCCGCTATACAGGCATTGAACTGCATGCCTATCTTTGAGTCGAGCCAAGCGGAAGTTACGGTGGAGCCCAAAACCGGTGTCGTACAGCACTACCGCATCCTTGACATTCCTGTTCGGGAGGATGTCGCTTGGTCTGATACATCCCAATGGCGTAACCCTTACGCAGACGCTCGTTACACCAATTTCAATATCCATCATAACCCTGACTTTGAGGTCAATAGCTCTGAATGGAGGGCTAGCAGTTTCAAGTCTTATGACTACAATATCAACACAACTACTAGGTGAGTTAGACTATAAACATTGGTTTCGTTCCGTCTAATAGACCACTGCAGTTACGGGCCCTTGTTCGTGCAATGGCTCTTGAATGCCGCAAACATCGATGGGCCTTCCTCTAAGAGTCCACCCCGGACATACGAGAACTCACCAAGACCCAACCCTCAATATTCAGATGGCAGGGCCTTCAATATGCGAGATAACACAACAGGTCTCAATCTCGATTTCATGTCGTACGCCGCTTACGCACAAGTGGGATTTGATCCTACCGCCCTACTAGATCCGGAAGTCTTGGCCAGAACATCCTCAACTGTCTTCTCGACCTTCTTTCAGCACTTTGTGAATAGCAACCTGTCTCGCGAATCTGGCGGTTATGTCTACCAACCTAGGGGCATGGAGCTCAAAATCAACGCCCCAATGGACGACATGCCAATCCAGTACATGCCTGATGGTTCCATAGCACCAAAGTTCGAAGACATTATCCGCAACACCATTGCAACAACAACAGCGGAATTAAGCACCCAGGTCGAGGTTCTTCAAATGAATCTCGTCGCGTTCTGGATCGCCACAAGCATCCTCATCTGGCTGATCATCACCATCATCATCCTCGGCTCCGTACAACGAAAATACTACGGCGGTATGATGCGCAACATCGAATGCATTGCCGACGTGCTGGTTCTTATCGCTGGAAGCGAACGTTTGCTTGAAGTTATCAGAGAGAAGGGCTTTGATGCTATAGTCAAGGAGGACAAGATGTTGACGCGTATGGGATGGTTCCGAGACGCTGATGGAACTATGCGATGGCGGATTGACTTGGTCGAGGAAGAGCAAGTTAAGGTGCAGCCTATTCGTTTGGGCCCTGGGTATGTGCCCGTAATGGATGGCAATGAGGAGCGCGACGTAGATGCTGCGTCTAATCGTAGCGTCTCCAATCCGGACAGCAACGAAGAAGGCCATCTTGATGCTGTGTCGGACGCTAGCGTCATCAGGTCGGGATGAAGTCCTGTCAGCCGCCCACAGAGAATTTGTCGAACTGACTAACGCTGTTTGTCCGGCGTTCACCTAGCATACCGACAATTCTGGACGCGTCGTTGTTTGATACTGCCAGTGTCCCGGGAATGCGATGCATGGTGCTTTTCCGACCGCTTGGATATTGATAGAAGTGAAGATAGAGTTCAGTGTATCGTGTAGGAACGAAAGCACAGCAAATCATGGAGGAGCGATGAGGGAGAAGGCTACTGTATGTAGGGAGCTACAGCGGGTGATGACATATTGTATTAACCCAGTAACTGTTTTGGAGCCTTGCGCTGGTGTTGCTAGTATGCTCAAGGATGCGTAGGTCTTGATGGTGGGGCTAGTTTGGCTGTTCTTTTCCCGACCCGGGCACTTGATTCATATTCGATTATACCGCCCCATCTTCTACATACGACCATAGGACAATGAGAATTAGGCTTCCCGTCCGCTCAGCCATATACAAGCATTGTACCGGTGGATTAGTACCCACTGTTGTATGTTTTTGGAAAAATCTTCTTTTTGCTTCGGACCGCCGATGTGCCGATCTCATCATGCCCATCAACAACGCTCTTCCCATACATAGCCTTTCTTTTTGCGTGCCCACGTTCACTTATACAAACAGGCTCCCCTCAAGCTTGTCACGCGTCGTTCTCCTGACTAATCTGCTGCACAAGATCCCGTCTCGCCCGTTGAGCCCCAGCCTCCGTCGTGTCGGCCTTCCAGAATAGCGACCCGAAAACCCAAAGAGCCCGTAGAGCAGTGGCAACAGCAATCACGATATTGGTCATCTGGCCAACTGCCTTGAAGAATGAACTTGGGCGGATGTCATATGCCGACATCAAGCTTTCCGCGGCAGATAACGAAAATAGCGAATACAAGCCGGCCTCGATGTACGAGATGCTTGTGGTAGCAGCTATCTGGGAATATTTCAATCCTCTGTACCAGCCGAAGCCCTCTCGAAAATCTTGAATGCCCGGGCAATGCTCGCATCGACTGTGCAGTCGCCAATCCTTGCATGACTCGCAATCATTGGTACCACATGGCAAACACCGCTTTGGATCAATCGGGATCAGATCTCCCCATCCCTCAGCTAGTCCTGACAGTATTTGCGTGTTACAGGACGAGCAATCGTTCTTTCCACAAGGAGCGCACCATTTTGCATTGCAGTTTCGGCAGCCATTGCATTCGTCGCAAACGACGCATTTGCAACAATTGGTAACCCCCCTAGTGCATGCTTCGCACTCCGCACACGGATATATCTCCTCCTGTCGTTTTGCGTTGTCGAATGAGAAAGACTTCAAGCTTGCGATCGTACAGCTGTGGATGACGGTGATGGCTCTAATCGCATAGTAAGTCCAGATAGCCTGGTGGTCGTCCCGATGCCCATCGTCGCAACTGCTTATCCAACCCCACCAAAAGGCCGACACGCATCTGCAATCGTCGGTCGCTAGGCCATTTTTCGTGAAATTGTTGATGAGCATTCCAATTGCGGCCAAGCCGGCTGCCTGTCCAACTATCACGGTATATGTTTGCCATCTTGAAGCGAGTGTTTGCTTGGTGACTAATTGGATGGAAAGAGCACTGTTCTGCGCGTCGAGAATCATCAAACCGAGGATCGAATCGACTGGAGAGAGTTGATGAGCGTAGCCGGGTATTAAGAGAGCTATCGCGAGCGCAACATGAGTTACAAGAAGTCCTGCTCCGACTTCTTGTATCGCACTGTGAGCTGGGTTCAACAACCCAAAGAAGGCAATAAGCCCCAGGATAACGATTTGAGTCCAAGTTGCTACTCGAACACCGTCTCCAACAATGTCGGCATCTGCGGTCGCGCAGCGGTCGTCAAAGGTTCGCATCGTGTAAGGATTTTTGGAAATGTTCACGAAGCCAAAGACCATGATGACGAAGCCCATGGCTCCGGAGATACATTGTGTGATCGTTTCAACGTTCTTCCTCTGTCGCAAAGAAGGAGAGTACTCCGCTATTGTCGAGACTACGATCGCGCATAGTCGTAGCGCTAAAATCGTCTTCCCAGAAACAAGAGCGAGAGTCGATTGCCAGACCATTTCACAAATAATAGCTTATACTAAGCAAAGAAAGAAGGAGTCTCAAAGACCAAAGGAAAAGCAACGATATGTTGTAGGTATCCGGTAAAACACCTCCAGTTTTGGGGGAACTCACCGGTAAATCGGAAACATCGTCAATAAGTACGCACACGACGTATGTCGACCCACGCTTCTGGCAGGCTCGGCGTCTACCTTACCTTGATAATTGGCCAAGATCTGAGTCTTTCGCTTATCGATGCAGTGGGCTGCATGGAGGCGCAAAGCTAAACTCGATTATTCCGTCATGCACTTACGGGTACCCCGCATCCCAACACGTAGTTTTCCAGCTGACGTTTTCCACGGGCTTTTCTATTCCCAATGGAGGGATTAGAGCTTAACATTCCCTCTCTATACACGGATGTCTTCTTTCACCAGTGATTACAAAGCCCAGTCGTTGCGAGGTTCTGTCATGACTTCTCAGTTCCGATGGCCGTTTTCCTTGAGATATCTATACACGGTGGATGAGTTGAGACCGTCTTCGCAACAGCCGTTATCAACACCGGTAGCTGTTTCACAACGATCAAATCAACATCACACATTCGAATGGCCTTTCTCCTTGAAATACCTCTATACCGTTGACGAGTTCAGACTGGGGTCGTCATCCACACCCCCATCTCTGTCATCGGTGGTTGCGGATGTGCCAACTTCACCAGGGAAGAGAGGCAGTACCTCCGTCGAAGTTGAAGCTACGCCCGTAGCGTCATCAAGCACATGGCGAAAGACACCATATGTCGATGCTAGCCAAGACATAGACTTTGAATATGAACGAATGGCCCCAAAGACATTGCATGCATATGACGTGCTGGCGAAACGAAGAGTAAGCTAACTCTTTCTTTTATCACTTATCCTTGTTAGGACATAATATACTAACTAATGTGACTAAAGCGCTATGAATGCTGGATTTTGCTTCTTTTGCTAATTCTTGGTCTTGCTTTGTCTCCCCTCACGGTTTTCGTAATTTTGACCCTTTTATTCATTTATGGTCTTATTTTGATATTCCCCTCGATTCGAAATTCTGACCTCAGTGGACCGACGTCTGAAAGTCAAGATACAATTAGGTACTCTCGAAAAGAGAAGTCTCGTTAGCACAAGAGTTAGTGGTCAAGACTCATCGTTCCACTAACGTCTAGTGTTTCGCAGGGATCAATTTGGCGCGATACTGCCATGAATGTAGTGGGCTGGCAGGCTGTATAAGAGACGGTCGTTTTTCATCGGGTTGTTGAATGGCGCAAATGATAGTCTTCCATAAATCGTAGACCACGCCTGTCAATGGGACAGAAGTACTACACGAAGGCTATGAGCAATTATCAGATCATCCCTTTGACCAAAACCCTAGTCCAGAATAGCTACATCTTATGTCGATGGCAGAATGCCTCCTATTGCAGGAACGACCATAAGAAGTAAATTCTGACCAAGCAAGATTTATCACCGATCAAGGAGAGTCTGACGTCGAGATCATGGACTGACAAGGTCGATAGACTTCATAAGCTGTCTAAACCCCCAGCATAACGCAGCAGACAGAGCGAGCAAGTCTTATAGCAATGAGTCTTCGCATTGCGGGACCAGGCTAGCGCCGGCACACATCTAATGTGTGAACCGACTTGAAACTCTGCGTAAGAGCCAGACAGTTTACCCACATCGCCGCCAAGATGAGGAGATGAAAGATCTGATGTGAGGAGCCAAACAAGTCGAACTTGCCCGGAGCGAACCGTTCGGGAGGCCGAGTCTGCATGTAATGGTCAGTTCACGTGTCTCTTCAAGTACAAGAGTCAATGATCTCACTTACTGCGAAGATGAGAGTGCCAGTTGCATATAATGCAAGCTCTATCAAATACCACTTCATTCCCATGTAATCGAACATGTACTTAGACCCGTGTAGGCCGACGCCATGTAGCAGGGGAACTAGGGCTGATAGACCAAATAGGAAGAAGGCCACCACTCTCAATGTGCGCCAGCGCAGTGTTCTGAACTTGGGCATCGAGATCAGAGCAACGCAGGCCGAGCCCGAGACTACGGTCTGGAGAAAATATCAGCGCATCGCACGACTGTCTGCTCAGGGTGACTCACGATCACCCAGTGTAAGATCTGGAAGGCGGGTTGACAGATGAAGAAGTAGTAGATAGCCGCAACGAATGTACCTGCAATGATGACGGCAATTCCAGTCAGGTCCATTACATGCCACAACTGTTCCACTTTATGCGAGTGGGGTTGCATCAGGTGGTAAACAGCGCTGGAAAGCAGACAAAACTCGCAAGAGAAGAAGAAGATGGTGAACATGACATAGTCAGCCGGTAGAACGTTGTCATACTCCGGCTGGGACAGAATTCGCATGTAGATGTATGCGACAGGCCATACCAGTATCGCGCCGATCAAGTGAGTGTATATGTTGCAAGTCTCGTTGTGGAGGTAGGTTAGGCTGAGGAAGACGGCCTTGTAGTCAGGCTTTTCTGGACGATAGCCGGTATGGATGAATTCGTTGTCTCGCGACCAGTCTTGGATCTCCTCGTAGGTGAGGAGCTTAGGCCGTCTTGAGGCGTGAAGGGGTCCCTTCTCTATGGTTCCCATATCCGCGGCTGGTGGCGTCGGTTTCTAGTCACGACTTATGTCGGGTGCCTCTCCTATGTGCTCGGGAGTGGTATGGCTGGAAGGCGATAGTGGGATCTGCGTCCAGATATACCAAAGTACAAAAGTCTGTAGTTGACCGGGAAGATCGCGTCTTTGACTCAGAGTTGGGCCTGGTCCTGGTCCTGGTCCGGGCTGATCACAGAAGTTGTACTCTAGTATGTGGGATGATGGTGATAACTTGGGGAACAAATGCTCATAGCCATTTCGCACCAGACATTGAGATGAGGGATCCATAATGATACCAATATTCTTCTATCTGACTGCAAACGCTGATGCATTCAAAGTGCAAACGACGGGTGACAAGTGACATCAAGGTTGACTGGAAGTGGTGTCGCATTATGCAATCACTGTATACACACTATTACTATTTAGCATCTGATCATGATGGAAGACGATGTACCCTTCTGATGAATCTGTGGGCGGATACAACGTGGGTTATGGCCAGCTCTGGTGTTGACAAGTAAAGAGTGACGCGTTGGCTCGAGGTTGGGCAACGCGCACGGGCGGGCGTCAACCCCGCCGAGGTCAACACCAGTGGACTCGCGCCCATCCAGCGCGCCAACATGGCCACTCTACACCGCGAGCGCGTCGAACACGCGTTGAACGAGCTGCTGGTCCGCATCGTGCCTGAGGACCCTAATGAGAACGAAGATGAGGCCAACCAGCGCTTCGAAGATGCCTACGAGTTTGCCCTCGACGAGCTCACGACTGCGGGCGATGCTTCACTCGTTCCCGACGTCCAGCACATCGCCAGCCTGATAGACCGCAAGGGTAGGTGCAGCGTGGTGAATCACGTGTCTTCCGCTAATATGTAACAGTCTCGGGCCCCAACAATGACCAGCGCAAGAGCGCGCGTCTGCACAACCTCCTCTCGCGCCTAGAAACCCAGAGCGTCCTCGACCAGAAATGGCGCATGCTCTACTTTCTCTACAACCTCTCTGACAACGCCGAAGCACCGCATGAGCCGCCGCCCGCCCAGGATACCCGCAGCTTCTCGCGCGAACCAACGACGCCTTCCAAGCGCCAGAGCGTGGCAGCTTCATCCCACGCCATCCAAGACGCCTTTGCAAAGCCAGGCCTCGCCCAGCTGCCTGTCAATGCCGGATCGCCCAAAGCACCGACCTCTACACGTCCAGCTTCGATAGCTGAGAAGCCAGAGAAGCGAAGACGGCCTGACACCGCCAAGGAGCAGCAGCAAGCCAATGGTGGACATGTGGAAAAGGCAGAGACGGGGCCCTCTGAGCCAACTTTGCTGCGAGAGTTACCTTTCACGCTCCAAGGCTACTCATCGACAAACCTCGCATTTCCCTCGTCGACTGCCCTCAAGCTTCCCACGACCCTCCCGGTACCTATCGTCAGCCTCTTACACACCCTCGCTGAACCAGCCATACTGTACAAAGGCTTGGCCGAATTCGTCGAGGCGAGCGATGGCGGCCTGATCGAGCAGAGCTTCCGCGCCGCTCTAGCCAAGGAGCTGAGAGCATACCTGGGCCTGGTCGCTACCTTGGAAGGGCAAATCAAGAGAGCGCTGGCACAGCTGAACGAGGCCTCAACACCCCAGGGCGTCAGCAAGGCCGGCGTCACACTCAAGCGATGCGTCATATGGATAAGAGAACCGACCATGGGCTTGCGCTTGATGAGCCTGATGGTCGAGGAATCCAAAAGCAAGAAGGGCGGCGAGCTGATTGCCCTCATACATTCCTTCTCCCTCAACCACGGCGACCCGTACGTCATGAACTTTGCCGAGCGCCTTCTCTCCGATGTTACGCGACCTTTCTACGACATGCTCCGGCAATGGGTCTACGACGGCGAGCTCGCCGACCCCTTTGGCGAATTCTTCGTCTCGGAACAGAGCGAGGATGATATACTCGAGGCGAATGGAAACGAAGGGAAAGGCGGCGCGACGAGCGTCTGGGAAGATAAATACAGATTGAACGACAAGATGGTCCCCACCATCGTTACCGACGACTTCGCTAAGAAGGTCTTCCTCATCGGCAAAACCCTCAACTTCATTCGCTATGGCTGTGGAGACGCAGCATGGGTTGACACATACTCCAAAGAAGCCTCAAAGGAGCTGCAGTATGGCGACACTGCCAATCTCGAGCGCTCTATCGGTGACGCATACAAGACCACTATGGCTCGTCTCATCGATCTGATGGGCAACAAGTTCAAGCTGTTTGACCATCTGCAAGCCCTCAAGCAATACATGTTGCTAGGCGCTGGCGACTTCATTGCCGTCCTGATGGAATCGCTCTCCTCTAACCTCGATCGACCAGCCAACACGCAATACCGCCACACCCTCACTGCCCAACTCGAACATGCCGTTCGCAACTCCAACGCCCAATTTGACACCTCAGATGTACTGCGCCGACTCGACTCACGCATGCTGGAACTATCACATGGTGAGATCGGATGGGATGTCTTTACGCTGGAATATAAGATTGATGCGCCTGTCGATGTCATTGTCACGCCATTTGGTTCCAAGCAATACCTCAAAGTTTTCAACTTCCTATGGCGCGTCAAGCGCGTCGAGTTCGCTCTCGGCTCAACATGGCGCAGATGCATGACTGGTGCGCGTGGTGTTCTCGGCACCGTAGCCGATAAACTCGGCGCGGATTGGAAGAAGGCACGCTGTGCGATGGCCGAGATGGTGCATTTTGTCAATCAGCTACAGCACTACATTCTTTTCGAAGTCATAGAGTCATCATGGATCGATCTTCAGAGAGCGCTCAACAAGCCGGAGAGCACGCTGGATGACATGATTGAAGCGCATGCGATATACCTCAACAACATCACGCGCAAAGGTCTTCTCGGAAGCTCTAGTATCGACTTCACAGGGCAGCTCCATGAGTTGCTGAAGACGATGCTGGCATACAAGGATGCGGTGGATGGCTTGTACTCATTCTCAGTCGCTGAGTTCACGCGTCGACAGGAGCACGCAGCCAAGATCGAAACACGTACAGCAGCAGGGCGGTGGGGTCTCTCTGAGAAAGATCGCTCATCTTCAGATCCCTTTGCTCCCTCGCACTCTCGTGCCGCTTCTCGCCAGGACGAATCGCCTTTCCCACCCCCGCTTCTCAAAATCGGCATGACTGATTCGGCCGAAGACGACGTCCTACCCGCCCTACAAAAGCGTTTGAGTCAGTTGACGGAAGACTTCCGAGCGAGAATCAGCATCCTGCTCGGAGACTTGGTGCATTCACCTGACGGTGAATTGAAGATGCTGGCTGTCAACATCAACTTCAACGATGTGTATAAGCCGGAGCGAAGACGTAGGAAGGGTTCGCAGAGGCGAGAGAAGGAAAAGGAAACACCAAGGGTTGCACCTGCTGCAGGATGAGGCGATGCATAAGACGGCGTTCGATGCTCTATTTGATACCCGACTACTTGATACCATCCGTAATACAATCTTTCTGTGGAAGACAGTTTCGGCAGTTTCTTGCGCAAAGCGTGATGCAATATAATGTTAACATCACAAGCCGATGAACCCTGGCTAAGCTTACTGAAGCACATAGGTGGGGCGACGAGGATGTAGGGACATATCCGATAGCGCGCACGTATCGCTCGGATCTATCACAGGTGGGGCTTGCGCCATCATAGCGCTTAGTCAAGCTTCGTGGCGCTCATCGGGCCGTTCCTTCTTGATGCTTATGCTTGAATGCGCCGAGTCTAAAGTTCGATGTACGAAGACTGTAAATGTCTCACAACCGTTCGTACAAGAATAATACTCGTCCTGAGAGTAAGTTCCTTGCCCTGAGTGGGAGCCGCCAGCATCCGACCTTCACGGCACGCTCAATAATCATAACGCTCGCTCGGCCGAGGTGATGGGCACAGGGATCTCCATGACTGCGTCATCCATACACAACAACTTCGCGCACTACAACTAACCTTAACCCTTCGTGATGACGCGTAGCATCTTACACAAGATATTAATCACTTGCAGCGACTAGATCGAATCGGCCTCCGTCCATATAACGGAACAGACTCTTCATGGATCATTCTAACGAACCGCCCCCCTGCTATATGTTGCGCAGCTTTGATGCCTCATGCTCCACCGCGATGGTTCGGACAACGTTCGGCATGGCAACAGGACATCTTCCGGTGAAACATCACCGCATTTCGCGGCCGCACTCTTCGCTGGCATAAGCTTTCGAGCTTACCTGCTAGCGCCCGCCGAAGTATATCTAGCTCGTAGTCCCTCATAAAAGAAGACATCTATCTCATCTGGAACTCAAGGCCGATCTGACTATCACTCAACGTTGTCCGAATCAGCACTCACATATATTAACCATCGAGACAAGCTATTTCACTCGTCGTTGCCTGTCGAACCGCGTTCTGGAAACAACGCTAAACACATCGTACCATCCACATTCGGCATCAATATATAATCGCAGCCATGGCAACAACACATGAAAAGCAGCATACAGGAGGACAACAAAATACCGTTGCCGACTACATCGACTCTGCAGCTGAGGCTGTTCCTAACTCAACATGGGCTATAGTCCCGCGTTCAAGCAGCAGCCTGGAAGAAGGATGGCACCACGTCACGTTCGCCGATCTTGCGCGTGCAGTTGACAACATGTCGCGATGGATTGAGCGGACCTGTGGTATTGCCGAAAAGGTGGGCCAGACAATCGGCTATATGGGGTGAGTGGGCACTTTTATCTGCTTTTTGGTCATCGACGTTGCATACTTACGCATTACGTAGTGCGAACGATCTACGGTATCTTGTCGTACTAGCAGCATGTCTGAAGACTGGATACGTACCGCTATTCACATCGCCCCGAAACTCGCTCGATGGTCAAAAGTCACTCGTGGAAAAGACAGACTGCGCTATCTTCTTGACCACAGTCGACATGATGCCGCAGGTCCAGGCAATCAAAGGGGCCGTGCCTAGTCTCACGATCTACGAGGCGCCCACTACCAAAGAGCTGCTTGATCCAAGTCTTCCTGCGCAGCACTACCCTGGCAGACAAAATCGTGACGTGACAGCTCATAGCTTGATCTTGCACACTTCGGGTTCAACGGGTACGTATTCTTTCATCTCATTCAACTTTGCTCTTCACGTCGTCCCGGTCCACTGACAGCAACTTTAGGTCTCCCAAAGCCTATTTATGAGACTGTCGGCGGCTTGAATACGTTGTATGAACAAGCGCAACTCATTCCGGAAGATGGACACGAACAAACCAGCAAGCCTTTCCTAGCAGATCCACGGCCCATGCTTGCTGCCGCCCCCTTCTTCCATGGCATGGGGGTAATCGTAATGCTGCGATCTATCATGTCCCGTGGCACCATCGTGCGATTACCAGCGGACAAGCCTTTGAGCGCCGGCTTGGTCATTGACGTGATCGAGGCGGTAAAGCCTTTTTGTGGTATCTTCCCACCGTCGGTACTAGAGGATATTGCTGCAACGCCCAAAGGTATCGAGACAATGGGGAAGCTCAAGTATGTCTTCTTTGGCGGTGCGCCTCTCGGCCCTGGGGCTGGTGACAAGCTTTGTCAAGTGACGAACTTGATGACGACCCTTGGCAGTACGGAAGCCATGTTTATAAGCACCCTGCTTCCATCGAAGAAAGAAGAGTGGGGCTACTTTCATTGGGGTGCCGCTGCGGGTGTCGTCATGGAGCCTGCTGGTGACGACTTGCACGAAATGGTCATCCAACCCAAAGACACGAGATACCAGGCAGTTTTCCACACCTTCCCAGAGATAACCGAATGGCGCACCAAGGATCTGTTCGCTCGTCATCCATCGAAGCCTCATCTGTGGAAGTACAGTGGAAGACGAGACGACATCATCGTTTTGAGCAATGGCGAAAAGTTCAACCCTGTAAGCACGGAGAAGCTGCTCGAGTCGCATCCGTGGGTGAAGGGTGCCCTAGTCGTTGGCTCAGGCAAGTTTCAGGCCGGCCTACTCATCGAACCAGAGTGGTCACGAGCCGGCACGCAAGACCCCTCCGCCTTGATCGATCACATCTGGCCGATGGTAGAGCAAGCAAATCGTGAAGCGCCCGCGCACGCCCGGATCTATCAGACCAAGGTCGCCGTTGCGAACCAGAAGCCTTTCGTCCGCGCCGGCAAGGGCTCAACCATACGTCTCCAAACCGTTGCCGCGTTCAAAGACGAGATTGAAGCCCTCTATGCGGATGAAGGGTACTCGAGCGACCCGAACCGGAGTGCTGACGGCGATGTTGCATTGGCAAGCAAGATCCGTGCTGTCTTCACACGCAATCTTCCCTCATTCCAGGACGACGTGGCAGACGATGTCGAGATATTCAGCCTGGGTGTCGATTCCCTTGATGTGCTCGCACTCACCAACGCGCTCAACAAGGCTATTCGTGGTGCCGAGGTGACCTCATCGATGATCTACAGCAATCCTTCGGTCAAGCAGCTGGCTGCGGCGTTATCTCAGACTGTGAGCAGCTCGCCCAAGCAGGCAAGCTTGCCGCCGACCCGAGAGGAGAAACTCAGCGCGATGATCAGGAAGTACACGAAAGATATGGTCCGACCAAAGAGCATGACTCGTGCGGTTCCTCGTCCACGCAAACAAACTGTGATTGTCACCGGAACAACGGGTAGTTTGGGCAGTCACATGTTAGAGCAACTGCTTCGAAACCCAGAGGTCGAGAGAGTGTATTGCCTCAACCGTTCCGACAACGCCGAAGCACGACAGAAGGAGTCTTTCACCCGCTACCACGACCCAAACGCCGACTTCAGCAAGGCCGAGTTCCTCAAGACAGACTTCAGTGCCGACCACTTCGGGCTTCCAGACGCTACATACGAGCGTCTTCTGTCTACTGCAACAACATTCATCCACGCTGCTTGGTCCGTCGACTTCAACCTCTCGCTCGAATCCTACGAAGCCACACACGTAGCCGGCACCTATCGCGCGATAAACTTTGCGTCTGCCTCCCTTCACAAGACACCCATCATCTTCATCTCCTCGATCGCCAGTGTGAGCGACTGGCGTAGCGTCGTGCAAGACGGATCCGCCGTCCCAGAATCCATCGCCACGCTCTTCGACAGCGCAATCACGATACCCCAGGGCTACAGCGAGTCCAAGTATGTCGCTTCTGAGATCCTGGCCACGGCCTCGCATCGCCTGGGCATTAAGACGGCCATCGTGCGTGCGGGACAGCTTGCAGGACCAAGCACCAACGCGGGTGGTGCTGCGTGGAACCGCCACGAGTGGCTGCCGACTATAGTCCACACCAGCAAGGTCTTGAAGAAGCTGCCGCGAACACTTGGTAATATGGACCGAGTGGACTGGGTGTCCATGGACGTTGCAGCTGGAGCTGTCATTGACATCGCCAACGCTACCGTCTCAGAACCAGAGCCTGTGCAGGTATACCATCTCGTCAATCCGCACACCACGAGTTGGGACAAGCTGTACCCTGTTATCCGAGACTTCTTCACCCAGGACAGCAAGGACGACATGGAGATTGTAGAGTACAACGACTGGGTCGATGAATTGGCGCGTATCCCGCAGACGAAGGAGAATGCAGAGCGCGTCCCTGGGCTCAAGTTGTTGGACTTTTACCAGAGTCTCAGACCGGAATCGATTGGATTGCCGGCGTTGGATACGAGAAGGACGGAGTCTGTGAGCGCTACATTGCGTGAGGGAAGGGCTGTTGATGCGGAGGTGATTAGGAAGTGGTTGGAGCAATGGGCGTTTTGAGAGGAGAAGCGGAGTCTAAATCTTTTCTTTCGCTCGCTTTAGAAGTAGTTAGTGCTGCTAAGCTGACCATCCGTTACAAGCGGCTTGGCTGGCGACAGAGGTAATGGTCAATATGAAGCTGTGCCGCACGCCTTTCCTCCCATCCTACTCCTGGTCTAACAAAACTTCAATTCACCGTCTTCCAAATCCGAGAACATGGCTCCGAGACCCAAGTACACTAGTCTGCACCATCGCATTAGTGAAGACCTGTTCTACCGACTAGGTTGAAACGTCCTAGCTCCTCTAAGCGACATCAAAATCCGGACAAGCTCTCTCGATGCGACAACCGACGTCTATCTCTTTGACCGTCACCTGGCTAGTGAATTTATCGCTAATCTACCGTTGGGTCGCATGAACGAGGTGATTAGTAGCGAATGCTAGAAAAGGGTGGACATACTCTATGAAGAATGTGATTGGTACAAGCTACCGCCTGCTTTGACTATCGACAACGCGGATGGTACTTCTATCACGCTAGGGCAACTTGTTTAGAAAGTGCACGCACATGTAGACCTGCACGTAGAAGCGCTGAAGCGGGCTAAGGGCATGTTTGATAGGAAGCCAAGCGCGGTGACCGAGGATAGCATTATTAGCATAACCGTCGGTGACGGCGACAAACCTGACCTACCTCCTAACATTGGCTTTTTCGTCTAGGAAGTCTAGGCAATGCAGGTCGATCAGATTGTGCGTTTTAGTACCTAGATTCTTGCGGAGTGACGTTGTAGTGTTACAACGGATAGGTTTTAGAATATATAACTATAGCAGGTAAGGTACCGTAAACAGCTGCGCGAGAATATAGAGATACTTGCTCTTTTAACACCTAGTAAATAGAATAATAAAGATATGCAAGATAGAGCTAGATAGAAATATTGCGAAAAGTAATTACAAGATCTATAACTATTTTCTATTATTTTTAGTTAAATTTTATTAAGAGTTTTAATTATAGTAAGTTATTATTAGTTTCTATAGAAAATCTATATTTATCTACTTATATAATCTTACTTAAAAGAGATTTTATAAATATTAATATTTATATACTATAGACTAGTTTAATTAGAGTAAATTCTATTATATAACTAGGTTAATATATAAAAGTATAAATAATAGTAAATATATTAATATTATAAGTATAAAAACAAAGTAAGCTAAAGTCTAAACTTTTTTATATTTACTTAGTATATAAAAGTTAAAGCTTCTAAGATTTAGGCTATAGAAGAAATAATTATATATATTTACTAAAGTATTATTATACTATAAAAGAAAAATAAATATATTACACTAATTACTAGAAGAATAATAAAGAGCTAAATAATAAATTATTTAATATTAAAGTACTTTTCTTACTTTATAAAAGATAAGTAATAGAAATATAGATATTAGAATAATAAAAATAGTAAAGCTATAGAAGAATAATAAATAAAACTTTTTTTTAATACTAATACTACTTCTTGTTCTTTTATAATATTAGAGTAATTAAAGTAAATTCTCTTTATAATTAGATTAATATACTAGTTTTCTATCTATACTAAGTTTAGTTTTAAGATATATACTACTATACTTAAAAGAATATCTATTTAAATTTATAACTAATACTTATAAAAATACTTTAGATAAACTATTTCTATAATTATAAAGAATATTACTTTAATAGCTATTTTAAGTAATATAGTTTAACTCTTTAATATCTATCTTATCTAATTAATACTGTATAAGAAAACTATCTAAAATACGTTTTAATAAAAACTTATTAATATTAAACTAAGGTAATTTTATATTTTATATTAAAAGTAAAATAGAAACTATAGTATTAATAATATAGAAAACATTTACTATAAGCTATAGTTTATTAAGAATTTAATATTAAGATAACTAATAGATAACTAATACTAATATTTTTCTAAAGTCTTTCTACTCTATTACTTATATATACTAGTCTAATTAGTATCTTTATTTTAAGTTCTTTTTTAAAGAAGTATTACTTCTAGATAAATATAAAGCTATTAAAGTGTTTTATAAAGTATCTAAAAGAATTATTAAAGATAGAAATAATAAGAAATCTATAGATATAATATATCTTAAGCTTTATTATTTTATTATAGTAAACTTAAAAAGACTAAGTTCTACTAGACTATTAATTTCTATAAGTAAGCTAGTAAAATTAACTATTAAAAGCTAAGTAATAAAGATAAAATATAGCTTATTTTTAAGAATTCTTTAAAATATATACTAGAAAAGAAAAGAAATATTTACTTATTAAACGTTCTAATAATAATAATAGTAATTATAATATATACTAAGTATAGTTATTCTTACTAGTTCTTTTATAGTTACTACTAAGATAAAAATTAAATTTTTATTTCTAAAAAGATTCTTAAAAACCTAATATTACCTATAATAAGATATTTAAAAAGTTAGATAAAGATAATAAATACTTTACTAAGAGCTAAAAGCTAGAATAATTAACATATTTTTAAAATATTAATAAAGAATAGAGTTAAAACACTTAATAATCTACTTTAAGCTTATACTATTAAAAGTATAAGATAAAGTACTAATTAATCTAAATATAATATTATACTAAAGTAGTAAAATCTTATATAGAATAAAATCTTATAATTTAAAATTCTATTTTAGAAGAAAAATAGCTTAGATAAGCTAAAGACTATTTGCTAAAATACTAGTATTTATAGACTACTATAGTCTTTAATTCTAGAATTTTATTTATATTAATATAAGTACTAAGTATTCTTATATAGAATAAAATAAGATACTATTTTCTTAAAAGAAAAGCGTTAGTTATATCTAAAGTCTTAAGAATTATAATACAATTAATTAAAAATCTTATATTCTAGTAATTTAGAGTATAGATTTAGTTAAATATATACCTTCTATTATATAAGATAAGACTAGAATAGAAGAGTAGATAAAAAAAAAGAATTAGCTTAGTCTAAAAAGAATAACTAAACTATATAATAACTTAGAAATTATAGAACTTATCTTTAATATTAATCTATCTTTCTTCTATTTCTAACTATTTCTTCTCTTATTGTTGCTTTACTTAGATATAATATTATAACTACTTAACACTATATTTAATATATAATATAAAGAAGAAAATCTAAAAGTTTAGTTATTTATTAAGCTTATATTTTAAGTTTTATAACTACTTATTTTTAATATACTATAAAGACTTAGTTTACTTCTAGAAAGCTATTAAGTTATAATATTTATAGTAGTTATTAGATAACTAATTAACTTATTTATTATAATAATTTATAAACTTCTTACTCTAGAATTAGATCTTAATATACTAGACCTTATAAAGAATAGAGAGGTAATAGAAACTATTCTCTTATAATAGAATATAGCTTTATTAGAATAAAGTAGTTAAGTACTATAATTAATAGTATAACTAATAGAAATTATAATAAAATTATTATAAAGTAAATAGTAGGTAAAAGATAATAATATTATTACTAAGTAAAAAATAACTAAAGAGAATTACTATTTCTTTTATAGAAAATAGCTACTAGAATAACTATATAAATATCTACCTCTTTTTACTAAAAAATAAGAATTTATAATTAAATCTACTTAATTTCTAGATTTATAATCTAAGGCTACTATATTTGTTTTATATACTAAGATTAATTTAATCTAAACTAGTACTAATTATATTAGTTTATACGTTATATTATATAAACTAATAATTAGTTTATTACTAGATCTTTTAGTAATTATAGAAAGAAAGAAAAGAAAAATAAAAGTTATTATCTTACGTAATAACTTTAATAATAGCTAGACTTTTATAAATAGAGAGGTTATAAATCTTCTAATATAGTAGATTAATACTAGCTACTAAAATTCTAATTACGTAACTAATTAGAATTACTAAATATTTTCTAATTTATTAAGAAATAGTAATTAGTGTAATCTTAACAAAGCTAAATAATAAAAGAATAATAATAACTAAGTTATTATAATCTTTATAGACCTATTAAGAATAGTTATAGAAAGCTAGAAAATGTTAGAGTAAATATATCTAATATAAGTATAATTTAGAATATATATAACTAAAAGAGCTAACTCTAAAAAAAGTAGTATCTAATTACTATTAGATTAAATTATTATTTCTTAAGAGGTTTTACTATACGTACTAATTTTATTATCTATATTACTAGTAGATTAACTTAAAGTATCTAGAAAGAGTTAAAGAAAAGAGTCTTTTATCTATCTTTAAGATTGTTTATTTTTAATAGCTCTTAGATACTAGTTTAGATATTATATACTATTTTTACTAGATATCTATATATATTAACTTACCTATATCTATACTAAAGAACTACTTATACTATAACCTATAATTCTATAAGCTTAACTTTTACGCTAGTACTACTTTAAAGTAAATTTACTCTACTCTATTTAGATTTCTATTCTAGTTTTTAGCTTTAAGTTTATTATTAGAGTATAAGCTTAATAAATATATAATATAGTATAAACTATTAAAGTAGTTTTCTATAAATTTAAATAGTATTAGCTTCTAGTTAAACTCTTCTCTAAACTCTAGCGTATCTATACACTTTTTTATCTTAGATAAAATATCTTTACTAGTATATTAATACAAACTAGATAAAGTTCTTCTTAATAAATGTCTTTTACTATACTACTTTAAAAAACTATATTTCTTATTAGCTGTTTTGCTACTCTAGTCTAATTAAATACTAAAATACCTATAAATCTTTACTTTATTTCTACTACTTACTATATACTTACTATACTTATAGTTTTTATTCTCTCTTTAGCTAATATAATCTTAATTATATTATAATCTTAATTTTAAGTACTAAGCTTAAGAACTATATAATAGAGATTTTATAAACTAAGTAGAAACTAGTTACTACTACTAGCTATAAAATATATAGAAAGCTAGAATATAGCTATTATAAAGAGTTATGCATAAATACTTTAAAAAACTAAAATACTAAGTTTTAATACCTCTAAGAACTTAGAAGTAAAAACTACTAAATAAAACTTTCTTAGAACTAGAAGTTTTTATTAATCTAAGTATCTAAGTAAAAAATAAGAAAAGTAAAGCTTTATCTATTTTAAAGTTAAAATTGTTTAGTCTTTAGTTTAAACTAACTATAAAGAATATAAGAATGTAATATAAAAGAAAAAAAAATAGTAAGTAAAATAGAACCTTTTATAAATTAAATTCTAGTTTCTATCTAGATAGAAAAGTCTATATAGATCTCTATTCGAAAAAACTATTTCTAGCGCTAATATACTAGTTTATAGTAAACTTAGAGCTTAGAAATAGAGTCTCTTATTAGAAATTCTATTTTTCTTAGCTCTAGTTTAATAATAGCTATAAGTTTTTTATTAATATTTCTAAATCTTTAATTAAATATTCTAGAGTCTATCTTTATTATTAGAGTATTTTCTATTTTTATTATCTAGCTTAAGCTTAGAAAGGTAATAAAGATATATATAAAAGTTCTAGAAGTCTCTTATTAAACTTTTATACTTCTAATCTAGATTATATTAGTAATATATATACTTTTTACTTTTTCTCTATTAGATTGTATAAAGCCTTAACGTATATAGATATATAGCTTAGTTTTAGTCTTAAAAGTTAATAATATATTTAAAACTAATTAATATATAGTTTATAAAGATAACGTAAAGTACTACTAAGCTAGCTATACTACTAAGCTAGCTACTTTTTCTTAGTATTATAAATACTATATATAGAATATAAAATTACTTTATATTTTTTATAAATTCTTTATATAATATAGCTATATTAGATTTAGAATTTTCTTCTATATTTTTCTAATATATATATAAGTATTATATTTAGTTTCTTTATAATAACTATAGCGTTATTAAGCTAGCTAAGTTTTTTTTTAACTACTTCTACTACTACTTTTCTTAGACTTTATATAAGTAGTAGAAGTACTTTTAGCTACTTATAATACGCCTATACTAAACTTTAGTATACTACTTATCTAAATGTACTTTTTTTTATACTCTTTATACTTTATTAACTTTACTACTTTCTTTTTAAGCTTTTATATATAAGCTTTAATAAAGATAATTTTATATAGTATTTCTTTAGCTTCTTTAATAAGCTTTAAGACGTCTTTTTAAGTACTTATTAGAAATTATATAAAGAATTATTTTACTAGCTTTAATTATAACCTAAATTTATATATTTTACTTAGTATTATTAACTACTTAAGTATTTTTAGTAGAATAACTAGTAGTAGTATATAAAAGTAGACTTTAAAGTAATTAAGAACTCTCTATATATTAATAGAAACTAGTTTTACTACTTTTAAAGTCTTTTTATAGTTTTTATATAAAAATATATTAAAGAATATATTTTTAAAGTCTAGAAAAAAGCTACCTTTATTAATATAGTAATTATATTAGTATACTAAGTCTTATACGCGCTAAAAGTACTTTAGTTTTAATAGTAAAGAATATACTATATTAAGTAGCTAGAGAATATATAATAAATAAGTAAGTATATAAAGAGTTAGAATTTGTTATATAAGATAGTAGTTTTTAAAAGTTTAGTTAAAGTAGCTTTTATAGCTATCTAAGATAAGAAGTCTATATAACTCTACTTAACGCAACTTTATATACTTATTAAAGTACTTTAACTTCTTAAAGCTAAGCTAATTATTTATTTAGCTATTTTTTAATATAAAGAGCTTTTAGTTATATAGTATTAAAGTCTTCTTATACTATACTAAAATATAAATATATTCTTTATAGATAATAAAGAGTAAAGTTATATACTTAGTAGCGTAAATACTCTTAATAACTATAACTTACTTATAATTACTTAGCTAAATTAAGTTTAGTCTTATATAATACTTTAAGCTTATTACTACTTTTATTAAGCTAATAATACTTATTTAGAAGCTTATCTTATTAAAGTTAAAAATATTAGTATTAAAAATTTTATACTTAGCTTTTATTTCTTATATAAGCTTAAACTAGGCGCTAATAACCTTTAGGTCTTTAAAGAGTATTTTTTAGTAATTCTTTACTTAGTTAAAAGCTATCTTAAGCTCTTTTATACGCTAAATAAAGCACTTTACTTAGTTTTTACTTATAAGTATTCTACTATATATAGCTAGTAGTTTATTTATAATATCTACTATCTTATAAACCTAAGAGGTAAATTTTTATATATCTAGCTTAAGAATATATTATATAATAGTTTTCTTTTTTATAAAAGAGAGTTTTTAATAGTTTAGTAGTACTTATATAAAGATTATAAGAACTTAGTTATTATTATCTTTTTATTATTAAGCTTTATTAAGATTATATAAAGAATAGATAGGTAATAAGAACTATTCTCTAATAATAGAATATAGCTTTATTAGAACAAAGTAGTTAAATACTATAATAAATAGTATAACTAATAAAGATTTATAATAAAGTAATTGCAAAGTAGATAGTAGGTAAAAAGTAATAATATTATTACTAGGTAAAGAATAACTATAGAGAATTACTATTTCTTTTATAAAAAATAGCTACTAGAATAATTACGTAAATATTTACCTATTTCTGCCTAGAGATAAAGATTTATAATTAAATCTACTTAATTCTTATTAATTTCTAGATTTATAATCTAAGTCTGCTAAATTCTTCTTATCTTCTAGATTTATAATCTAGACTAGTACTAATTATATTAGTCTATGCGTTGTATTGCATAGACTAATAATTAGTTTATTACTA